>NW_020769399.1:1126327-1139562 GCF_900518735.1 Pseudonaja textilis | reverse complement strand
AGCTGGCTGGAGAATTCTGGGAGTTGAAGTCCACAAGTCTTAAAAGTTGCCAAGTTTGGGGAGCCCTGCTGTAGGCCTCCCATCTCACCTTCAGGCATCCGAGCAGCCCCCCAAACACACACACACACACACAACACACACAACTTATCCCCTTCCCCAGGAAGCTTACGTCGATGGCAGCGTCCGTCTGGATGTACTCCATGTCGGAGGCGGCCAAGCCCAGCTCCCGGCCTCCACGCTGGGCCGAGCTGACGATGCCCGAAGTGATGGTGTTCTGCAGGGCGAAGGGGCTGCCCATGGCCACCACGAATTCCCCCTGCCGCACCTCGGAGGAGCGGCCCAGGCGCAGCGTCGGCAGCGGGTGCTACGCGGGGAGGAGGAGGAGCGGCTTCAGCGCCTGGATATCCCCGTCCACCTTCCCTCCCTCCCGCCCCGTCCCCCCGAGGGAGGCAGGGTGGGGCCACCTTGGGGCTGATCTTGAGGGTGGCGATGTCGGCCACCTGGTCCACCTGCCGCACCACCGCGTCGTACAGCTCCCCGCTGGCCAGCCGCACCCGCACCCGCCGCCGGTTGGCCACCACGTGCGCGTTGGTCACCACCAGCCCGTCCGCCGACACCACGAAGCCCGACCCGTTGGAGATGGGCACCTCCCGGCCCGAGAAGGGGTGCCTGCGGGGGGTGGACGGTGAAGGCGGGGGGGACAAAAGGGTGATGAGTCCACGTTGCCCCCCGCCCCCTCCGACCCGTGTCCTTCCACCCCCGCGCTGGACCGCCCCTCCTCCAGGCGCCCCCCCCCGCAAGCCCACCTGCCCAGGATCTCGATGTAGACCAGCGCCGGCGCCGTCTGCTCCACCACGTCCGCGATGAAGTTGTAGGTGCTGCGCGGGGAGCCCGGCGGGGATGCCGGCACGGCGGCGCTCAGGACCGGCAGCAGCGGGCGCTCCTGGCCGCCCGCTCCGCTCAGCAGCAGCCCCAGCGCCACCCCCGCCGCCGCCCCGCCCGCCGCCGCCGCCGCCGCCCACCGCAGGGACGGGAAAGCTGAGCGCCGCTGTCCGCGAGAGCCGCTTTCGGGGGCCGCCGCGGCCGCCGCGAGAGCCGCCCCGCGCCGCCCGGGGATCCCCCGCAGGGCCGTCGCTATAGCCGTCAGCCTCGCCGCCATCGCTCGCCGCGGGGCAGGCCGGGAGTTGTAGTTACGGTCCCCCCGCCCCCCCCTTCTAGCGGCACCGGAAGAGGCGGGGCCGTGCGGCGGCGCTTCTTCCGCCTGCCCTCCAGGCGCCTAAGATGGCCGCCGCGCCTGCGGCTCGCCCGTGAAGGCCGGCCAGGCGCCCCCGGGGAGGCATGGAGCCGCCTCCCGTCCCGGCCGCCGCCGCCGCCAGCCCCGAGCGCCTCTTCGACTCCCACCGGTGAGGCCTGAGCGAGGCTCCGCGGGGGAGGAGGGAGGGAGGGTGGGGAAGGTCTGCCGGCCGCCGGGGCTCTCCTGCCATTCTCCGCGCGCCTCTTTCCGCAGGCTGCCGAGCGACGGGCCGCTGCCGGTGCTGCTGGCGCTGCTGCTCTATGCGCCGGTGGGGCTGTGCCTGCTGCTGGTGCGGCTCTTCGTGGGGCTGCACGTCTTCCTGGTCAGCTGTGCGCTCCCGGACGGCGCCCCGCGCAGGTGAGCGGGGACCCGGGGGTCTTGTCGGGCGGGGGAGAGAGCGCGGGTGGCGGCGGGGTGGTGGTGGGGGGGGGGACCCGCGCCGCTCCTGGGCTCTCGACTGCTCCGTCCCGCAGGTTCCTGGTGCGCGCCATGTGCTCCGTGCTGGGCCTCTTCGTGTGGCAGAGCCGGCCGCGCCGCGTCCGCGCCCGCGTCCTGGTGGCCAACCACGTCACGCCCTTCGACCACAACGTCCTGGGCCTGCTGGCCTCCTGCAGCGCGGTGAGCGGGGTCCCGGGCTGGGCTGGGGAAGAGGGGGGGGCTGTCCCCGCAGCCTTGACCGCCCCGCGCCCGTCTCCTCCCCGCAGCCCGTGCTGAACGGCGCCGCCGGCTTCCTCTGCTGGTCCCGCGGCTTCCTGGAGGTGGCCGGCGCCGAGAGCCGCGCGGAGCTGCTGGAGTCGCTGAAGGGCTACTGCTTGCAGGGCGGCAATCCGCCGCTGCTGCTCTTCCCCGAGGAGGAGACCACCAACGGCCGGGTGGGCCTGCTGCGTTTCAGGTTGGCCCGGAGGGGGCTGGGGGGAGCCGGGGGCTGCACCGCTTGGCGCTCCCTAACCGACCCTCGGCCCTTTTTTAAATTATTATTTTGCAGCTCCTGGCCCTTCTCCATCGTGGACGCGGTGCAGCCATTGGCTCTGCAGGTCTGGAGGCCCTTCGTGGCTGTGGTGAGTCTGGGGCCCGGAAGAGGCCTGGGGCCACCTGGCTGTGGCTCTTTGACAGCCCCGGTTGTTTTTCCCTTCCCTCCCAGAGCGTGGCTGGCGCTTCCTGGTTCACTGAGCTGCTCTGGACTTTCTTCGTTCCTTTCACCGTTTATCAAGTAAGGTACTAAAGCTCTCTAATTTTTGTGGGGTGTGAGGGCTAACGGATCACTTTTGGATCCAGGCTCGGGAGTCCATTAGCCTGAAGGACAGCAAGGAATTTGCGGTCTGGGGCTGAGATCCTGAGGGCTTCTCGCTTTCTCCTCAAGGTGGCTTCCCTCTGTGTACAGAGAAGCCGAGGAGACCCAGGAAGAGTTTGCCCTGCGAGTTCAAGAGGTAGGAAAGAGGCAGCCGGGGAGGAGGTTAGGGGGGAAGTGCTCCGAAGATCAGGACGTCTCAGCTTGTCTCTCTGCTCTTTGTAGCTTCTAGCTCTGGAGTTAGGCGTGGTGTCTACATGCCTCACAGCCGCTGACAAAGCAGAGCACCTGAAGCGTCTCCGCCACCACCCTCCAGCTTCCCGTCCTCCCCCACGTGAGTCTCTGCATCTTACCCTTTGGAGCGTGTGTGTTGGACAGCGGTTGGAAGTTCTCACCAAATCTTTAATCCCACTTGGTTGGGAGGCAGCTGGGCAGGATCCGCCAAGGAGGGGGTACCAGGTTCAGCATGACTGGGAGAAAAGGCTATGCTGCAGAGGCGGGGGGGGGCGGGGGGGCCTGCAGGAAACAGCCTCACTCCTTCCTCTCTTTGCAGCTTCAAGCCAACCCTCCGGGAGTCGGCCCCAAATCTCGCGCAGCATGCCCTCCACGGAGAACGTACACTTGATAGGCCTGGCCCAGCGTGTCCGAGAAGTTCTACCCCAGGTGCCCATGTCAGCTATCCGCAAAGACCTAGGTGAGGAGTGAGAAGCAGCCACAGCAGGAGGACCCAGCTGTAGGGCTGTGCCCTTTAACCAAGACAGTCCCTGCGGCCTAAGGGGAAGGGAAAGGTTGCGGCTTGGGAACCTGGGAATGGCAGGCAGCCTTTTGCAGCACAGAGGGGACCTTTGGCAGATTTCCTGGCACTTGGTCAAGCCCCGAGCAGGGTTTCCTGGGATGAGCGGGCATCCATCATGGGGTAACGCTTATAGGAAGAACAAACGGCAAGCACATTTCCCAGGTGCCTTTGGGAGTTAAAGCTTTCCCAGTGATCAACAACATCGGGGTTTTTTTTTTCCTGCCCTTTTTCATGTTGGGTGTTTCAGAAACGTGGACAATCATTTTCTCTGTGCGTCGTTGTCGTTTGAGTTCTTTAAGCATGCATGCCTCGTCCTTAAAAGGCGTAAAGCACATGTAAAGCGTCAGTGCGGCCGAGATGCCTATGGGAAGGGAGCCTCAGCCACGAGGGATTGTGTGGTTGTGGGAAAGGACCTTGAGTTGGTGCTTGCCTTCACTAAAGAGAGCTCCTCGTTTCTCTCTCCTCTCAGCTCAGACTAACTGCGTGGACACCACAATTGCCAATCTTTTGGAGGGGCGGGTTCCCTTCGTACCAGAGGCAGAGACCGAAGGCTTTGTGGCTGCAGCTCCCTCCTTCTACGGTGCTCAGGATCCTACCACCTCCCGAATAGCCCCGGTACTTGCATTCAGGTCCAGAAGGCTGTGCGAGTGTCTTGTCCGGAAGAAGCGTGTTTGGGCAGGTTCCTAAAAGGAGTCTCTGTTTTCCTTAGGCATCGGGGAAGCTCTTTGCCAGATCTGCGGAAGCCAGACAACTCTCTCTCCAGGAACGGAAGCAAGCGCTCTGGGACTACGCCAGAAGGTGGTGGGGCCCTCCCTCTTTTTCTGTGGGCAGAGGGTTGCACCCGGAAGGGGAAGCGCCCTGGGGAGAGCGGCGTCAGAAAGCGGGCCCTCGTACTGAAGTTGTTCTCTCTCTTCGCAGGAGATACACAGAGAAATATGGAATAGCCCACGCGGAGGGCAGCTGCTGACCAGCTCCTTAGCCTGAACTTGTGGCTCGGTAGACAATGATCTTTGCAGGGAATCACTGCTGTCCTGGGGCGACCAAGGCGGTGGCTCTTGAGAAGTATTGTGTGTGCCATCCATGGGCTGCCTCTGCAGGTGGGGAGGCTGCAGCCAAGCACAGGCGGCCCAGCGTTCCCGCGTTCCCAGAGTCTCTGCCCAGCTTGGGGGGGGGAGGGGTCTTTATGAAAATAAACACGACTCTTAATGCTCATCCACTTGGGTCAGGTGCTGCTTGTTTTGGTATGAGAGAGAGAGAAACCCCTGGAAAAGTCACGTTCTCTTTGGAAGTTTCCGGCTGCTGCAGGTAACTCCCAGCTTGACCACCTGGACTTCTCGTACTGTTCTGTCAGAGGGAAGATTCCAGTGCAAGTGGTTGATTTTTACATCAGTGGTAGGGAGGGCGGTGGGGAACTGATGGTATGAAGGCCCTTCCGTGTTCCCTGCTCTTCCTGGGCTGCTTCACCGAAGGGCCTCCTGAGAAGCGTCTGAGCATCTTCCAAGTGTCCAGACCAACTCTTTTGAATTTTTAGGAGCCAGGAAATTGGCTCGGATGTTCTGAGAGATGCTTCTGGAAGATACTTTATTGTTGCCAACCCACAAAAAAGGGGTTTTTTGTACTGATTGTTGAATTTTGTTACCCGTCTTCCGATGGTTATACTTTCCACGAAATGAGCACTTACTACACTGTTTAATGGTTTTATCTAGGCTGTATCGTTTACTGGAGTTTGCCATGGTTGGCCAGTTTGTGGCTCAGCGTTGTGTGAACCCACACACACAGCTGGAGTAGTTGTGGTTGCTCTGCAGACGGGTTGCCTGGCCATATCTATGCTCAGAGGGGTCGCTACCTTGGCTTGCCAGCAGCCCCGTGGGCTGGAGCTACTGGCTGTGTTAGTTAAGTCTGATTTCTCAGCAGTTGGTAACCAGTTCCTAACTTATCGGCTGTGTTTGCATGGCAACCTTATCTAGAGATCCCTTGACTCAGATTTCGAGGGTTGTGGGGCACCTTGGAACCCCTCTTAGTGGCCCCAACTGGGGTCACGTTACAAACTAGGTTGACTGGTTAGCAGCTCAACATCCAGTGCAGACCCAAGCAGCGTTCTGGGTACAAAGCCATTTCTGGAAGGATCCTTTTTAGCTTCCCCCTTAAGCTGTGCTCCTTTCCAATGGCTCAGGTGAGGATGGTGATAAATGCAAAACTAAGAGGAGACTGGAGAAATGTTTGCGTTTTAAAAGCTAAGGGAGCTTGTGATCCGTTGTCCAGGGAATTCTGAGGACCGTTTGGCAATCCCCTCTGCGTGTTTTCACAGAAATGGGAGATTCCCTTCCCATCAGAAACGGGGGAGAGAAAGAGGGAGGACTTTCCCACTCACCGTGGGGCATTCTGAGGCTTTTGAGATGGAAGTAGTAAATTGCTGCTTCTGGTTGATGTCCTTGAGTTGTGTGTCTGTCCGTCCCCACCCGGTTCTGCTTGCCTTTTGTGTCATTTCTGCCATTAACTTTCTGATGAACGATGAATAAATGCCAAGCAATGGTTTTTGCTAGCTGAACTGAGTAGCGTGTATGCTTCTTCTGAGCTAGATTCAAGGACTGAGTAGGAGGGTACCGGATGCAAACTAATCTGGAAACAAAAAATTCAGCACTCTCCAATAACTTGGAGGGCTTGGATCTCTCTTACACCCTGCTTGGGTTTCACGACTCTGAAAGGACCACTAACACCCCACCTTTTCCAGGTCACCTCACTTAAATGTTTCCCCCTTCCTCATTGCGTCCCAAAGATACAGCCAGCCAGCTTTTCTAGCAGTAAAAAATATAATTGCAAATAAAGTAGTGCCACTTTATGGCTGTGACTAAAGAAAAATATTTCTTCTAGCCGTCTCTCCTTGGGAAAAAAGAACACCTCTCAAAAGTGAAGTAAATTCATTAGACTTAGAATTCTTTTATTAGCCAAGCGTGATTGGACACACAAGGAATTTGTCTTGGTGCAAATACTGTCAGTATACATAAAAGAAAAGATAACATTCGTCAAGAGCCAAGATTTATTAAAAATTTTATTAAGCAAAATAAAAGCGTTTTTAAAAGATTAAAATGCAAATGTTTTGCAACTAAAAAGGAAGCACAGATCTATCCAGGTGATGGGAGAACATCAGTAGGAACACTCCCTCTTTCAATGGCTCTTCCCTGAATGCTCTGGAGGGGGTCTTTTATGCTTCACAGAAAAACAGAGGGGATCGGGTTGTACAGGCTGCATTCCGCTTTCGTATCTCTGCTCCCAGGTTGGCCCAATCCATATACATAAAAGCGAAACAACCACTCACGCATCATCACAAAATCTCCAGAACTGTAAAGTCCACAAACTTGACATTTGGCACGTATGTTTCTCTTGGCTTCGAGATGCTCGCTAAGAAAGGATTTTTTGAAATGACCACCAGAGCATTAGTATTTCCTATATATTGTTATTAACACGCTCTGATGCTAAGGAATTCTACTCCCCCTCCCCACCTGAAAAGAAATCTGTTCCAAATGCAAAACACAAGCAGAGGGGAAGAATTTCAGGTTCAGAGCACCAAGCAGCTTTAGTCCAGAACAGTTAAGCTAAGCCACACCCAGTCTCCTTGCTGTCTCCTTGCTCACACAGTAAATACTGTTTCAGTTTCCAAACCGCCCTCAACTCACACACTGACAGGATGCTAGCCAGATAAATACCTATGGATGCTGGTAGGCAGAGGCAGAATTCTGCCTCCCCCCACCCTTATTTTCCTAAGCCCGACCACATAGGTATCCCGCTAAGTATTTAAAATAAAGGAAATTTGTCTCCCCAATTCCCTCTTGGATATTTTCTCTTCTTACGTCTGACATTTTAAAGACCTTCCAAGTTGCCCCTGAGGGTCAGAATCCCTGATGTTCAGGATGTTGCCATTTTCCCAGTGAGTAACCTCTGAGCCAGTAGCCCAGGAAACGGAGCACGTGCCTGAGGTATGGACAGCCCCTCCAGAGCAGTGGACATCAAGAGTCCTTCACCCCAGGAGCAAAACGCTTCGCCCCAGCCACTTTTTGCAGGAAAGGAAATTTCGCCCTGGCTGGAGGCCTTGTCTGGGTGAAGATGGCGCAGGCGTTATCCAGCTGTCTTTCCCAAAACTGAACCAGTCACAGCATTTTAGCTGCGGTCTGGCCAACACAGAACAGGAAAAGGGGGCCGGTCTTGATCTCAGCATCTGGCGAACTACACGGCAAACATCTGGCCTTTGGGCTCCCGTGTTGCAGTTGAAACAGGCTGTTTTCACCCACCCATCTCCTGCTACCGCTTGCCCGGTGCTTCCCACCAGCCCCTGCCTTGAATGGCTTGTACTCAGATGTTTACCTTTGTCCCTTTTAACCGTCTTCTTGGTGGCTTCGGCCCACTGCTGAGTCGTGATACTTCCCCTTTCCTCTCCCATCTGAGCAGTGGTGGGATTCAAAAAAAAAAAAATTACTACCGGTTCTGTGGGTGTGGCTTGATGGGGTGGGGTGGCTTGGTGGGCGTGGCAGGGGAAGGATATGCCGCAAAATCCCCCTTCTCTCCCCACTCCACTAACCTGCTTTCCAGCTCCCTTCTCCTGTGGAGGGCAACCAAAGGAGACCCAGCCGATCCTCTGGGACTCAATGGGAGGCAGGGATGGGGTTGGCGGGGCCAGTCAGAAGTGGGATTTGCTGGTTCTCCAAAATACTCAAAATTTCCACTTCCGGTTCTCCATAAATGGCCTGAATCTGCTGAATGCCACCTCTGAAAGGAACGCTCCCTTTCTCATGGCCTGGATGAAAGCCACTGAAATCTCCCATGCAGACAAAATGGGAGGATTTGAGGTGCCGGAATGCAAGGGGTGTGTGTGTCTGTGTGTCTGTGTGTGTGTGTACTTGCAGGGGGACAGGCTCCTTGGCTGGTTGCCCTGTTGGCTCCGCCTTCCAATGAGGCTACCAGGACATCCACAGGTGCCTCAGTTATCCCAACGGGTTCAGTGCCCCTCCAGGGCTAATGGTCAACAGTTCCCCACTACTGACCCTGCTGAATACCCCCTCTGCATCTGAGTCACCCATGGAGTCGGTAGGTGGGCGTGGCTTGGTGGGCGTGGCAAGACCTCAGAACGGCTTGAGCAACTCAGGGTCCCACATTTCCCCATGGCAACCTCCCCCCCCTCCCCCACTTGCTCTGGAACCATGGCTGGATGTCCACCAGGTGCAACTGTTCAACTGGCTCTACCTGGAGAGAGTATTGCCCAGCCGAATTGTGCCCTTCACTGAGGGAAAGGACACCTGGTGTCACCAGACCTCGGGGTTCTTTCTGTTTTCCAGTGGCCAAGGGCCCCTCATCACTCCAGGCGGGAAGTTTAAGTGACAAGCATCGAACGGATGGAACTTGCTTAGGCAGAGCCAGGGCTGGGCTGCTGGGGGTTCGCAGGGGTTCAGGAGAGCCCCTACCTAAGATTCTGTGTAGTTCAGAGGACCCCCCAAATCCCACTCCTGGCTGGCCTCACCCACCCCTCCCCTCCCAGAAGTCCCGATGCGGCCGGTTTGGGATGCAGGGCATGTGGAGAGGCTTGGGGAGGGATTAAAAACGGGCCTCCCAGAATTCAGGAAGGCAGGAAATGGGCCTGTTTCCGGCTTCCAGAGAGCCTCCGGAGCCCAGGGAGGCCGTTTTCACTCTCTTGGAGGCTCGAGGAAAGCCTCCAGGGCCGGGAGAGGGCAAAAATGCCCCTCCCTCAACTGCTATGGTGCAGGAGGCTAACTAGGCCAGGGGTCTCCAACCTTGGCAACTTTAAGACTTGTGGACTTCAACTCCCAGAATTCCTGAGCTAACATGACTGGAGGAAGAATTCTGGGAGTGGAAGTCCGCAAATCTTAAAGCTGTCAAGTTTGAAGGCCCCTGCTATGGAGCTTCTCAGCCACCCAGGCCATGGTTGTCCCAGAGGTGCTTTTTCGAGGCAGCTGGATTTTCTTTTCTTTTTTTTCTTGGCTGATGTTTTGCACTTCTCATCCCAAAAGTTTCTTCCGCTCTCCTCCTCCTCCTCTTCTTCTTCAGAGCTGAAGAATTTCCTGACAGGAAGATTAATCTATCAGTTGAATGGTCTGCCACTGGCAGCTGTGAGTGCTCCATCACTAAAGATTTTTATGAAGAAATTGGACAGCCAGAATGGAATAGGGTCTATACCAAGGGTCTTCAAACTTGGCAAGTTTAAAACTTGTGGACTTCAACTCCCAGAATTCCTGAGCTAACATGACTGGAGGAGGAATTCTGGGAGTGGAAGTCCACAAGTCTTAAAGCTGTCGAGCGTGACGATCCCTGCCTTACAATGACCACAGAAAAGGCTCTCATCTTCCCTCCTGTGAGACCAGCCGGCCAACTGAAAGTGGGCCCAGAGAGTGTTCTGGGTCCAGAAGGTCAGAACTGACTCCAGCATGGGAAGGGCAGGGAAGGGCTCTTCCCACAAAGCCCAGCCTGGTTCTCCTGAGGCACTTGCATCCGGGTCCCTCTTAAGAAGGGGATGAGCTTCAGATGCTGTCTCTAGGAAGCTAAGGCTGTGATCCAAAGGATCTTTTTTGGGGGGGAGGGGGAGGTTACCCATCAGCAGCTGCAAACCACAAAAGTTTAGAGCAGAGGTCCCCAAACTTGGCAACTTTAAGACTTGTGGACTTTAATTCTGGCTGGAGAATTATGGGAGTTGAAATCCATAAGTCTTTTTTGTTTGAATTTTTTTTATTTTATTTTAACAACATAGATAAACACAAACATAAACCCAAAACTATCTTTCCTTGTACAGTGTGTCAGTTGGCACATAACTCTTGTGCACAATATTAACAGTCTTTCCCTCCTAACCTTAAATTAACATTCATATTATATAGGTCAACTATCAATGTCATATTGTTATCAAACCAATATTAGACTTTAGTTATAAATTCATAGCATTCTTTTTGAGCAAGTCTCTGTTTTTACAATGCCTAGTTCATGACGCCATTCATTCCATCATCATCCAATATAACATATTATTACAATGTATCGTTTTTACTCTTATATCAATATTATAGGGTATTTGGTTTGAAATCCCTAAGTCTTCAAGTGGCCCAGTTTGTGAACCTCTGGTTTAGAGCAACTACATTGGTCTCCCTTTCACGCGTGTCCTCAGCGCTTGGAGAGTGAATGTGTGGGCCGACTACAAAGCGCGTCCATCCTCCTCCGCCACACCTGCCTCGGACGGAGCTTTGCAAAAGGTGAGCGCCGGGTTGGCCAAGCTAAAAAGCTTTCTTCCGGCTTGCTTTTGGCTAATCCGCCGCCTGTTTCCTCACCCGGCAGGTGTGCGGCCGGCGGCGATGAACCACGCAGAGCGGACAGCCCCGCCTTCGCTGCCCGCCCCCCACCCCACCCCACCCCCAAGCCCGTTTGCAGCGTTGGCCGCCCGGCCGGCCTCGCGCATCCGACAGGCTTCGGCCACCGCCACCCGGCCAGGTGTGCGTGACGCGAAGGGGCGTGGCGTGACGCCCTAGGCCCCTCCCCCCTCCGCAGCCTTCCGGAGGCGCGAGGTGAAGCTGCGCGAGAGACCCCCCCCCTCCTGCCCGCCCGCCCGAGCCCGCGGCAGGTGGAGGCGGGCCAGCCCGGGCCGGGAGCGCAGGAAGCCGCCGCTGCCGGGTTGGGGAAGGGGCCGGGCCGGCCTCCAGCAGCAGCAGCAGCAGCAGCCCGCCGCCCCCTCGCGCAGGATCCCGGGAGCCAGGCCTCGGCCGCGCTACCATGGCGGCGGCGCTGCTGCTGCAGGACGAGGCGGAGGAAGCGGCGGGCGGCGGCGACCTGGAGGTGAACCCTTTCGACGGGCTGCCCTTCTCCTCCCGCTACTACGAGCTGCTGAGCCGCCGCCGCCGCCTCCCCATCTGGGCCGCCCGTTTCGCCTTCCTGGAGCAACTGGAGAGCAGCGCCGGCCTCGTCCTGGTCTCGGGCGAGCCGGGCACCGGCAAGAGCACCCAGGTCAGCGTGGCCGGCGGGGGGCGCGGGGGTATCCAGTGGGTGGCAATTCCCCGTCGGGCAGGCCGGGACGGTGAGGGCCGGCTGGGCGAGGCGCTTCGATGGGACCTTTGCCCGGGCGGGGCCTTCCTTCCCTACCCTGGCTGGGCGAAGACGAGGCGGGCGGAGACCGGAGTGAAAACGGGAGTCGGTAGTCTCCGAGCCGCCTTGCCGGCCAAGTCTTGGCCCAGCCCGTGCCGGGTGACGTGGCTCCGGAGTCTGGGCGGCCCGTCGCCACGGACTTCCCAGGTCCGGGGTGTGGAGCCCCGCCGTGGGGTGACCTTTGAGGTGGAATCACCCAGACCGGGGCCCGGCCGCTGCCTGGGAGGAGAGCCTTGGAGGGGCCTGAAGGCGAGGCAGGAGGCCGGGCAGAGTTTTGTAGCTGGTCTGTGCAGCTTCTCAGCTGCCTTTCTTTAAGAGTTTGTGAGGGTGTGTGGAACTGAGCTAAGGATGGACTTTGCGCATTTGTGCAGGCCAACCTTTTGGACCTCAGGGACCACCAAACTCATCATTTTAAATACCCCGGTCCAGAGACCCTGGGGAAATCCCCCAAAAAGTCTGCAGGAGAGTTCCCCACCCCCGTTTTCCTACCAATCGATGATCCCTTCTTTATTTGGGATCGCAGGATACTGTCTCCAGCTCTGTTCTCAGGGGGAGAGAGAGAGACTTTTGACTTCATGCAAAGAAAGCAGCAGAAGCCGCAGAAGTCTTTCTTTCTCTCCCCCAAAGTCCGCCAGAAAGGAGTCTTTGTGAGACTTGTTGTGCCAGAGCAGCCTCTTGGAGCAGGAGGCCTTGCAGGGTCCCAAAGACTCAGTTCTGGCAGAGTTTGGGGGAGAGAAAGGAAGACTTTTGCTGCTTTCCTTGCATGCAGCCAAAGGCAGAAGAAAGAAGCAGCCCAGTGGTCAAGCGAGGCACGTGGGATGAGTGGGGCAAGTTTCCCCCCCCACAGCCCTTTCCCTCCTCCCCTCGTGTTGTTCGCAATGCAACCGATGCAAGCCTTGTGTTCCTGTGCAGCCTGGATTAATTGCTTTGGGGGTGGGACATTTCTCTGTGGACCATCAAAATTTTCTCGCGGACCACCAGTGGTCCCCAGCCCACTGGTTGGCAATCCCTGCATTAGTGGATCCCCTGAGTAGAAACGGCTCAAAATGCAGGACCTATTGGTTAGGGTTAGGCTTGTAGCTGATCAGCTGGGGGGGTGGGAGGCTGGCTTGTGCCCTGACCCCCCTCCTCTCTCTTCCCAGGTGCCCCAGTGGTGCGCAGAGCAAGCCCTCTCGGTGCAGTTCGCCCACGGCCGAGTGGTCTGCACCCAGCCTCATAGTTTGGCAGCCCTCAGCCTGGCCTTGCGCGTGGCAGACGAGATGGACCTCAATGTGGGCCACGAGGTGGGCTATTGCGTGCCCCACGAGGACTGCTGCGTCTCGGAGACCCTGCTCAGGTCAGTGGGACCCCTTTGCCTGGGAGCCGTGTCCATGCCGGGGCCTCGTTCGTCTTGACTGACACTGCATGTGCTGGCCCTGGACATCCAGGCAGGATGAGGAGCTCCCCAGGACTCTTTTATCAACTGCCCACTGTGGAAAGCCTTTGGGCGGTCACTCTCTCCGTCCAGCGCAGGGGTCACCAACCTGGAAAAGCTGGCTGAGGAATTCTGGGAGTTGAAGTCTACAAGTCTTAAAGGGGCCAAGGTTGGAGACCCCTGCTTTAGACTTCCTGTTGCTGTGCCTGGCTGAGGAATTCTGGGAGTTGAAGTCTACAAGTCTTAAAGGGGCCAAGGTTGGAGACCCCTGCTTTAGACTTCCTATTGCTGTGCCTGGCTGAGGAATTCTGGGAGTTGA
>NW_020769399.1:1083834-1126317 GCF_900518735.1 Pseudonaja textilis | reverse complement strand
TTTAGACTTCCTATTGCTGTGCCTGGCTGAGGAATTCTGGGAGTTGAAGTCTACAAGTCTTAAAGGGGCAAGGTTGGAGACCCCTGCTTTAGACTTCCTGTTGCTAGGCTGAGGAATTCTGGCTGAGGAATTCTGGGAGTTGAAGTCTACAAGTCTTAAAAGTTGCCAAGGTTGGAGACCCCCGGTCCAGTGGATTCAAGACTTTGGTGGGGCGTTTTCGTTTTTCTGACGCCATTGATTTACGAGGGGTGGAGTCAGATAAACCCAGCCTTGGATTAAAGGAAAAGTGTTACTATTGTTGTTAACATTATTACCATCAGAAAGAAAGAAAAAATGCAGAAAGGAGAATACTGACGCATGACTGGGTACTGGAAGTAGTTTAGAAATCAAGAGACCCCGAAGGCAGACCCCTCGACAATGAGCCACCTGGGGGACTTGGAAGCAGCCTCTTCCGCTCGGCCCTCAGAAGAACGAGGTCAGGGCAGGCACACCTGAAAACACCACTAAGGAAGCCATTGGGGCTTGTCCAGGAAGTTGCCAGCTAGCAAAAAAAACCCAGACCAGAGGTCGCATTCAGCAGGTTCTGACTGGTTCTGGAGAACCAGTAGCAGAAATTTTGAGTAGTTCAGAGAACTAGCAAAACCCACCTCTGACTGGCCCCGCCCCCCCTCTATTCTCTGCCTCCCAAGTCCCAGCTGATTGGCTGGGTCTTCTTTGGTTGCCCTACACAGAACGGAGCTGGAAAGCAGGTTAGTGGGGTGGGGATGGAAGGGGAATTTTGCAGTATCCTTCCCCTGCCACCAAGCCACGCCCACCAGTAGTAAAAAAAAATTGAATTCCACCACTGCCCCAGACCAAGGGTCTTCAAACTTGACAGCTTTAAGACTTGTGGACTTCCAGAATTCTTGAGCCAACATGACTGGAGGAGGAATTCTGGGAGTTGAAGTCCACAATTCTTAAAACTGTCAAGTTTGAAGACCCCTGATCTATCATCTATCTGTCCGTCTTCTATTATCTCCCCATCCACCCATATCTACCATCCATCCATCCATATCTATTTATCATCCATCCATATCTACCATCCACCCATCCATCCATCATCTATCACAAAGGTCTTCAAACTTGACAGCTTTAAGACTGGTGGACTTCCACTCCCAGAATTCCTGAGCTAACATGACTGGAGGAGGAATTCTGGGAGTGGAAGTCCACCCGTTTTAAAGCTGTCAAGTTTGAAGACCCCAACCCCAGACCAACAAGCTCCCTAAGGGATCATCCTAAGTAGAAGTGCAAAAACTTTGGTCTATCAAAAGAGACCTCTCCTTTTGTGCAGGCACCTCGGTTACTCCGAAGGGGCTACGGGAACCTGGCATGGCTGAGAGGGCCCCCATCCTCCCCAGCTCCCTCTTTTTGTGTGGTGTTCAGGCGGATGGGCTCCTCTGGCCCCTGGCTGGTGGGGAAGCGGATGTGTGTCCCTCTTCTATTGGAACCTTTGTGGGGCAGATGGTGCAGACGCTGGCTTTGGGGCTTAGCCGAAAGATCCAAACAAGACGGCTCTAGAGGTTGCCTCCCAGCAGAAGAGCCCCTGTCCCGGCCGGCTGCTCCACATGCCCGACTCCTGTGTTGCAGGTTCTGCTTGGACGAAGTCCTGTTGCAAGAGATGACCTCAGACCCCCTTCTGCGGCAGTACGGGGTGGTGGTGCTGGACGAAGCTCAGGAGCGCACGGTGGCCACGGAGCTGCTCCTGGGGCTGCTCAAGGACGTGCAGCACCAGCGCCCAGATCTCCGCTTGGTGGTGGTGACCGAGCCTCTCCTGGAAGAGCAGCTGTGCCAGTTCTACCAGGATGCCCCCGTGGTGAGGGTCCCGGGCCTTGGCCCCGCGCCACGCTTGACCTACAGAGACCCCCTCCCAGGGGGCCACGTGCCTGCTGCCTGCCAAGCCGTGCTGGAGCTTCATCGACAAAAGGAGCCTGGCGACGTGATGGTCTTCATGGCCAGTGAGCAGGTGAGTCTTTGGCCAGACGCCGGCATAGGTGCAGAAGCTGCCCGTCCAAGCAGTGTGGCAGCGAAGCTTAGGACCCTTGGGTGGCATTTAGTGGAGGCGGGGTCTCTTGGCCACTTTGCAAGAGGGGACAGAGTGAGGCCACTCTGTGAGGAAGCTAAAGAGGCAGATGGGCTACGCACCAGGTAGATCAAGAGGCACTGTGTCCAGTTGAAGGGCCAGCCTCCTTCCTGGGGTGCGGGTGGGGTCACGGGGTTCTGGTTGTGGAAGAAATAAAGGGCATTTTTGCGTCTCTTCCCCCAGGAGATCAAGGAGGTGTGCGAGGCCCTCCGAGCAGAGGCTGCGGTCCTAGAGGCTGGCCTGGGACCCCTGCTGGTGCTGCCTCTGCATGCGGCTGTGGGCAGGGACAGCCAGAAGTTGTATGAGGACAGCCTGGGGGAGCGGGCACGCCGAGTCATTGTCACGCACTGGCTGGCAGACGCAGCCTTCTCGGTGGGCAGCGTAAGGCACGTCATCGATACGGGGACGGAGCTACGCAACGTGAGTCTCGGGGGGCAGGAGAGAAAGACGGAGGGTCTTATGTGAGGGGTTGCTCACCTGCCCTCTGGCCAGAGGCCAAGACCTCACAGTGAGCCTCACAGTGCTCTGAGCCCGGCCAAGGCTGCCTGGGAACTGTTGACCATTAGCCCTGGAGGGGCCACTGAGAACGACCTCTGGACGACTTGGCAGCCTCTTTGGAAGGTGGAGCCAGCAGGGCCACCAGCCAAGGAGCCTGTCCCCCGGCAAGTACACCCAGAGACACACACCTCACATTCCGGCACCTCAAATCCTCCCATTTGATCTGCATGGGAGATTATAGGGGCTTTCATCCATCAAAGGGCAGCGTTCCTTTCAGAGGTGGGATTCAGCCGGTTCTGACAGGTTCCGGAGAACCAGAAGCAGACATTTTGAGTAGTTCAGAGAACTGGCCAATCCCACCTCTGACTGGCCCCGCCAACCCCATCTCTTCTCTGCCTCCTGAGTCCCAGCTGATCGGCTGGGTCTTCTTTGGTTGTCCTGCATAGGAGAACAGAGCTGAAAAGCAGGTTAGGTGGGGTGGGGCGGGAATGGGGATTTTGCAGTATCCTTCCCACCACACCCACAGAACCCATCGTAAAAAAAATTTGAATCCCATCACTTCCTTTCCCTTTGGGTGGGGTAAGAAACGAAGGCCAGCAAGCCCTAGGTGCGCCTCCAGATTCCGTGGTTCCTCCAGCAGCCCTTTCCCAGAAGCCCACAAGGGGTAGCTGCCCTTGGCCCTCTCCTCCCACTTAGACTCCGCAACTGTGGGTGAGAAAGAAGATGCTTCCCCCCCTCCCCCCCAAATCTTCTGCCTTGGCCACCTCTTGCCCAGCAGCCTCTGGCTGCTCTCTTCTGGACAGGTGTACAACCCCCGGATCCGGGCTGCGTCACAGGAGTTGCGCCCCATCAGCCGGAGGCAGGCAGAGGCCCGACGGCTCAGGGCTGCTGGCGCTCCTCCAGGTAAGCGGCTGGGCCTGGGGTTTGGCTACTCCGGCGGAGGCCTGAGAGGCCTTCCCAGGCGTTCTTAAGTGATGCTCTGCCCCACAGGGACCTGTTTGCGCCTCTATTCAGAGGCCTGCTACGAGCAGAGGCTGCCGGCCGTCTCCCCCACTCACCTCATGGAGGCCGACCTTCGCCGCCCCATCCTGCTGCTCAAGAGGCTGGACATTGCGGACGTGGGCCAGTGTGACTTTCTCGACAGGCCAGGTATGGACGGGATGGGGGACGGGATGGCGGCTGTCCCTGACAGGCCAGCAGCAGCCCTTCATTGGACCTCCAAATGAAGGCGAATCTTAAGTATCCTGGGACAACATTGTAGGGCTGTTCTGTGTGTGTTATTTATATGAGGCCTGTTGTGTGTGGTGTTGTAGTTGTTGATTTGATGGCACCTCTCCACCCCTACCTGCCAGCCCCCGAGTCTTTGATGCAGGCCCTGGAGGACCTGGACTATCTGGCTGCCCTGGATGATGACGGGAACCTCTCTGAGGTGGGCATCATTATGTCGGAGTTCCCTTTGGATCCTCAGCTGGCCAAGGCCCTCCTGGCCTCCTGCGAGTTTGACTGCGTGGAGGAGATGCTGACTCTGGCCGCCATGCTGACTGGTACGGGCATGGGCTGCCTCTGAGGCGACGCCTCCGCTGTCCAGCCTTTCTCCCTGGGTCTCCTGAGCTCGGCTGCTCTTCCTCCCTACAGCCTGGCCTTGTTTCCAGACTCCGGTGACACGCTGGGAGGACGCGGTGGTGGCGCGGCAGCAGGCTCTGCTCCACCCAGCCGGGGATCACTTCACGCTCATCAATGTCTTCAATGCGTTCCACCAGCGTGAGTGACAGGCAGAGGCTCTGGAGGGAGGGTGGTTGGTAGAGGACCAGCAGCAAGCATCCCCACACTGCTTTCCTCCCTTTATTTTTATTTTTTAAAGTTATTTTAATTTTTTTTAAAAAAATCCTCATTTTGTAACACCGTTTTCATTCTTTGCAACTTTTCGGTATCGGTATACATGTGCTTTATATATATTTTAATTACACACACACACACACACACACACACACACACACACAGAGTCCTTTTTATATATTTTTCACTGTAATATCTCTGTATCTACTATTTAACCAATCATACTATGTGTTCCAAATCAAATAATATTCGGTTTCTCCTCTATCTTTTATTTCCATTGTCAGCCTATCCGTCTTGGCACACTCTAATACTTTTTTCACACTTTCCTCAGATGGTATAATACCATTTTTCCAGTTTTGCGCATGAGACAATTCTAACCGCCGTTATTAAATGTAGCATTAGATATTGTGGTTTTTTTGTCATATTTTCCTGTTATTATGCCTAATAAGAACGTATCTGGTTGTAACTTAATTTATTGTTCAGTTATATTTTCAATCCACCTTCTTACCCTCATCCAATATTTTTTTGCTACTGGGTACATCCACCACATATGATCGTAAGTTCCTTAATGCTGTTTACGTTTCCAACGTTCTGGTGATCTAATTGGAGATCCCTTTCCTTTAGAGAGCGACCCAGAAAGCTGGTGTCGAAAACACGCGGTCAGTGAGGCCGCCCTGCAGCTGGCCGGAGCGGTTCGGACAGAGCTCTTGGATGTGATGCAGCGGATCGAGCTGCCGGTCTCCCCACCAGCCTTTGGCAGCGACAGCAACGTCCTGCAGTTGAAGCGAGCCCTCCTCACTGGCTTCTTCCTCAAGGTAGAGCCCCCCCCGCTGCCCCAGCACAGCCCTACTCTTGCCTGGGTCAGACTGCAACATCTTGGGGCCAGCAGGCACATGTGGGATCCGGAAGCAGGAGTTGGTCCCTGCGGAGGGGGGGATCGGGCACGGGGACTTGCGCAGGCACACCAGCAAGCCGAGAGCCAAGGCGTGGCCAAGGCTATGATCCAAGAGAGGACAGCCGACTCCAACGGAGACCTCAGGCCATGGCCTCTTGGGTGCAGAGAGCTCTGCCATCGGGAATGGGCTCCCTCTTAGTGCGGGTGAGAGAACTGCCCCTCTTCCCCTTGTGCAGGTCGCCCGGGACATCGACGGCTCAGGCAACTACCTGTTGCTGACCCACAAGCACTTGGCCCAGCTGCCCCCCAGCTGCTGCTATCGCCTGCGCCGCCCAGCCCCACGGCCTCCCTCTTGGGTGCTCTACCACGAGTTCACTGTCTCCCAGGACAACTGCCTGAGGATCGTCTCTGAGATCCCGCCAGAATTGTAAGCTTCCCCTTGGGCGGGGGGGAGGGGGGCAGGCAGTGTTGAGATGCTGCCGGCGTAACAACCGGTTTGCTAATCGTGCGCTTTGCGCGCGTACACAGCTTTCGGAATTACTTCCCTTCAATGTTACTTCAGGGAAGTAACACAACTGAGGCGCGGCAATCCGCTCTGCCACGCACATCAGCTGAGCAGATATAGGTGAGTGCAGCGCAGGAGTGGGCAGGCGGGCTCACGTGATTGTTGGAGCAAACCGGTTTGGAGCCAGCTGAGCATCAGAGCTAGGGGTTCACCCAAACCGGGAGAATCCCACCCCTGGGGGCGCGATGTGTTTGTGTGTGTGTGTGTGTGTGTGTGTGCACGTTCTCTGTGCTCTCCCCCTCCCAAAGGACCGGAGACTGACCAGTCTTAGGGGAACTCTGTGCTATGCACCAATGCTCAGCCCGGTCCACATTTTCCTTTGTCTCTAGTGTGGCTGAACTGGCTCCCCAATACTTCCTGAGCAATTTGCCCCCCAGCGAGAGCCGGGACTTGCTGATGGAGCTGCGGGGGAAGCTGGCGGAGGACACCCCCCTCCCGGGTCAAGGGGAGAACCCCCAGACCTCCAAAGCGGCTGAGGATGCGGGAGACCCCTGTGTGCTGCAGTGACCCTGGCGGAAGAAAGGAAGATGGCCGAGTTCGTGGCCGCTGCAGGCGCCCGGAGGCTTTGGGAACTGCTGGGGGCTGCCCAGGTCTCCCCCAGGGCATGGCTGAGGGCATCTGCCTGCCTGCCAGGCTCCTGGGTAGAAGAGAGGGCAGAGCGGGACAGGGGAGCCCCAAACGGGCTCTTTTCAGGACCGCATTTTAGCTGGGGAGGGAAGTAGGGGCTGCTTCCATGTGGGCAGGAGACAGCTGGCTGTGGATCTGCTGCCTGGCCATGCCAGCAGTCTCTTCTGGGGCCTCATGGCCTTTTGGGGGGCGGGGCACTCAAGAGAGAAAGGCATAAGACAGGTGGGCTGTCTTTGTTCACCTTGGCGATCTGCTCTTCAGTTGGGTGCCTTGGCAAGCAGTGGGGTACCCCACTAGTCTGCTTTGGGGGGGCGGGTGCTGTAGATCCTGGAGACCCCCTAGATCCCTACCCACCCCAAATTCTCCAAAGGGATCCTTTCCCTTTTGAGCAGTTTGTAGAAGCAGGGGGGGCAGGGGGCTTATACTTCCTCCTCCCTTGGTTTTAGCTTCAGCGGGGGTCCCTGCTGACTATCCAGAATGTTTTTATGAACAGCAGGTGGGGGGAGCCTGGGGTACGGCTCTTGTCTTTTCTGTATGTGCCTCAAAGGTGTTCCATGTACCCCCCCGCCCGACTCAGGGTCAGTGGGTATATGGAGAGTGTAGGGCAAAGGCCAGCAGGCTCTGTGGGGCCTGGCCTCCGCTGCCCTGCTGCTCTGGACAATCCTGCTTGTAGGAATTAAATTCTTTTAAAACATCCATTGTGGGTCTGGTGTGGATTTGCGACTGGAGGAAGGGAGGCCGGTGGGCCATCAAAAAGTGCCAGATAGAAAGACAAAATATGGGTGGGGAGTAGGAATGCATGCCCAAGAAAGGCATCCTTATCCACTCACAGTTATGATGAGGTTCTTCTTAATGTCCGATCCTTTGCATATCTCTCTTTATGGGTAAAAAGATGGTTATCGCTTTCATCCCGTATCGTAGAGGCAGAGGGTAGAGCTGCTACCACGAGGCTGTGTGTTCAGGCAAGAGTGAAGAAACCTCCCCCAACCCACCAAGGGTCAATTCCGTGACCAATCAGGATTACAGATGTGGCCACATGACATGGACTACATTTCCCAGGATACCTTAACTACATTTACCATGATGCATATCCCTTAAGGGGACAGCTCTCAATTCCTAAATATCCAAGATCCCATTAACTATAAACTGTCTGGACAGCACATGCCCCCCGCCCTACTCAGGAACGCTGGGTATATGGAGTGTGTAGGGCAAAGGCCAGCAGGCTCTGTGGGGCCTGGCCTCCATTCCCCTGCTGCTCTGGATAATCCTGCTTGTAGGAATTAAATTCTTTTACACATCTTTGTGCGTCTGGTGTGGATTTGGGACTGGAGGGGGTTTGGGGGCTGTTGGGCCCCCAAGGGGACAGATAGAAAGACAAAATATGGGTGGGGTGTAGGGATGCATGCCCAAGAAAGGCTCCTGGCTGGGAATTGGGCTATGGGCTGGGGACCGCCGGGGGGTCCTGCGTGGGAATAACATCCATGGGTCTGCTTGAAGAGGGCTGTAGTTTCCTGTGTGGTTCACTGGAGTTGGGGTGAGGGGGAGGGCTGGGTGCGAATTGAATGCCCAGGGCATGTAAGGACACCATTCTGCCACCCAGTCTGTCTGCAGCCATCTTGCACTTGGCATTCCGCTGCTGGATCAGGTGAAGGGGAGGGTCAGGGAATGGCGGCAGCTGCCCTCAGCCCCCCCCCCTTTGACCCCCCTCCCCCATACCGTCCTGGCTGGGCAGGCCTGGGGCAGACAGCGCTTGTGACAGAGGCAGACGTGCTGGGAGGCCAAATCAGAGCTCGCTGGGGTCTGAACCTGGGCAGTCAGTGCCCTTCTGATGGGCTTCAAACATTTTAGCAAAGGGTTCTCTGCCCCGTTGCTGGGTGGGCGTGGCCATGGTGGGCGTGGCCTAGTCATCCTCCTGCACCAGGGGGAGTGGATTTTCAGCCTCCCCAGGCTCCAGAGGCTTTCCTCAAGCCTTCAGGAGGGTGAAAATGGCCTCCCCCGGACTCTGGAGGCCCGTTTCCGGCCTTCCCAAACTTCCAGGAGGCCTGTTTTTCTGCCCTCCCTGAACCTCTGTGCGCACCCTGCACTTACCTGTATCCAAAACAGGCCACATGGGGACTCCTGGGGGGGGGGGGGGCAGGATTTGGGGGGGGGGGTCTCTGAACTGCACAGAATCTTAGCTAGGGGCTCTCCCAAACCCCTGCAAACCCCCCAGCAGCCCAGCCCTGCTTCCGGGCCTTTGTTGACGAGGCTGCCCGGTGGGGCAAAGACCCGCAAAAGCGGCCCCCCTCCCCCCAGCCAGTCAGCGTTGCTCCTGGGCCAGCACAAGCGAATGGGGCCACCTGATCGGTGAAAGCTGCCCTGTCCTGATCCAGGCCTTGGGCAGAACCCAGGCTGCCAAAGCGACTCTCACAGCACCCTCGAGAAGCCGGAGAGCCTCCGTCTCCTCGCAGGCCCCAGGTGGTGCCAGCTGCCCTCAGGCAGTGCCAAGGGGAGAAGAGGCCCTCGGGCATGGGTGGCGGGGGGGAGGGGCAGGATCTCGGCCTTCCTCCACTCGGGGTGTGCCTGGTGCTGCTGAGCTCAGCACTTCCTGGGCCAAATGACGCCCTCGGTCGTGGGTCACTGGAGGAGCCCCTGGCTGAGGAAACCCCAAGGCAGCCTCCACGGAGCCCTTATCTCCGGAGCTCTTATCTCCAAGGCCTGCTTTCCATGAGGCCGGGCTTCCTTGAGGGGGCGGATGAGAAACCACAGATAGGAGTCTGTTCAACGTAAGCAGTTCGAGGAAGGCAGAGGGGGGCGGGTGTAAACAAAACAAAAAAAGATCCCGCAAAAGATCACACGGGAAACTCCTTGCTCTTCACCAAACCCACCGAACCCCTCGTTTGGCTGAGGAGACGCTCCCTGCCCGGACCCACAGCCATTGGCCCCTGGGACCCTCTCCCTTGTTCCCTCTTGGCATCCAGAGGAGGGCAGCTGCAGAGGGTGCCCATGGGCCAATGGGTACTTAAGACTTGTAGACTTCAACTCCCAGAATTCCTCAGCCAGCACGACAGCCATGTTGTGGCCTCAAGCAGGGGTCTCCAAACTTGGTCACCTTAAGACTTGTGGACTTCAACTCCCAGAATTCCCCAGACAGCTATGCTGGCTGAGGAATTCTGGGAGTTGAAGTCCACAAGTCTTCAAGTGGCCAAGTTTGGGGACCGTTGGCAACAGGGTGAGCTGCCTCTTTTGGGTTAGGGGTCTGTTTGCAGCATAAAGAGTCAGAGGGTCAGCTGAATGCGATCCCCGCTCCCCCCACAAAAGAAAGTTTCCTCTTGTGTTCTCTCTTCCGGGGCTGCCATAAGTCCTGTCTGCCTGACGACTGGCAGAAACGCGCCTCCTTTGTGTGCCCACATCCTGGGCCCTGCGGCTGCCTTCTGCTGGGCCAGCTGGACGTGTGGACCAAGAAACCCTTGGGGCCTCCTCCCCTTCCCTATCTTTGCTCCCAGGGGAGGCTTCGCGGTAGTTCTCCCATGGCTTCCGATGCCTTTGTGTGGCGCCTCGAGGGCCCCTGGCACCTTCCCTGGACCCCTGAGCAGAGCAAGGGAAGCAGCAGCCAGGGGATGGGCCTGGGGGCTGCAAAAAGGAAGTCAAGGCTACCCCAGGGAGGGAGGGAAGGAGGCTGGAATTTTTAAGGTGACACTAGGCCCTCAAAGCTTTGTAACTCCACTCCGGTGGGTGTGCTGGAAAGGTAGGGACTTCCCCATCCCCACCACCATGGGTTTCTCTCCTGTCAGAAGAAGCCAAGAGCAGGGGGAGTCCCAAGCAGGAGAGTTTGGCCCTGCAGACCACAGCGGTCCCACTGCCTGACCTTAGGAGTGGCTGGGGAAGGAGTCCGAAGCGAGAGGGCCTGCAGACACCCAAAGACTGCCGAAGTGGAGCTACCAAGTAGCCAGTCAGCTGTCCCCCCAGACAGGACTGGGGAGCCACAGGTTGACTCTTGTCACCTTGCCTCACCTCCTTGCTCCTTGGTCTTGCTTCCTGCTTCATCTTCTGGCAGCTAAATACAACAGGTGACCTCTGTGTGCAGGTGAAGTCATCCCTCCTTTTGGCTACTGGGTGATCCTCTTTAAGAGGCATGGAGGCTTACTTGCCCTCGCCGAGCGTATCTCCTTTTTTCCCCCCAAGTTTTGTTTCAAGTCACATTTCTTCCTACGGAGGAGCTTCTGTTCTTTGATGGCTTCTCTGACACAAACGACAGCTGACAGGTTCCCGAGGCTCTTCCAAACACATTCTTCCTACTTTTACTTTTTTCTTGGTAGAAATCTTCCAGTTCAGAATCCAAAACTCAGCTTAGCAAGTGGTGGCATTGTATCTTGTTGGAGTTTCTTGTCTCCCAATTTTTGGCTGAATAGAGACAAGCAGTCCAACACTACAAAGACTTCCATGCAAAGTTCATTTTATTGGATTATATCAGGCATCCTTAAAGTATAACTCACAGTTATGTTGAGATTCATCTAATGTCCAATCTTTGCCTCAATAGTTGCCTCGATAGTGCGAAAAGATGGTTATCTTCATCCCATAAGTGTTATATCAAGGAAGACTCCAGCATATGCTGGGGTCCAGGTGATAATGCCCCAAAATCTCCCTCAGCCCACCAGAAACCAATTCAGTGACCAATCAGGATTACAGAGGTGACCACATGACATGAACGACATCTCCCAAGAGGCGTGAACTACATTTCCCATGAAGCATTCCCTTAAGGGGACAGCTCTCATTCCCAAACTAACTATATACTGTCTAAGCAGCAGCACAAGGAGGCAGAACATCCTTCGATGGAGAACGCATCTCAGGTGTCTCCAGCTCTCTCACTTACCTGCCTAGCATTCCTAGTCGCTTCGAGGCTTTGTTGAGTCTTCCAGTCTCTTTGTCAGCTGGACTTCTCTTGGAAAGGCCATCCAGCCAACCATGGTCTCCTCTGGCCCTCTGGGACCAGTTTCTCCTGAGGCTCATAGCTGCTCTTCCTCCAGACCTCCTGAAGGCCCAGGGACCCTGAGCTCTTCTCCATGGCCTCCTCTGACCGGCTTTTGTCTTCTGGGTGCTGCTGTCTCCCTGTAAGCACCCCGTCTCCAAACTTCTCCACCTCCCATGATAGATGGGAGGGGGGGAAGGTCAGGCCTGCCTCCCTCTCCTTACTTTCCCTGCCCAGAGAAGGGGGACAATTGTCCGACCCTTGCAGCCTCCTTCTTCAGGGAAGGAAACAAACAGGCTCTGAAGGAAATTCCCTCTCCAGGCTGGGCTAACGTAGCCACCACAAAGGGCCTCTTGCCCCTGACCCTCCTGCCAGATTCCTGGGTGTTTGCTCAATGAATCCTTTGGAGAGCCTCGTCTTTCGATAAATCTGGTCTTCCTTCTTTTTCCTTTGTTTAGAACAGGGGGTCTTCAAACTTGACAGCTTTAAGAATTCCTCCTCCAGTCACATTAGCTCAGGAATTCTGGGAGGTGAAGTCCACCAGGCTTAAACTTGCCAAGGTTGATTTGGAATAGGGGTCTCCAACCTTGGCAACTTTAAGCCTGGTGGACTTCAAGTCCCAGAATTCCGCAGAATTCTGCAGAATTCTGGGAGTTGAAGTCCGCCAGGCTTAAAGATGCCAAGGTTGGAAACCCCTGATTTAGAACGTATAAGGCCACCCAGCTCTACAGCCACTTGAGGCAACATACAATAAAATCCAGTGGTGGGATTCATTTTTTTTTACTACCGGTTCTGTGGGCATGGTTTGGTGGGCACGGCAGGGGAAGGATACTTTTAAATCTCCAGTCAGAGGTGGCATTTGCCGGTTCTCCAAACTACTCAAAATTTCCGCTATTGGTTCTCCAGAACTGGTCAGAACCTGCTGAATCCCACCTCTGATACAATCAGTCATTCAACCACAAGCAAACCTCACTTCTTTCAGGTACCTACTCCAAAGCTGTCACCCATGCAGGCCCCCAAGCCAGCTTTCCAGGTTCTATGGCCCCCAGCCATCTTGAGAAGAGGGGAAGTCATGTTTGCCACTCGACCCACATCTCCACGGAGCCTCTGCAAGGCGGTTTCCTCTCACGGTTGGGCCGCGTCCTCTCTTTTTCTCATGGCTCTCTGGTGCTTTTGCAGAAGTTAGGGAACAGCCTAGCCAGAACACCCAGAGGCTGCTTTCCAATGCTTGCAACAGCCTGCGCACCCGAGTTGAATATCTCTGCTATTGCCCTGTCTTCCAGCTCGTTCTGCTCTGCACCCTTAAGGTGGTTTTGGTTATCTTGGCTTGTTTGCTGATTCGGGGGGGGGGGGGGGAATGTCTGAAATCCCCAGGCTCAAGTCATAGACAGCAGCACCTAATTCTAGGGTGCTTTACAAATGAACAACTTCCTGTTGGAATTTCTCCTTACCTATCACGGCTGGTGTCTCATCGCTTTCAGGGGTGGTACTGAGGACAGCCTGTCTTAGTCTTACTCTGGAAACTCTGACTTGTTCTAGTGAGAATTTTTTTTTTCTATTACACCCCTGCAAACCAGAGTGAGTAAGATTCCTTCCCCCCAAAAATAGCCTTCCTCTTTTTTGCCAGGTTCCAGCCTGCGGCATCTCCAGGGGTCGGGCCGGACCAGTCTTGGCAACTCCATTGTGGGATGGCTGGTGGCCAAATCCTATGACTTCCCTTCTGTGGCTGGGCTGTAGGTGCAGGGACAGCACCCACCCGCCCACTCGGGCTGCTAAAGATGTAACTTGAGGCCACCCTTGTTTCCAGCGAATGTCTTCATCAATCTTTGGGCTTAGCATCCTGCATAATGTGTGTCGCAGTCCAAGGAAAAACAGATACCAACCAATTTCCCTGGGATTCTGCTTTATCCGAGGCAGACCTGAGTCATCCATGTTTGTAGCCGGCTCAGGCGAGCCAAGGTTACCGAACAAAGATTTAAGGTTCAGAAAGGCAGCATAACTCTAGCTGGTCCAGCGTTTAGGTGGCCCCTTGTAAGCCTTCCTCCTACGTGTATCTTTCCATCTCTGGCAGACTTTCATGGCACCCTGGCATGACTCTCTGGCCTGCAGCCTGACACAGCTTCTCCCAGCCTTTGCGCAAGGAATGGGGGCAAGGCAGCCATTCTGCCCCATGGATTTTTTGCCACCTCTCCCTTGACAGCAGAGGGGACCTGGGCAGGGAGGGGGTGGCTCAGAAGTAAAACAGGAGGCACCTGGTTGCAGCTGTAACTGGGGACTCCCCCCTCCTCCCCCCCCCCCAATTTATCCTTTCCAACTCTCACCTCTTCCTTGCAACAACCTGACCTTGTAGTTATCTGTTGGTCCAGGGTCTGGAGGGAGACTACAGAGGGTCCACCGGCTGCTGCCCCGAGAAGGAAAGGAACATAGACATAATTCCTTCCCCATTTCATGGGCATTTGAAATCGAACAACTGTGAAGTCACCTGAAAGCTCACTGCAAGGAATGAAAATGCCTATTTTTAGTGTCTTGGTGCAGAAGTTCCCAACCTCTTGGACCTCAGGGACTACCAAACTCATAATTTTAAATCCCGCAGACCAGAGACTCTGGGAAAATCCCCCCAAATGTCTGCAGGAAAATCCCCCACCTTGTTTTCCTACCAATCGATCGTTCTTTATTTGGGATGGCAGGATACCGTCTCCCGCTCCGTTCTCAGGGGGAGAGAGAGAGAGAGAGAGAGAGAGACTTTTGACTTCATGCAACGAAAGCAGCAGAAGCCGCAAAAGTCTTTCTTTCTCTCCCCCAAACTCCACCAGAAACGAGTCTTTGTGAGACTTGTCACACTGGCGCAACCTCTTGGAGCAGGAGGCCTTGCAGGGTCCCAAAGACTCATTTGGAGTTTGGGGGAGAGAAAGAAAGACTTTTGCTGCTTTCCTTGCGTGCAGCCAAAAGCAGAAGAAGGAAGAAGCGGAAAGGAGCAGCCCGGTGGCCAGGCCAGGCTTGTGGGGTGAGCGGGACAAGTTCCCCCTCTCCACCCTTTCCCCCCTCCTCTCACTACCTCGTGTTGTTCGCAATGCAAGCGACACAAGCCTTGTGTTCCCGCAGGCCATGTGGGCAGCACAGCCTTGTGTTCCCGCGCAGCCTGGATTAATTGCTTTGGGGGGGGGACATTTCTCTGTGGACCACCAAAATTTTCTCATGCACCACCAGTGTTCCCCAGCCCACTGTTTGGTGACCACTGTCTTAGTGGGCCTGCTCATTCTGCTGGCTGGAGGCCAGGGTTTGGGGCAGCTGAGGATCTGATCCATGGCTCTGAGCCGCTGAGCTTTCCCCTGTAGAACTGGGGCTGAAGCTCCTAAGTAAGACCAGACATGGGCACCACTGTTGGGAGGGATCTGCTGTGGTTGGACCAGTTGGGTTCTGTAGCATCTTATTAACTTCCCCTGTGAGCCAAGTGGAAGAATTCAGCTGGGAGAGCTTCTCATGCTCCAATGGAGAGCCTCCTGCCCACCCTGCGGGCAGATTCTCTCCACTTTCTCAATGGGGCCTCCCCCTTTGGTTGTGGACCCCAGAATCACAGTAGAGCCACAGGAAATGTTGCAAAAAGTCAGGGAGTCTTGCCGAACCATGCACTGAACATAAGCCAAACTGGTTATGCAGTTGCAGAAAAAGCCAAACCCAGCTACATCAAGGGAAGCCGACTGCCAAGCTTATCAGAAATCATAGTTCCTTTTCTATTCCGCACTGGTCAGATCACGGCTAGAATATTTTGTCCAGATTCTGGGCATTGCATTTAGGAAAGACACAGACATGGAGGACCCAAAGTAGATCAGAGCTGGGAAAGAGCAGCCCACAAGGAACTCCTGGAGGCTGCGTGTTTACCCAGGCTTGGAGAAGAGCCGCAAATATCAGAAGAGGGACAGGTAGAAGGCAGGGCAGAGTCATTCCAGAAGGCACAAGAAGAAAGAATGGAGCTAAATTGCAAAAAATGTTGGTCGGGTATCAGCAAAATTCTCCTAAGGGTCAGGTTCTTCAAGACCGGAAGATGTTGCCCTGGGAGTCTGTGGACGACGCTTCTTGGTTGGAGGTACGCCAAACATGGGGTGGAGGGAAGGGGGGCATCTGTCACTGGGGGATGCTGTACAGCGGGGGTCCCCAAACGTGGCAACTTTAAGACTTGTGGACTTCAACTCCCAGAATTCTCATGGCCAGCATAGCTATGCTATGTTGCCAAGTATGGGGACCTCTGGTTTAGAGCAATTACATTGGCCTCCTTTTCTCGTGTGTCCTCCGCGCTTGGAGAGTGAATTTGAGGGCCCACACAAAGCGTGCCATGGAAGAACTACTGCAAAAGCCTCCCCCGGGAGCAAAGCTAGGGAAGGGGAGGAGGCCCTGCGGCTTTCTTGGCCTACATGTCCAGCTGGCCCAGCAGAAGGCAGCTGCAGGGCCCAGGATGTGGGCACATAAGGGAGGCACATTCCTGGCAGTCATCGGGCAGACAGGACTTATGGCAGTCCCGGAAGAGTGAGCACAGAAGAAACTTTCCTTTTGTGGGGACAGGTCGCATTCAGCTGACCCTCTGATCTTATGCTGCAGCCAGACCCCTAACTCAAAAGAGGCAGCTCACACCGTCTTACCCAGCCCCACCCAAACTTGGCAACTTTAAGACTTGTGGACTTCAACTCCCAGAATTCTCCAGCCTGCTATGCTATGCTACACTGCGCTACGCTATGCTAGCTGGAGAATTCTGGGAGTTGAAGTCCACAAGTTTAAAAGTTGCCAAGCTGCTACACAAAGATTTCTCCGCAGGGCAGGAGGCCCAGCTGGATGACCCAGCCTCCTTTCCAGCCCTTCTGTTCTGAGGTCCTGGAGAAGCTCGTCAAATAACCCAGAAGAACCTGTAAAGAATCCATAAGAGAACCCCGGAAGGGGCCCATGTGGGGTGCTCATCTTTGGCTGCGCCTTCTGCCAAGTGCAGGCGATCCAGACCTTCCTTGTAAGCCGGCCGTCCTGGGCTCAGGACTTCCCAGGCTGTTGGAAAAGGAAGGACCATCATTTTACTACAGCCCAAACCCAAGCATCCCTCTGGCACCCCGCCAAGCCTAATTGTCAGTGGGGCCAGGAAGAGGCTGCCTTGGCCATAGCAGCTCCCTCTCTGCAAGGGAGAGTCCTGGGGCGGGGATGCACTGACAGCTTCTCCCTCCCCTTCCCGCCCCCCCCTCCTGTGTCAGAAGTTTCCCCCCCCCCCCCCCCCATCAGAAATGGTATATTAGGTCAGTCCTCTCCTGCCTTCCACTCAGAGGACCAGAGGACCCACAGAGAGGTGAGTGCTCTGGGGGAGAAAGGGGGAGCCAACTCCATGTTCGAAAGGGAAGTAGCAGGGGCCCCGGGGAGGCCCACAGACCCCTCTGCTGGGGGCCTTGGAGGTTTCAGGCTTTATTTTCCCCCTCACTTCAAGTCAGTGTGGACTCTGGACTCTCCCGGAAATTTTTCTTGCCAAGAGGGAGGAAGGACCCCAGGGGCCCCAGCTGGCTTGGAGTCTCTGCCCCTAGCACAGGAGTCAGCAACTCGTGGCTCCGGAGCTGCATGCGGCTCTTTCATCCCTCTGCTACGGCTTCCTGTCGTTCAAAATACATGTCACAACCGCCAATGTGTGTGACATCCCCCGGCATGCGATTTATTGAGCTTTTCGACTCCCGGTAGGCCAACCAGGGGTAAATCCAAGAAAAGTTTCAGAAGAAAACAGAAGGTTAAATTCAACTACATATGCCAGTTTTGTAGCCGCTCAGGAAATAGTCAGGCATGGGAAAGGTTTTGTGGCTCCCGGTGTTTTTTGTGGGAAACAGGTTCCAATGGCTCTTTGAGTGTTTAAGGTTGCCGACCCCTGCCCAGTACCAGGCTTGGGGTGGTGATGCTCAAGGGAGAAGCTGGGTTTGGGCCTTTGGAGCTTCCCAACCTTAACCTCACAGCAGAACCTTTCTCCTTCCTCCTCCCCAGCCGGGCCAGTCTCCTACAGCCTCCCTTTGCCTCTCCTCGCACAGATGCCACTGGGAAAGTGGGCAGCTTTGGTGGCCATGGCCGTGGTGATGGAGACCATGGCGGCTTTTCCCTCCTCACGTAAGTGTCCGGTTTGCCAGTTTTTTTTCCCCAGAGGGGCCCAGGGAGGGCCAGGGGTCAGATATCTCGGGTCCTTTGCAAGTGGCTGTGCTCAAAACACCTTCCCTAGAATTCCCCCAAATTTCAGCGGTCCCTTCCGCCCCCCCCCAGCCCCCAAAAAAACCTGAATGGAAAAGCTAGCATTAGTTACCCCAGAAGCGGTGGGAAATTTCTGGCAGAGGGGAAAAGTCACCTGTGTATAGGCAAAGAGGGGCAGAAGAGCAGAGCCACCTGCCCTCAAAAGTTTCTTCCTTCATTTCCGTGAAGGAAAATTTGCCATCCTTGCCAGAACTTAATGAGGGTTGCAGTTCTGGTAGCCAAGATGAGCAACTGGGAAATTGGAGCCATGGGTACAGGAAGGCTGGGGTGTGTGTGTGTGTTAGGTATGCCTAGGAGAGACGCAGAAATTGGGAAGTGGGCAAATGGCAGAGCCAGCCCTCGCCATTTCTTCCGCACAACGGCCACCAGAAGACAGCAGGCAAGGAAGGCTCCGCTTCTCCCATCCGGGGAAAGAGGTGGGATTCTACTGGTTCAGACTGGTTCATACGAACCGGGTGTTAAATTTGCATCTGGTTCACTGAATCGGTATTTGAACCAATCAGCTAGTCCCCCCCACCCCTCCCGCCTCCCCTCCCAGGAGTTTTCAAGCAGCCCATTTTTTATGCAGGTAAATGCAGGGTCCACACGGAGGCTGTGGGAAGGGGGGGGAAACGGGCCTTCTGGAAGTATTGGAAGTCCAGAAATGGGCCTGTTTCCAGCTTCTGAAGGGCCTCCGGAGCCTGGGGAGGCTGTTTTTGCCCTCCCAGAGGCCCGAGGGAAGCCTCCGGACTCTGGGGAAGGTGAAAAAAAAAACTCCCGGAAAATCTGGTAGGCCATGCCCACCCCGCAACTGGGCAGCGAACCGGTTGCTTGGATTTTTGAATCCCACCCCTGCCCAGGAAAGAAGCACAGAGTTGCGGGGGGGAGGGGGGAGCTTTTCTGGAAGGACAGGAGAGCAGCCAAGCCCCGCTTTGCATGGAGCGAAGGCAGCGCACTGTGCTGAGATGTGCCCTGAGGCTTCTGGGGGCGGCAGCATCCTATCTTCTGCTGCTCTGAAATTTGGGGCTGGGGTAGAGCTCCCCCCCTCCCCGCCGCCCAAGAAAAAAGAAATCTCTGGCCACCACTATAGCTGCCCTGAATGCTCAGCTCTGAAACCGCTTCGGGGCTAAAAAGCAGGCCAGCCTGGCAGGGGCCCTTCCAGCCCCAGTTGAGTCTCCGGTTTTGCCCTCAGTGCTGATTAAGAACGAAGATGACACCATAATACGGAGCTGCTCCGGTTCCCCTGGAGAACAAGTGGAGTGGCAGTGGAATGGCAACAGGCTGGAGGTCTTGGACCAAAAGCTCGTCATTAACAAACTGGACATCCCTTATACCGGAAACTATTCCTGCTGGGCCGGATCCCGGCTGCTCCAAAGCTTCTACCTGGTCGTGCGGATGAAACATACCTACTTTTTCAAGATGGAAGGTGAGTGGGAAGGAGAGGGCCAGAATTCCTTGCGGTGGGGGGGGGCTCATCCCCAGAGCCCCAGCTAGACTCCAGCCTCAAGTCTCCACCCCATTTTCCCACCAGCCTTCTAGAATGGCCTTCAAAGGGAAGGAAGCAGGCCTGGGCCGCTCTTCTGTCCCTCCGTCCTGGCCCCCTTCCTGCTAACCCATCCTAAACACCCCAGAAAGCCTGAGGACTGCCTCCGTCTTCGCTTGTAGGAAACACGAGGGCGGGAGGGCTATTCACACACACACACCCGGGAGGACCAGGAGCTGCCGCCTGGGAAGATTGGGATGGGAGGCAGTGGTGGGATTCAAATTTGTTTCTGTGGGCGTGGCATGGTGGGTGTGGCCTTGCTTGGTAGGCGTAGCAAGGGAAGTCACTGCAAAATCCCATTCCTTCCCCACCCCACCCCTTAACCTGCTTTACAGCTCCGTTCTCCTGTGCAGGGCAACCAAAGAAAACCCAGCCGATCAGCTGGGACTCGGGAAGCAGAGAATAGATGGGGTTGGCGGGACCAGTCAGAGGCGGGATTGTCCGGTTCTACGAACTACTCAAAATTTCCGCTACTGGTCAGAACCTACTGAATCCCACCTCTGACGAGAGGTCACTTCCAGCTGAGCACAGATGGTGGCAGGACCAGCAGCAGCGGGGATTCTTTCTCAGCTGGGCCCTGGGGCGGGTGCCTCTCTTGCTCCAGATTCAGATTCTCGGGGTGCCCCTGTAGGTGGGAGGTCAGGAATGGGATTCCACCGGTTTGGATCAGTTCAGGCAAACCGGATGTTAAATTTTCAACTGGTTGGCTGAACCAGTATTTGAACCGACTGGCAGGCCCTGCCCACCCCACCTCTCCCCTCCTAGGAGTCTCCACGCAGCCCGTTTTCAATGCAGGTAAATGCTCTGGGAAGGGGAAAACATAGTTCCCGCTTCTGGAAGTTGCTCCAGCGTCTGGAGGAGGCCCTAGGGAAGCCTCTGGACCCTGGGGAAGGTCCAAAATGGCCCTCCGGAAGTTCCGGTAGGCCATGCCCCACCCAGCATCTGGGCAGCCAACCGGTTACTGGGATTTTTGAATCCCACCCCTGTGGGAGATGCCCCGTGGGCTGCTGCAGGAAGAGGGGCCTGGACTCGCCCTGAATTCTTTCCCCTGGCTCTTGCAGGAATAAAGGAAGAACCGGCCATTACCTGCTGGGCTCCATCCTACAATGGCAACTTGAACTGTTCCTGGAACTCTCAGAACGCGGCGGTTTTTCTGGCCAGCCTGAAACACCAGTGAGTAGCCCTGACCCTCCTTCCTCTTTGCATTGTGCATTGAGCGTCGCCGCAGCAAGGAAAAGGGGACCTCCGAGCATGCGGAGAGCCTCCACCCGCTCCCACTGCCTTCTCTTTGCAGGGACACAGAGGCTGAGCTGTGCTCCACGGAGGTGGCTCTCCCTGAGAACACCCAGGTGCAGATCCAGTTAAAGAATTGTTCCTTCTGTTCTTACGCTGAAGAAATGCCCGTCACGCCCCTCGTCCTGGTGCTGAAGGGGCTTTCTCAAGATGGCGGCTACAGCGAAGTGAAGAAGACATTCTTCTTGTGGGATGTCGGTATGGATGGCACCTGGGGGGGGGCCTTCAAATATTTCAGCAAGGGGTTCTCTGCCCAGTTGCAGGGTGGGTGTGGCCATGGTGGGTGTTGGTGTGGCCATGGTGGGTGTGGCCTAGTTGGCCTACTGCACCATGGCAGGGGGGCGTTTTTGCCCTCCCCAGGCTCCGGAGATTTTCCTTGAGCCTCCGGGAGGGTGAAAACGGCCTCCCGGGGCTCCGGAGGCTTTCCAGAAGCCAGAAACAGGCCCATTTCCAGCCTTCCCACACTTCCGGAAGGCCCATTTTTCACCCTCCCTGAGCCTCTCCGCGCACCCTACACACCTGCATCCAAAATGGGGGCCCGTGGGAATTTCTGGGAGGGGCAGGGTGGGGTGGACGGGGCCAGCCAGGAGTGGCATTTGGGGGTTCTCCAAACTGTGAAGGATCTTAGCTAGGGGCTCTCCCGAACTCCTGCAAACCCCCAGCAGCCCATCCCTGATGGCACCAGCCTCCCCGCCTTCTCACGCAGGACCCCATCCCGGAGATTGGAAGGCCCCACCCAGTGGTCTGAGTCCTCCATCCATTGCGTCTGTGCCCCCCACCCCACTTCTCTCCTGCTGCTCCCAAGCTCCCCCCTCAGCTCACGAGTGACCTGTGACCCCGGGGACGTTGCAGGGAGCTGGCAAACCTCTCTGGCCTCCCCTTCGCTCAATGTCCACTTGGGCAGAGCATCTCCTGCCATAACTGACTAGAAAATTTGGGGAGGGGTAGAAGAGCTGAGCCCCCTGACCTCAAAAGTTTCTTTCCTTGAAGGAAAGAAGAGGGGGGCAATGGGCTTCTTCCAGGCTGGCTTTTTCGCCCTTTCTCTTGGGCCTCTGGAGGGAGGGGGCCAGGGGGCCAGGTGGAAAAAGTCTGATGGGATCCTTGCTCTCCTTGCAGTGAAGCCTGATGCTCCTGCCTACCTGAATATCACAGGGCGGCAGGTGTCCTGGGCTCCCCCTGCCTCCTGGGACCTGCCCACCACCTACTTCCCCTTGCAGTACAGCCTTCGGCTGGAGTCAGTTTCCGGCAGACACGAGAACTTTCTCCTCGTAAGTAAACCTTCTGGGCTTATCATTCATCCAGTGGTGGTATTCAAATTTTTTTTTTTTACTACCGGTTCTGTGGGTGTGGCTTGGTGGGCCTGATGTGGGTTGGTGGGTGTGGTGTGGCTTGGTGGGCATGCCTTGGTGGGCGGGGCAGGGGAAGGATATTGCAAAATCCCATTCCCTCCCCACTCCTGGGGGAAGGTTACTGTGAAATTCCCCTACCCTCCTCACCCCCGTAACCTGCTTTCCAGCTCCATTCTCCCATGCAGGGCAACCAAAGGAGACCCAGCCGATCAGCTGGGACTCAATGGGAGGCAGAGAAGAGATGGGGTTGGCGGGGCCAGTCAGAGGTGGGATTTGTTGGTTCCCCAAACTACTCCAAATTTCCACTTCCGGTTCTGTAGAACCGGTCCAAACCGGCTGAGTAACACCTCTGCATTCATCCCATTGGGGGACCGTCTGGATATCTTCAAGTGCCCCCAAAAGCCTATCAGAATCACATAATGTTCAACAGACTCGAACTCTGCGTGAACCACGAGTCTCGGGGTGAAGTAGCATAAAGTGCATACAGTGAACAATTGGCTATGCTCATCCCCGGCAGCCAGCAGGTGAGGTCCCGGATGATAGCACCCAGGCATAGACCTGGGACAACTATCCAGGGTCACCCCTCGCCTTCCCCACCCCCACGCCGGTATACTGTCACTGCACGGGGATGCTCTCTTGAGCCGCTGCAGTTCCTTCTACGGACATGTCCTTTACCCAGCTGCCAAAGGAAGCCGCATCTTCCTTGTATTATGCCCAGCAGTAGGTACAGATGCCCCCTCCAGGTCAAAGGGAATGAAGGGAACCGACCTTGCTGGGTAGTCCCCTTGGCCCTGGTGCCCCCTTCTCCCAATTCAGCAGGGCCCTCTTTCCGTTGCAGGATGAGAAGGAGCTGATCATAGATCAGAAGTGGGACAAGGCGCAGATCCGCTGCAAGGATCCTTTGATCCAGTCATCTTGGAGCTCTTGGCGGGAATGGAAGAAATGAGGACATAAGCTACAAACTCTCCCCCTCCCTCTGCAGCTCTGCCCCCTCCCCTCCCCGCCACTCGCATATGCAAAATAGGAGCCACCCAAGAGCAGGGGTTTCCAACCTTGGCCCCTTTAAGCCTGGCGGACTTCAACTCCCAGAATTCCCCTGGCTGGGGAATTCTAGGAATTGAAGTCCGCCAGGCTTAAAGGGGCCAAGGTTGGAGACTCCTGCCCAAGAGCGATCATGGAGAGCACCTTTAACCCTCCCAGGGCAAAAGCCACCAAAAGGGTCACCACCCCACCTGAATATTTGTCTGGAGACGGCCCAAGGAGGGGTGAGCTTTGTGAAAAGGGTAAGAAATCCGCCCCACCAGGCACAGCATCAGAGCTCAGCTGCCTGCCTCAGAGTCTGCCTCCCCCACCAATCAGACCTGGAGGGTTTCCCTCCTCTCCACTGGAAGGGCCGCCCCAATCTCTGCCTTTCTTGGAAAGCAAGCAGCCAAGGGTCAAATAAAGGTTGGTTCTTAATTATCCTCAGCCTTGTGCTCCTTCTAATTACACGGAAGCCAGGTGGCGATGGCGCCACCTAGCTGCGTAATGAAACCTCTGCAAGTCCATCCCACAGTCCAACCCTTAATACAGTGGCCTCCAACCTTTTTTGTGCCACGGCCCGGTACCGGCATCACAAAATGATCCGCGGCCCAGTACCGGCATCAGCACGCATGACAAGGCAAGGCGAGCCAAGCAACCGGCCAGCCAGCCATCCCCCGCTTCTCCCCGCCACCTTCAACTCCTCCTTTGTACCTTTGTTGATGGGCTTCGGGACGGCTTCGGGACGGTTGCTCGGCTCGCCTTTCCTTGGGTGCTGAAAGAACCCTCGTGCCTTAGTTTCATTCGAAGCTCCCCCCCCCCCCGATGAAACTAAGGCGCGAGGATTCTTTCAGCACCCAAACGCCGCTTTCCAACTGGAAAAGCTCACCCGGAAGCACTTTCTCGTCAAACAAGATGGCGGTGCCCAGAAAACCGGCGGCCCGGTAGGAAATGTTCCACAGACTGGTACCGGTCCACAGCCTGGTGGTTGGGGACCCCTGCCTTAATAGATCCATTTCTGTTGGAATGGCACCCACTGCAGGGTTAGCCTCCCTGGGCTGCCCCCCAATTTCTCCACACATACACCCCCCATTGGCCATCCCTTCCCCCTGCAGGCCTGCCACTCTCGCCCAATCGAGGACTTCTGTTGTTTTCTACCAGGGCATCCCTTACCAAGTGGGGAGCCCAGAGCAAGAAAGCTGCTCTGCCCAGATGGGGCAGAGTCCACTGGTGGGATTGAAAAAAAATGTACTACCGGTTCTGTGGGTGTGGCTTGGTGGGCGTGGCTTGGTGGGCATGGCAGGGGAAGGATACTGCAAAAACCCCATTTCCCCCCCCCACCCCACTCACCTGCTTTCCAGCTCTGTTCTCCTGGGCAGGGCAACTACTGAGAGTTGGGGGTTTTATGGGGGTGCTGATAAGTCCCACCTCTTCCCCTCTCCTCCCAGCGGTCTCCTAAAAGAAAGGAGCTCACACAGAAGCCCCATCTTAGCCACCAGCCAGACTTCCTGCCCCATCAAGGCCTGGGCAAGCACACTCCCTCTTCCCCGAAGCTCCCCTGTAGGGAGGCCTTCCCAGCTGGGGGCACGTGGGATCCTGTGCTGTCCAGGCAGTTTATAGTTAATTGGGAATTGGGATAGTTAGTTAGGAATTGGGAGCTGTCCCCTTAAGGGAATGCATCATGGTAAATGTAGTTAAGGTATCCTGGGAAATGTAGTCCATGTCATGTAGTCACATCTGTAATCCTGATTGATGGGTTGGGGACATTCCTGCTTTCTTGCTCGGACCCCAACATTGAGCTGGCATCTCTCCCCTTTTCTCCACTATTATGGGATGATCACTATCCTTTTATTTACACCATAAAGTCAACTATGCAGAGAATTGGACATTGAGATGAATCTCAACGTAACTGTGAGTTATATTTGAGGATGCCTGATGAACCAATAAAGAGACTTTGTATGGATGCCTCTGTGGAGTTGTCTGTCTGCCTTAAATTCAGCTAGTAATTAAAGGACAGAACAGATCCAGAGCCCATCCCCTCCCCACGCAAGAAGAGGGTTCCTCCTGCCTCCACTTCCTAGCTCCTGACCAGGTTTGGCCTCCAAGCCAGCCAAAGAGGAAGCTCTGAATCTCTGGCTTTATCCAGCTTCTCTTGCCTCAGATCGTCAGCTTTGAATCTTCAGTGTGCCTGGCATTTGCCGCGGGCAGTGCTACCCTTTTGATTCGCCCAGAAGGTGATTTCTTTGAAGCTAGAAACGTTTCCTTGGAGGCCGCCTAACTGGCATTTGGCTCCCAGGTGATCAGAAATGAAAAATGCTGATAGGATATTTCAAGCCAACCGGGAAGTTGTCCTTCAAGATCCAACTCAGGAGCTGCTGAGAAAACCAGAGAACCGCAGGGCAAGTGGTGCCCCAAACAATCTTTGAGGGTGCTGGGGGGGAGGACTCATCAGTGACACAGGGCCAAATTGCACCCAGACTCATGAAGAACTCCAACTTCAGTCTCAGCTCCCTGGGCTTCAAAAATTTTAGCAAAGAGTTCTGGTTGCTGGGTGGGAATGGCCATGGTGGGTGTGGCCTAGTCGGCCTCCTGCACCATGGTGGGTTTTGCCCTCCCTGGGCTCCATTCCTCAAGCCTCCTGGAGGGTGAAAACAGCCTCCCCAGGCTCCGGAGGCTCTGTTGAAGCTGGAAACGGGCCCATTTCTGGCCTTTCTGAACTTCCGGGAGGCCATTTTTCACCTTCCCCGAGCCTCTGCACATGCCCTGCACTTATCTGCATCCAAAACAGGTCGTGTGGGGACTCCTGGGTGGGGAGGGGCTGGGGGCCAAGGGGCAGCCAGGAGTGGGATTTGGGGATTCTCCGAACTGCACAGAATCTTAGCTAGGGGCTCTCCCGAACCCTTGCAAACCCCCAGCAACCCATCCTTTTCCCACATAGATTTTTAACAGTTGCAAAAAAAACCTCCAAACGGAATGTGCTGTCCAGACAGTATATAGGTAATAGGAATTGAGTTAGTTAAGTTAGAATTGGGAGCTGTCCCTTTAAGGGAATGCCTCATGGTAAATGTAGTTAATGCATCCTGGGAAATGTAGTTCATGTCATGTGGTCATATCTGTAATCCTGATTGGTCACTGAATTGACCCTTGGTTGGGTTGAGGGAGGTTCCTTCACTCTTGCCTGGACCCCAGCAGTATGCTGGTGCCTCACCCCCCCGCTTGTTCCTTCGTTATGGGATGAAAGATCACTATTCTTTTACACTATGAAGTCAGCTGTGCAAAGAATTGGACATTAGATGGATCTCGACATAACCATGAGTTACCTTGAGGATGCCTAATATAATCCAATAAAGACACTTTGTACGGAAGACTTTGTAATCTTTATACATTCAGCCAGTAGTTATAAAAGACAGAACACGGAACCTTGCAGGAGGCTCCCTAGAAAAAAAACAAAGAACAGAATCTTTGGCGTCTCACCAATAAATATATTTATGAGAAACGAGCGTTTCTGGGCTTCAGGCCATTTTGCCAAGTGTTCATCCTTATTCCAGTCGGTAGACATCCAGGTGATTTGGCAAGGGCTGGCAGGGGATGAGGCTGGAGGACCTCGAAGCAGCGATGCACAGTCCCTGGTTCCTGCCCCATGAGCAGTTCTCATTCACAAAGCAACTGACCCACACTCCTATTGACTTACAACCTGAAAGATATATTTCAAACAGCAGTAAAGAGCAAAGATTCTCAGTGAGTTGCCTCCATTTTGGAATTAAGAAGAAGAAAACGTGCTAACTGAAAATTTTTTTAATGTAACACCAGAAAGCTAAACAAAATTGTGTTTCAATAAAGTTTTAAATGGATAAAGGGGACAGATATTTTAGCAAACAGAATTTATTTTCTGATAAAAATGCTTTTAAAAATAGCAAAATTAATTAAATCAGATATCCATGGAAATTTTGAATTTGCAAATGAATTGGGGAAATCATTGGCATATAAAATGCAAAAAGAAAAGAAAGTGATATTAAAGTTACAAGAAGGAAATACTGTAATTAGAGATTATGCAAATCTGCAAAAAGTATTTCATACTTTTTATATTATAAAAAGTACTGTGTTATACTACTTGATATAAAGGGCCGGAAATTTTGGAAAAAGTTGCAGCGTAATTGAATGAAGATTACAGTGAATCAAATATTTGAATGGACATATAATAAAGGAACTCTGTGAAGTTATTAATAAAACTAAAATAGGAAATGCACCTGATCCAAATGGGTTGCCAGCCTCTTAGTAAAAGTGTTTTGAGGATGAGCTTTTAGTTTTTACAACAAACAATATTATTCTACAGAATGGAAAAATTCCTAATGCTGGAAAGAGGCATTAATATCTAAAGAGGCACAAGATTGACTTTAGTAAAAAAATATTTACCAATGTCTTTTTTGAATAATGATTATAACCAATTTATAGTCATTATTCAGTAAAGATTATTCACAGTTTTGACTGAAAGATTGAAGACAATTTTACAGGACCTTAATTATGAAGATCAATGCAGTTTTTATCTAAGAGACAATTATTAGAAATGCTTTGGATGTTCTGGAGAGCTGAAAGTACATAATAAAAAACAAGCTGCACAGAGCACAGATACTCTTAGATGCAGAGACGGTCTTTTATAATTTGAATTGGATTTTCTTGTTTACATTTCTGGAAGATATGAACCTTGGAGATAATGTTATTAAATTGGTAAGATCATACTACTCAGAAAGCACAATTGTTAATGGAGAACTAACAAAACCCCGAGAGAGTCAAAAATGAACAAAAACATGGATGCTTGCTTTCTAAAATTTTGCTCATTTTAGTTCTTGAGGTAATAGAGCTATAAAACAGAGAATCTTGAGACCTAAAATTTAAAATGAAATTTATCAAACAAGGGCGTTTGTGGATGATTTGGTGTTAATTTTCGAAGTTACACTAGAAGGAGGTAGAAACATTAGTGGGAAAATGTGGTATTGTAAACAATTACAATACAATAAAACATTGTAAGGGTTTTTAAGATTAATAATCAGAACATGAAGATGTTAACAAAAACATGAAATTAAAAGATCAAGTAAAACTTTTAAGAAAAAATACTTGGATATCACTAGGAGAATTATGAATTGCATGTTATTTCAAAATCATGATGCAACTAGTATTTATTAAGTATGTATTAAGAAGGACATGTTAAGATGGGAGAAATTAAAATTGTAACTGTTGGACAAAATTGCAGTAAAAATGTGATTTTGTTGCAATAAAAATGAATGTTTTGCTTAGAATTATAATTTTATTTGAGACAAGACTGTTGGTGAAGTTGATAGATTTCACTGAAATGGATAAATTATTTGAATAGAAGAAAAGAGACTGTCTACATTTGTTGGTGATTGGGAAGTTTTTATAAACTTTTTGCATAAAAAGAAGAGAGACAAGACGTAATTTTAAAGAAAGAGAAGTTAAAATATAATTGTACTTATAACTGCTATGAAAAATATTGGAAGCCATTACTTCATATCTTTGTATTTTTCTTTATTCTGTTTCTTTTTTTACTTTGCATTTTTATTGCACTTTTGGCTTTTTATGTTCTTTTTCACTTTTTCTGTTTTGATTTAATTTGTTGTAACTCTTATTACTGTTCTTAAAACTTTTATTAATGTATACATAATAATAGAGAACAGTAATTGTCCTTTTTCTGCTGAGTTGGGCAGAGGTATTGACATAGAGGGCTCTTCCCCTGGATTGTCGTAGGGTGGGTTTGGGTTGTAAGTCAACAACGGGTTGTAGTCTTCCTCCCAGTACTTATGGAGGATGTCGTTCTCCCATACTGGGAACAATGGTCGAGCGTCACGCTGCTGTGTAGGCTGGGCGTGGTTACCTTGTGGTGCCTGGGATCCGGAGTGGTATTGAGGTTGTGGTAGGAATGCTGCTGCCTGTGGATTGAGTGTGGCAGTTGTCGTTGATGGCAGGTTGACTCGTCGAGAAGTCGTTGTAAGCACTGGTGGGCTAAGTTGCTCAGCCAGCAGGGCGTGAGATGTTGGAGCAGTGTTGTTGATTCTGGGAAAAGCATCTCGGACCTTAGTACGTACAACATCAGTTGGGGAAGGTTTGCTGTTGGGAGGAAGTGAATCTCGTATTTTAGGTCGTACGTCAGTTGCGTAACTGATGTGTAGAGTCTGTGGTTGAGATTCATCCCTGTGCTTCCCTGGTTGAGGGAGACTGCTAGGCAACTGAGGTGGTTCCATCTGCTCATTTTGTAGCGAGTGCTGCTCATCCACGTAGCCCTTGACCCGTGTATCTGGGCTCTCTTCTCCCAACTGTTCGAGGTTGAATTGGAGGGAGGTGTTGTCGGCCATCTTTTGCCATGCTGTGGCCGGTGCCATCTTTGTTGCGGCATCTCTTTGCCATTCGGCCAACTCCAATTGGGCTTGAACTCTAGCCAAATCTGCCTGTTGGTTCGCCTGGGCTTTGGCCATTTCTGCTTGATGAACCGCTACTGCTGCCTTCTGCCATGCTATCTCCTCTGTGACGCGAGACACTGGAAACTGCCTGCAGTCTAGCCAATTTGGGATGGAAGGAGGAGGCTTTCTTAGAAGGGTGGGAAGAAGCTGCTTGTGATTGAAGACCTATGTTGGAGGTGGACTTCTCCCTCCGTATTTGCTCCTCCTGCAGCGCATCAAGGAAGATGGCCTGGAGGGAGTGTTTCTCATCCTGGATGCAGTCTTCACGTTCTTTTGTTCGACTCCTCGAAGCGTTGAATGTGTTCTTGGAGCTCTGTGTCTTCCAGGTTCGACTGTATATACTTGAGCTTACTTTCACTGTCTTTCCACCGTGCTCCTCAAACTCCTTCTGCATTAGGAAGAGGCTCTTGAGGGGCAACTTGGTTTTGGGGGTGTCACGGATCTTGACCAGCTCCGTCCATGCGTTTGCATGATGGAGAAATTGCCTTTCACAATCCTCTCTGAAGCGTATCACTGAGGGTGAGATAAGCTTCCTATGTTGTCTGAGGTCGTAGGTCTTCCTAGGTATTGCGGCTTCTCCAGAGGGTTGGACATCTAAAGGTGGTTGTTGGGAACCAGGTTCCATGTTTATGACAAGGGTGGGTGGAGGATTCGGGTCTTCTGGTACATCAGAGACATCTGTCATGGCTGAGGAAGCTGCCATGCTTCAAATTGGCAAAGGGATAATTTTGGAAAATTTAGTGGTTTTCTGTGTAATTCCTTTTTTTGGTACTAGGGGGTGCTATGCACAGGTAGAGGAAAGTAGGATTTCTGCTGAATTTAGTACTTGAGCAAATAGGTGGCGCTGCAGAGTCTGGGCGATGCTAGTACAGCACACAGTATGACTGTTTCTAGGGTGCGTTGTGAGCTTGCAACACAAGGGGGCACTAGAGGTTGTGTTGCAAAGTCTAGAGACTTGAGGGCTAAATGCAGAAATTCGCCTGCTAGTGTGGCTTGCTCCACAAGAGGGCACTAGAGTGTCTGGCAGATGCTGTTGCTATGCACATGCTGGGCTGCAATGAATCCTGGAACCTTGAATTCATTGATTAAATTGTCCACAAGAGTTGAAAAAAGGGATTGTCATTGGATAGGTTGCAATTAATCTTGGAACATTTAAATTAAATTGATTAAATTGTCCACAAGAGTTGCAAAAAGGGGTTATCATAGGAGAAACACTCTGGTCAATCTTGAGAGACTTTGAAAAAAAATCATATAAGAATTATTATTTTTTGACCACCAGATGGTGGTAGTCTAGCAGTTGAATGGCAATTGAAAACACAACTAAAATGCTCCATCATGGTTCTTTTTAGATTGCTATTAATTTTGTTAAAGGAAAAATCCTTATTGACTTCAGCGGGATAGCAAAAGGCAAGATGCTGACTTTGTTTAAATTTAAAAATTTCTAGATTAAGTGTCTCTCTTCAGGGGGAAGGAATGTGCCCATTGCTCTGGAGACGGCTCTGGCTGGAGGAATTTTTATAATCCTGGCCTCTTTATGGCTTTGCCCGCCTTCCAGATGAGCAGAGGAAGATCAGCCTTTGTTTTACTGACAAGCATACAGGCATGATTTCTCAGAGTCTCTCACTGCATTTGTAGAAGGTTTAAAGACAGAGGTTTGATTTTCCTTTGAGAGCTGGGAAATATCTGAAATATTTGCATAACAAGGAGTCTTTGAGATAGCAGAAAGACAAATTGAGCAGAGACAAGGGGGGTGGGTGAGAGAGAGAGAGAGAGAGACGATGCATATTCACTCTTGGCTTCAATATTACTTTGCTTTATCAGAAATCCAAATTAACTGTCTTTATATTGATGGGCTTCAGGAGATCATCTTTTACTTTTCTGTCTTCTACACAGTAGTGGATTTTTAAGCTGTGCAGATGCAGATAGATAAACTCAACAAGACGTCCATAACAAAGTTCATTTATTGATTCATCAAGTATCCTTATAACTCACATTTGTGATGAAGTTCTTCTTTAATGACCAATCCTTTGCATATCTGCCTTGTAGTAAAAGATGGTTATCTCCTAACCCATCTTGTAGCGACAGAAAGCAGTTGCCATGAGTTAGAGAGTTCAGGCAAAAGTGAGGAAAACTCCCCCAACCCATCAAGGGTCCAATTAGTGACCAATCGGGATTACAGATGTGGTCACATGATATGAACTACATTTCCCAGGATACCTTTAACTACATTTATCATGATGCATTCCCTTAAGGGGACAGCTCATAATTCCTAAGTAACTATCCAATTCCCATAGACTGGCTGGGACAGTCCTTTCCAGCAGGCACAAACATTTACACCAGACCCTGCAAGGCACGCCAGAACCACAAGGAACAGGGGGAGCTAATCCTTCTCAACTCCTGATGAAAAGGGGGACTTGTATTGACCCCAACCCCTCCCCCCCCGCTGTTTTCCACTCTGCCCTTTGCGGTGGAGAAAAACCTAACAAACTGCCCCCAACAGATTCAAGCAGGGGTGGGATTCTACTGGTTCAGACCGGTTCTTTAGAACCGGTTGTTAAAATTCTGCACTGTTCAGGGAACTGGTGAATCATGGCCCTGGCTGGCCCCACCTCTCTGCACCTGCCCCTCCCCTCCCAGTCAATCCTTATCATGCATGGGCAACATTGCATGCAGGCCCGACATTGCCGACTGCATTCTTCCCCGCCCAGTCACTCTTCAAAGGTTTTTTCCCCTCCCGATGATCAGCTGCTCCTATGATCAGCTGTTCTGGGATTCCCTTCACTTACTTACTGCTTCGCCCAGGAGGCTTCCCTGAGGGTTGGGGGACAGGGGTGGTGGTGCTGCACTACCCCTCAATTTTTTTGCCTTTCTGGGCCCCAGGGAAGCTTCCTGGGAGCAGAAAGCCCCCCCCCCAGAGGCTTCCCTGAGGCCCAGAAGGTCCAAAAAACAGGAAGGGGGTGCTGCCCCCCCAAAAGCCACGCCCATCCAGTCACATGCTCACCTAGCCACGCCCACAGAACTGTTGTTATAAAATTTGAATCCCACCCTGGGTTCAAGGCCAGGCCACCCCTCTGGGCTTAATCCTATCAGAGCCAAACTGAGCTAGAGAGAGAGAGAGAGAGAGAGAGAGAGAGAGAGAGCAGCCCACAGAAGCCCCAACCTTCCCTCTTCCATCAGCTGATGACCTCAACATTCTTTCACAGGGGGCTTCCCAACTCGGCTGCCCTCCCAAGCCCCCCCCTCCCACTTTGCCCAACCACAGACCTCACTCAGGTCCCTGGCCAGGACCTGTCCAGTTTCCCCAGACTAGTCAGCCAGTCTAGGATTTCCCACTTTGTAGTCCTTCCGGATTCTGTAAAAATCTTGGCTTTTCTCTTGTTTGGGGTCTGTGGTTGTGGTAGAGGGGGGAACCCAGTGATCCAATACAAAGGCTGACTCCACAACAGTCTCCTGGTTGAAAACGGTGCCTGAGCATCCTAGAAGGGCAGGCCTGTCTCTGCACAGTATGGTGGGACTGCCCAGAAGGGCACCACCAGCTCCCTGCGCTCCTGTTCTTCTGCCACAAGACAACCAGAGGAGAGTGGCATGAATGAACGAGGCGGTGCTCCAAGATCTCATCCTCCTGGCCAATCATCTGGAAGCAGCAATGGAGGAGCAATTCTTAACCCTAACCTTTTTTTCTTCTTCTTTTGGGTGAAACAACCAACAAAATATCTTTACACCACGGGAAAAGCTAACCTTGAATGACAACATCTTGAAAAGGAAGGCCAAGTGATCCTGTCCATCCTGAGAGACCAGCAAACCATACTGGTGTGGCTTAATAAATAAAGCAGCAGTGATGGTGTGCTGTCCAGCCAGTGTATGGGAATTGGATAGTTAGGTAGCAATTGGGAGCTGTCCCCCTTAAGGGAATGCATCATGGTAAATGTAGTTAAGGCATCCTGGGAATGTAGTCCATATCACGTGACCACATCTGTAATCCTGATTGGTCACTAAATTGACCCTCGAGGGAGTGGGGGAGGTTTTCCTCATTCTTGCCTGAATTCACAAATTCATGGCAGCTTCTTTCTATCGCTACGAGATGGATTAGGAGATAACCATCTTTTACCTACAAGGCAGATATACAAAGGATTGGTCATTACAGAAGAACTTCATCACAAACGTGAGTTATGAGGATACCTGATGAACCAATCAATGTTTGCATTCATTGCATGCACTTTATGGGCAGACTTAAAGTTGCCAAGGTTGGAGACCCCTGGTCTACAGCACAAGCCCCTCATCCTCTGCAATATTCGCTGCCACGGAGCCCTGCAGCCCCCTAGGCCGAATCTAGCCAAGCAGCAGGAAAGCAAGTGCGAGCAAAGGGGTTGGCGGTGGACTGTAGGAGGGATAGGGTTTCAAACAACTCCACGGCGGTGGTGGGCCAGAGCTCGCCTTTGCCTCCCGCACAGTCCTTTGGCAAGCTAGCGCTGATCCAAAGAAGAATACCAGGCGACCGTCCCTTCACCACCTGCTTTGCGTTGGGTTCCCACTTCCTGGACTATCCGTTCCGGGGGGAAGGACATGCAGCCTCCAAGCCCCACGTTTCCTACGGGTGAGGTCTGCAAGCACCCAAGGCCAGGCCAGCCGTCCCGTAACCTGGCCACCTGCAGTCCGGGCGGAGGGCTCGAGAGACGCCCTGATGAATCCATTCGGCTCCGAGGGATGTTGCAGGACGCCTCTGCTGCTGCCAGCCCGTGAAGGAGCAACCGCCCCCACCCACCTCTGTGCATGGTTCTGCTCACACCAGGGTGGCGGCTCCCGAGACTGAAGTCACCTCGTGGTTCTCGGCCCAGGGCTGCAGGTTCTGCAGGGCAAAGAGCGAGGCATTGTGCAAACAGAGAGGGTCCTGCTGCAGCGGCTGCCCCAGGCTCTTCGGGAAGGCGTCGGGCTGGAGGTGCAGCATTAACCGGCTGGCCTGCTGGCGCTCCGCCTCGCGGTCCTCCGCCGTCTGTCGCCTGTTGGAGAGACCGGGACTGCGGTCAGCACCTGAAAGCACCGATGAGCCGACGCAGTAGTTGGCTCGTTTGGAAGCGGTAAGGGGAAGGGAACACTGAGCATGAGCAGAAGGGAGAATATGAAATATTATAGTAGTATGATAATAACAAAATACATGTGATATGCATTATAGTGGAACTGTGTGTGTAATGTATGTAAAATGAATGTCTATCTATACCAAATTTGTTGCAAAGAATGAAAATTGAGGGAAAATGTTTAATAATAATATTTAAAGAAGAGAAGGAGGAGGAGGAGGAGGAGGAGGAGGAAGAAGAGGAGGAGGAGGAGGAGGAAAGGAAGAAGTAGAAGTAGAAGAAGAAGAGGAAGAGGAAGAGGAAGAGGAAGAAGAAGAGGAGGAGGAGGAGGAGGAGGAGGAGAGCTCCCTCCTATCCCAAACCCATCCCGGTGCGTGGAGCATCGGCGCTTCCCTTTCCAAACTCCTGGCATGGTCGCTGGAAAAGAATCGCTCTAAGCAGCGCAGCGCAGCCCAGCCCAGCCACCCCCCCGGTTCCTTCCGCGCACCCCCTTCCCTCGCCCCGGTACCTCCACTTTGTGCGACGGTTCTGGAACCACGTCTTGACCTGGCCGTCGGTCATCTTAAGCGCTTTGGCCAGGGCGGTTCGCTCTGCGGACGCCAAATATTTCTGCCGATGGAACCGCTTCTCCAATTCGCAGATCTGCGCTCGGGAGAAGGACGTGCGCGGCTTCTTGCGCTTGGGCGGCGTGCGATTCTGATACGGGTGGCCGACCCGCCTGGTCACGGAGAAGGGCGGCAACGCGGCTACGGGCAGACCAAGAAAGCGGAGATCCTGAGATTCGGGAGCGCCGAAGCAGACCGTCGGTTGCAACCGAGACCTCCCCCGGACGCCCCCCCCCCCCGCACCCCCCCCCCCCCCCCCACGAGAACGAGAGACGGGTGGGTTGTCTCCCTACCGAAGGGGCCGGTCAGAGCGATCTCGGCGGCCGGCCTTGCGCTCGATCCAGCGGTTCAGCTGCGCGACTTGCCGCTTCGCTCCCTAGATTGGTGGCGCTTGAGGCTCTTTAGGCAGGGGTGTCCATGAACCCTACTTTTCTGTCGCAGACAGGAGCCCAGCGCCCGCCCCCCACCACCACCACCACCATGCAAGTCCGCTAAGCAAAAACTAGTTGAAGGTCCAGCACCTCGTTTCTCGGGCTTCGGATTCACCATGCCCGTTTGCAAATGGAAAATAAAGAATAAAATGAAATGAAACGGATCACTTGAGACTTTAAGAGGAGAGGCTGGACTGCCATTTGTCAGAAATGGTGTAGGGTCTCCTGCTTGGGCGGGGCGGGGTGGGGCTGGACTAGATGACCTACAAGGTCCCTTCCAACTCTGACTCTCTGTCCTGTTCTTCCCAAGTCTCAAAAGCAGCTTCCTTTGGGGGTCGCTCCCTGATGACCAGGTCCCCTCTTCCCGCCCCCGCCCCAAACTGGTTTCTTTCTAGGGCAACTTCAGAGGGGGGGGGGGATTCCTGGTTCTCTGTATCAGAGGCCTCCAAACTTGCCAACTTTAAGACTCGTGGACTTCAACTCTCCAGCCAGCATAGCTACCGGGTTCTTTGGGCGGGGGCGGCTAATTCTCTCCTGTGCATCCCTTCGGAGCAGCCTGGACCCGAGGGCAGGGCTGTGGCCTTGATCGCTGCTACTGAAACCAGCCTCTCCGTTCTCGCCCCTTCATGTGTGAATCTTTGCGAGTTGCATGAAGGAAACTGGGGCTAATCCATTTCTGTGTGTGTGTGTGTGTGTGTGTGTGTGTGTGTGTGTGTGTAGGTACACATGCAGGTCTTGGCAAGTTCAGGTCTTTTCCCATGTAAGATTGAGAGCATGTTGGCAATGTTTCGATGAGATCCCACTCGCCATCTTCAGGCTGGTGCTTTGGCTTCCTGCTTGTGGGAACAAAGCGTGATCGGAGCTGCCGTCTCCCTATATATACTGGTGGGGAGGTTGGCTGTGTTGTCATTTCTTGATTGGTTGATGGAGTTGATGTTTGCAGATTGGCTGGCTTTTTCATAAGAACATGTGTGGCTGAGGTACTGGATGTGTGTCTATCAGCCTCCTGTGTTGTAAGAACTTGGGTCATGGGCTGTGTGATCACCTTCTGAGTTCTATTGTTTTGACATCCTGAGTCTTGTGCTGTAATCTCCTGGGTTGTAATGACCTGGGTCAAGGGGTGTGTGATGACCTTCTGAGTTTTATTGTTCTGACATCCTGGGTCTTGTGTTGTTATCTCCTGGGCCATTGGCTGTGTTGCAACATCCTGAGGTTTTGTTGGTGTAACCTCCTGAGTTCCGTGATGTGATATCCTGAGCAGGTGGCTGTGATGTGACGTTCTGGGTTTTGGTTTGGCTCCGAGTTTGAGGCCTTCATGGCGTGTGTCCGTTTGCTTGGTTTGGGGGTCAGGGGGTGTGGCAGCTGGTGATGCAGCCGTGGTCTTATTTCTGGACGGTGGTTGCCTTTCGTCTATGGGGTGGGTTTGGGTTTGAGTCTGGTGAGGGAGAATGGTGGTGGTGTCATGTGTTGTTTTTCGTGGCCGGGACTTGTTTGTTGATAAGGGCTAGTTTCCAGATGTCTGGTAGGCGGGAGGTATCGTCCCATTTATTCATGGTATGGGGGTGTTTCTCTATTTCGATGGCTTCCCTGATTATTCTCTTGTTGAATTGTTCAGTATTGGAGATTAATTTGGTTCACTCAAAATTAATTTCATGTCCTGTGGCGTTAAGGTGCTGGAAAAGGGAGGAAGAATTTTCTTCTTTTCTGACTGCATTCTTGTGTTCTAGGATGTGTGCATTTATTCTCCTGTTGGTTTGTCCAATGTGTGTGGCTGGTCTGTCCAATGTATGTGGTACTTACATATACATACATACATACATACATACATACACACACACACACACACACATACATATACATACATACATACATAGGACAATAAAGGTTATTATGACTTCCCAGGGGGAATTAATCTACTGGCTGAAGAATTCTGGGAGTTGAAGTCCACAAGTCTCAAAGTCGCCAAGTTTGGGGACCCCTGCGCTGTATGAAAAGGCTTGGTCTAGTGGCCATCTCCCCTCCGCGGCCCCTCCGCGGCCAGCGAAGGCGAGCCTTTGCGCTCAGGAAATCCTCCGGGCCGGGGTTCGAAGCGAGGGGGGGTCGTTCCTGCGTCTTCCTCCCCAAAGCTGCTAGGACCCGCGCCCCATATTTCGCCGAGCGTTTCTGTAAGGTCGAAGCCACCTCCGAGCCGCCCCGCGGCTTTGGCCGAAGTTGGAGGGGGCTCCAGCTCACCTGCCATCCGCTCCTTGGTCAGTCGCCTGCTGGGCTCCATCCAAGGGAAGGCGAGGCTGGCTCCCGCGGGCCGAGGATGGAGGCGCACGGAGGGCATCGGGCGGTGCGCGGGGACTCGGATCACGCCGCTGTTGCCGGGCGAGGCCTCCGGGAGAGCGTAAGCCCCGAGGGAGCAGGCGGGGCCGTAGTCCGCCTCGTAGCCGCCGCTTTGGGGGACCATCTCGGCTGCCCCGCCGTGGCCCTCGAGGGGCCCCGTTTCGCCCGCGCAGCTCTGCGGCGGAGGGCAACCCAGAATCTGATCGATGCCGAAGCGAATGGGCTCGGGGGCCTGGGACGGGGCGGACCCCGCCGTCTCCCGCTCCAGCCCCCCCAGGGCTTCCATGCTGGGGCGGCCTCGGCAGCTGGCGCGGCTCTGCTAGGCAGCCCTCCTCCGGCAACCCTGTGCCGCGCTCCGGCGCGCCGCTTCCCGGGCGCCACGCCAGGACCGAGGCCACCCGACGTGTTGGGAAGGCAACATCGCGCGGCGATCGGGCGGGGCGGAGGGGGCCCTGCAGGAGTGGGGAGCCGTCGGAGCAAGCCGCCACCCGGACCAACCCGGAGGCACGGGCTGCTCCCGGAGATCGCCGGGGGCACCCTGAGCTGCAAGGCGGTTTTTCTCCGAGAAGCCATCGCCGCCTGCCAAAATTCGCTGGCTTCGGCCCTCTGATTGGTGGCCGCTGGCAGTGATTGACAGGCCAGGGCCAGGGGTGGGTGGGGCCGGGTCGCGTGTCACATCCAAGGGGAAACCGCCCGGACCTCGGGTTTCTCCACCCCTGTGCGCGCTCCCGATTAGGAAAGGCGAAGATGAGTCTCTCGTTTTCTCAGCCGCTCCCAAGGCCACAGTTTTCCCCCTGCAGACCCAAAAGCTCCGTCCGGACAGCAAGACGCTCCCCTTTCTTTTATCAGGGTAGCCCCCCCCCTTGGCCTCGGACGGGGGCTGGGAAAACTACAGGCGCTACTCTCCAGCCTGGGCGGCCCTTTCTGCCTGCAAAGCCGCTCTCTGCTTCCAGCGCCCGGGATTAGCAGCTCTCTTGTCACAGAGGTCTGTCTAATGGTCGCTTTTCTTTTTCAAGAAAGGGAGGCCAGCCGGCCAGATTTACAGATAATCAGAGTTGGAAAGGACCTTGTAGGTCATCTAGTCCAACCCTCCGCCTAAGCAGGAAGACCCTACACCAGGTGTGCTGTCCAGACAGTTTAGAGTTAATGGGATTTGGGATAGTTAGTTAGGATTTGTGAGTTGTCCCCTTAAGGGAAGGCCTCATGGGAAATGTAGTTAAGGTACCCTGGGAAATGTAGTCCATGTCATGTGGTCACATATCTGTAATCCTGACTGATCACTAAATTGACCCTTGTTGGGTTGGGGGAGGCTCCCTCACTCTTGCCTGAACCCATTACCATGTGGCTGCTTCAGTCCTCATGGGGTTGAAACCTTATCTTCCTACACCACAATTCAGATATGCAAAGGATTGGACATTAAGGAGAACTTCGTCATATATGTGAGTTGACAGGATGCCTGATGAACCAATCAAAAAGACTTCGTATGGATGCTTTGCGGAGTTGATCTACCTGCCTTTGTACAGTATTTGTACAGGACAGGCAGAATAGTAGGAAGATATTAGCCTTGATTCCTGGAAGAAATAGAGTGAAGCAAAAGTAATTTGAATTTTGTGATAAAGGCAAAGATATATCGAAGCCAGGAGTGAATGTGAAACGCCAGGCTCTCTGTGCCTCATTCTCCTTTGAAGCAACAAGCTTTAAAAGCCAGTGTGGATTAGCAGGGAGGGGCAAGGATTCCCCCCACACACACACACACTTCTCCTTTTACGCGAGAGACTTTCAAAGATCCTATTCTCTGGCTTAATCTGCATCTTCCCATTGTTGGCCCCAGTTTGAGTGGGACTTGAAAACGTTTCCTCTGTTCAAGTTTTTAAACCTGCCGTAACTTTTGCTGGATCTTTCTTGTGCCCTTTGACAAAGAAATGGCATTTCAGGGGTCTTTCAAACTTGACAGCTTTTAAGACTGGTGGACTTCAGCTCCCAGAATTCCTCCTCCAGACACGTTAGCTCGGGAATTCTGGGAGTTGAAGTCCACAAGTCTTAAAAGCTGTCAAGTTTGAAGACCCTTTTCCCCCCTACACCATTTCTGACCATCCGTTTCAACCAGCCGCAGCCCGGAACGCCTCCCACCACCCACCACTCCACCCGGCCATGAAAAGGTTCCCCAGCTCCGGGAAGAAAGAGCGAAGGCACGGACTTTCCTCACCCGCTCATCTGCGCCCAAGTCCCGCAGTCGCGAGTCCTGGCGGTGGCTGCCTTGGCTCCCTGTTGCTCCGGGGGCGCACGCTTAAAAGGCCCGGTGCAGAGCCTGGTTCTAAAGCCCTGGTGAAGGCCGGGCGTTAGAGGAAGCTTCCCTCCTTTTCTCTCAACCCGGGACGAGCCAGATTATTTATTTACAGATTAAGAGTTGGAAGGGGCCTTGTAGGTCATCTAGCCCAACCCCCCTCGCCCCCAAGTAGGAGACCCTACACGATTCGCCCTCTCTGTTGTCGATGAAATAGTGACGGCGCAGGAGGAAGCACATCGGCCCCCACCTCCGCCCTTCATGAGACCGGTTCCCCTTCCAGGCTGAGGCGTCCTTCCTCTTCCATTGAGCGGAAATGTCCAGGAGGAGCCCTCGCGGTCCTCTCGACCGCTTCGTGGGCGGAGAGAGAAACACAATCCGCGGCTAGAATCCGCGAAACCTCGGCGGAGCGTGAGCGTGGAACAAGGGCGGGATACCCGGCCACCTGTCTATCCAGCAAGCTCTTTGCATTGGCCGGATCCCGCCTTCGTTTTCAGCAGCCCGAAGTGTCTTTTCCTTGCAAAAATAAAAATAAAATAAAATAATTCATTTAAAAAATAAAAACAATCCCAAAGGACCAGCGAGTGGCTGCCGGGCGGGTCCGAATCGGCTGTGAACTTCCTGACCTGTTCAACATCCGAAACTGTCTTTTTATTTTCTTCTTCCCCTCAGAATAATAATAATAATAATAATAATAATAATAATAATAATAATAATAATAATAATAATAATAATAATAATAAAAATAGGATCCGAAGAGCAGCGACGAAACGGCGCAAGGTGTGACACGAAAGACCCCGAAACAAAGAGCATCCCGAAGTCTTCTCGATCGGATGAGCTGCCCGTCTTAGAAAACCCCTGTCTTCAAACCCCTACAGAAAGGAGCTCTCGAATCGTTGGGCGTCCCGGAGCGGCCCCAAGGAAAGCGGGATCAGAACGGAAGAAGCTTCTTGGGTGAGAAGCGAAACGTCTTCGGGGAGGGGGGGGGGGGGGGGGAAGCAAAGTCCAGTTCTCTTTTGGATTTGGGACAGCCGTAACCTGGATGACTGAGAACCGGCACAGGCACTTCGAAGCAAGCGGCCACAGCCAGTAGGTTCCGACTTTCTCATGTATGTCAAATGTTGAAACAGTTTACAATAGGGCGTAAAAAGACTTAACTTAGTATTACTTCCAGTAATCATGAAAAACGATAACAAAAAAAAAGAAAGCTGTTGTTTTACTCATCTTGACTGGAAGCCCTCTGAGCCCTCATTAAAGGATTTCCGTGCTCTTTGGAAATAGTGAAATTATCAAAATCATTTTGCAAGACTAATATTTTACAAAGAGTAAACCGCCCTGTTTGGGATTAGGGGCCCTATGTTCTCGGGGGGCAGTTTAGGTCCTTGGCTGGGATTTGAATGACTAGGTTCGCACCAGTCTTAGACGGTGAATCTAACTGTAGATTACCCGCAAATAATTCGAATATAATTGCAACAGTAACAGCTGCACACACACACACACACATCCTTTCTAGAGCGAACCCGGGGCAATTTGGGGTGCGGATGGGCGCCCAGGAAAACTTTCCCTCTGGGAATTAATAATAACCTTTATTGACATTGTACATATATATGCAACGAAATGGATTTAGCCTCATAGAGCTCTCAAAGATTCGCACACGAAGGGACAAGAACAGAGAGAAAAAGAGGGTTGTGCTGGCTGGAGAATTCTGGGAATTGAAGTCCACATGTTTTAAAGTTGCCAAGTTTGGAGACCTCTGAGTTAGGACTTTAACCCGGCACAACCAGGGCTCAGGGTTTGTTCTCCTCCAGCCAGTCTCACCCCACCCCACCCCACACAGTCTTCTTCCTCACCAGCTGAGCAAGATCCAGGTCAGGCCAGAGCACCAAAGGAAAAGACAACACGCAGTCCCAGCTGGAGAAGCTGAGATTAGGAAGTCAACTGACTGGTTCCCAGTCCATCCCCAGCTCCTGTTGGAAGTCTCCTTCCTTCTCCACGGGCAGGGTCTGTTTCCAGGAGCAGCCTCTCTGCCTCCCTTATGACTCAGAGCATGCTGAGCCTCAGGTCAGCAAATGGCTTTGCAAGGGACCAGCTGACTAGCCAAAGGCCTGTCTCTCTGCCGTTGAGGACCTGGCGGAGGCTAGAGAGGGCAGTGCCCCCCCCCCCGCCCCGGTAGCCTCTTCTCTCTCTGCCACCTGATGCTCCTGCACCAGTTTGGCTGGTGCTGCTGCCTCTACAGAAGGCTGCTGTGGGGCCAAATGCCAGCAGGACACTGCCTGTCAGAACGCTGATTCAAAGCTGTGGTATCCCACAGAAGCCAAGTTGTGTCCTTATCCAGGGCAATTTGCAATTGCCCTTTTAGAATAGAATAG
>NW_020769399.1:1072399-1083824 GCF_900518735.1 Pseudonaja textilis | reverse complement strand
GAGTAGAGTAGAGTAGAGTAGAGTAGAGTAGAGTAGAGTAGAGTAGATCTTGGAATGGAATGGAATAAAGAATAGAATAGAATAAGAATGGAATGGAATAAAGAATAGAATAGAATAGAATGGAATGGAATGGAATGGAATGGAATGGAATGGAATGGAATGGAATGGAATAAAGAATAGAATGGAATGGAATGGAATGGAATGGAATGGAATGGAATGGAATGGAATAAAGAATAGAATAGAATGGAATGGAACGGAACGGAACGGAACGGAATAGAATAGAATAGAATAGAATAGAATAGAATAGAATAGAATAGAATGGAAAAGAATGGAATAAAGAATAGAATAGAATGGAATGCAATGGAATAGAGAATAGAATAGAACAGAACAGAATGGAATGGAATGGAATGGAATTGTTTATTAGCCAAATGTGATTGGACACACAAGGAATTTTTCTTTGGTGCATAAGCTCTCAATGTACACAAAGAAAAAATAAAATATATTAATCAAGAATCATAAGATACAATACTTAGTGATAATCATAGGTTACTAATAAGCAATCAAATCATACTAGGGAACAAATAAAACAATATAAATTGTAAAGATACAAGCAACATGGTTATAGTCATAAGTGGGAAGAGATAGGTACTAGGAAGGAAGAGAGGAATTAATAGTAATTCAGACTTAGTAAATAGTTGGACAGTGTTGAGGGAATTATTTGTTTAGCAGAGTGATGGTTTCGGGAGGGAAACTGTCCTTGTGTCTAGTTGTGTTCTGGTTGTGAAGTGCTCTATAGCGTCGTTTTGAGGGAAGGAGTTGAAACAGTTTATGTCCGGGATGTGAGGGGTCTGTAGATATTTTCACAGCCCTCTTTTTAACTCGTGCAGTATTCAGGTCCTCAATGGAAGACAAGTTGGTAGTTATTGTTTTTTCTGCAGTTTCTGGGTGCAAGTGAACTGGGGTGACAAGGGCAACTGACCTAAATGGCCGATCCATATCCACAGTCGGGCTCTTGAAAGACAGAGTGTGAAAGTCGCGGAAATATTTCAGCACATTACAAAAACTTTTGAATTTTGAAACATCCCCCCCCTTAAAGATTAATTTTATTTAAGCTTCTTTCCTTCATTTTTTTACCCGACTGTCAGATATGATAGGAGGAGCTGCTGGTCTTCTATATCCGGCGTTTGTAGGGTGTGTAACTTTTCCTCATCTGCTATCAACAGCAAGCCAGGCCAAGTCACTTTCCAGCTTGAATTCGTGTGTATGTCAATTCAATGCAGAGTGTGAGCATTTCGAAGCACATTTATTTTAGTCTAAGATTCAGCTTGCTTGGAGGGGTTTTTCAAAGTTACTTCCGGAAGTGGCTCTTTTCCTCCACACCCTGAAATCAATCGTGGAGCATTGCTTTTTCTTGTAAGGTTTTTTTTTTTTTTTTGAATCTTTATGTCCTTATTATTTTATATTTGGTGCTAATAGTCATCACTGAAATCGATAGGTTGTATTTGTTGCCTTACTTTAGGAAAGACAATTTAAATCCAAACTGAAATCTCGTTTCAGAAACAGCACGACCATCTTCCCACAGGTTCTTATTCTCGCCTCGGTTTTCCTCGTGGATTGGAAGGCGGAGGGGTCTCGGGGTATTTTTGTGGGGGGACAACCGCCTCGTGGGGCGGGTGCCCCGCAATTTTTCTTCCACTTTGCTTCGTTCAAAAGGAGAGCGGCGACGCTAACCAACAGGGCGTTCTCGGCCTCCCCACCACCTCCCTCCTTACCGGACATCAAACCGCAGTGCAAAAGAGGGGCTTTAAAAGGGCTCCCCCAAAATCCCTCGGACGAAGTGGGGATCGGCGGCCGCCAGCGAGGTGTGGGGCAGGAGGGGGTCGGGCGGGGGTGGTGATGGTACAAAACACTTCCCTAAGCACCTGCTCACAGGATGACGGAGTCCTTTGTGCTGTCCTCTGGGAGTACAAAAACCGCAGTCCCAGGCAAATGGAGAAGCTACCGTGGGTTTGAAATTTGGGCGGCGGGGTGGGGTGGGGGGGGTGGATAGTAAATCTTCCAGGCTGCTATTTCCCGAACAACCGCCCAGAGAAGCTGCCCCAGCGGAGGCCTCTGCTCCAAAAAACGCAGCGCTCTCCTTCTGTTTGAGGATATGGAAGAGCCGCCTCTGGGAAAGGCTTCTCTTGTGCTCGGGAGGCGGGAATTTATTTATATTATTGATTTGTTTGCTTAAGTTTGTCAAGCATGTAAGAGAAAACAAGTCTAAGTATGAACATAACATATAAACATATAAGTATAAACAGGTTTAAGTATATACATCATAAACGAGTACGAATAAATGGGAACAGTAGGAGAGGGAGGATAGGCATGCTGGCGCGCTTATGGACGCCCCCTTACAGACTTCTTAGGAATGGGGTGAGGTCCATGGGAGATCTTCTCCTTCTTCTTCCTTGTTCCTTCCTTCCTCCTCCTCCTCCTCCTTCTCTTCCTCCTTCCCTATTACCATCGTCATTCCAAACAGAAGGAAAAGTCAAGGTGTGGAACCAGAAAATGCCAGCACTTTTCGGTCTGGAACTTTCGCTCCACCCCAGGAGAGAAGGCTGAGAAGGTTCCTTCCGGGGATTCGGGTCCCACGCTTGGAAGCACTCGGGACAGTTCAAGAGGTCGCCTAGTTCCTCAGCACGTGGAACCAAGCGGCAGGGAGCGACGGCTTTCTTCGCCGGGGTCGGCCGCCGAGGGGAGAGCTCGCCTACGGCTGGGGCGCGGGGTTCCAAAAGTACCCATTAAAAAAAATGTGCGGAGCCTGTTCTGCATTTTCTCGATTGCAGAAAATATGACAACAGAGTGGTCAATGCCTGGAACTCACGACCTGTTGTTACAGAACGCACCAGCCCCTGTGCTGGCTTTTCCTGGTTCCACATCTTGACTTTTTCTTCTGTTTGGAATGACAATGATAATAGGGAAGGAAGAGGAGGAAGAGGAAGAGGAGGAGGAGGAGCAGAGGGAGAGGGAGGGGGAGGAGGAAGAGGATGAAGAAGAGGACGAAGGAGGAGGAGGAGGAGGAGGAGGAGGAGGAGGAGGAAGAAGAAGAAGAAGGAGGAGGAGGAGGAAAAAGAGGAAGAAGAAGATCCCCAATGGACCTCACTCCATTCCTCAGAGGCCTGTAAGGGGGCGTGCATAAGCGCACCAGCGTGCCTATCCTCCCTCTCCTACTGTTCCCATTTATTCTACTCATGTATTAGGTATCTACTTATACCAGTATCTACTTATAGGTTTATATGTTATGTCCATACTTATACATTTTTTCTCATATATGCTTGACAAACTAAACCAAATAAATAGAATAAAATAAGTAACGGCCCTTTCCGGTCAAGAGAACGGCCTGTGGAGGAAGAGAGGGTCCAGGCACACCGGCTTCTGCCCCACAACAGGAAACCATTCACTTGAGGCCCAGAAAAGGCCGTTTAAGATTAGCCACTCTTCCCTCCCGTCGCCCCGCAACTTCCGTTTAAATGTTAAAAGGCCACACGGAGACGTGACGGCTCGACCGCGTCCACACAATACCGGCCGGCCCAACCAAAAGTCGCTTCGGCGTCCTTCCAGACAAAGCAAAGAAGCCGGCTCTGGTTCGCACAACCTTACTGGACCTACACCTGGATTTCCTCAACAAGACAAATCCTAGGATGGCAAGCTAGCCTCGCGGATGGTGAAAACGCAGCCCCGGCAGCAGGAAAGGAGGGAAAACCCCGTGGACTGCACGGAAATGAAAATGGTTCTCGGGCGCAGCTGGGAAAGAAAGCCGGCTTGGGGGTGGGGGCGCAACTTTCATGGATTCCGCGCCTGGGCAGCAACAAACGCACCTCAAACAGGAAGCCCAAGCGCCGGGAACAGACACGGCCCCGGGGTGTCTGTCTCCCCAACTCCCCTTTTCCTGCGTACAAAGTAGGACGAGAGCGGCTGCACCGAAACCAGTAAACGCGCCGGAGGCGGGATTCGGCCGCCTGGACTTGCAGACCAGGGCGAGCGGCGACCAAGGCGCCAGGCGCCCTGCCAGAAGCTCCAGAGGGGAAGAATCGGGAGGCGGGGGCGACTGTTCCTTCGGGCCCAGGACAGTTCGAAGGACGCAGGGCCTCACCGAGAAGCCAGCCAGACCGGCCTGTCGCGCATTCGGAAGAAAGAGGAACCGGGAGACGGACTTTCAGAGAACCTGCAGCCAGCCACCTCCCAAATGGGGGGAGCGGGGCGTCCTGCAGACCACATCAGCTCCTCTGCCGGGGGTAGAGTAGAGTACAATAGAATAGAATAGAATAGAATAGAATAGAATAGAATAGAATAGAATAGAATAGAATAGAATAGAGTAGAACAGAGTAGAATACAGTAGACTAGAGTAGAGTAGAGTAGAGTAGAGTAGAGTAGAGTAGAGTAGAGTAGAGTAGAGTACCGTAGCGTAGAGTAGAGTAGAGTAGAGTAGAGTAGAGTAGAGTAGCATAGAATAGAATAGAATAGAATAGAATAGAATAGAATAGATATTGGAAGGAATAGAATAGAATAGAATTCTTTATCGGCCAAGTATGGTTGGACACACAAGGAATTTGTCTTGGTGCAAATGCTCTCAGTGTACATAAAAGAAAAGATACATTCGTCAAGAATCATCAGGTACAACGCTTAATGATAATCACAGGGTACAATAGGCAATCAAACCATTTTAGGAAACAGCCAATACAAATCATTAGGATACAAGCAACAAGGTTACAGTCATACAGTCACAAGTGGGAGTGGATGGGTGATAAGGAGTGACGAGAAGATTAACAGTAATAGTAGTGTACACTTTGTAAATAGTTGAACAGTGTTGCGGGAGTTAGTTGTTTAGCAGAGTGATGGCGTTTGGGGAAAAAACGTCCTTGTGTCTAATTGTTCTGGTGTGCAGTGTCCTATAGCGTCATTCTGAGGGTAGGAGTTGAAACAGTTGATGTCCAGGATGTGAGAGGTCTGTAAATAGCGATGTCTTTATTGGCCAAACGAGGGAGGAGGCTTAGACAGAAGAAGGACGAGCCTTGGTCCGGCTCTTCTATCCCACCAAACCTGCCAGGGCCTTAGGCTCACCTCTCGGTCCCCTGTCTGGGCGGTGGCAGGTCCCTGCCTGCCCGGGGAAGAGAAACGCCGGAGCGGCTCACTTGCTCTGGGCCCATTCCGGCCATGTCCAAGGGGACTCCCAATTTCGGGGCTCTCTTGCAGCAGAGAGAGTGCCGAGAGAACACCCGGCTTCCCTTCCCCGGGCATCTCCTCGCCCTTCCTTCCTCCCTCCCCACGGATAAGCGTGTTGCTGGGCGCCTTGGCTCTCTCTCTCTCTCTCTCTGCTTCGCTGCTTTGCTTGCTGCTGCTGGGTTAATTCGAGGCTAATTGAATTGGGGCGGCCGCAGATTGCATTAGCCCGGCCCTGTGCGGGGTCCTGGCCCTCCCGAGGGAGCGGCTGGCGCCTCCTGCCTCAATCAGACACTTCGTAACGGCAGGAAGCCCCCCGCGCCCCCCCCCCCCCGGGGTCCCCTGCCGCCGGGGCCCCCCCCGGGGGGGGGCCCCCCCAGGCGGGCCGGGGGCCCTTCTGCGGGGCGTCGGGCCGCCGCACGCCTGCCCCCTGGCGCGGCCCCCCCCCCCCCCCCCCAATTGCCGCCTCTGGCCTCTTCCGGATTCTGCTTCTGGCGAGCAAGTCCAGACCTGGCCAGTGAACAGGGCTAAGTCTTTGGGCGGGCCCGGTGAGGGCAAGGAAGAGCCATCAACTGGAGAAAGGCAGATCAAGTGGAGGGACTGCGTGGAGGCTGCTCCGCGGTATGAAGTGGAACTTAAAGGGGGACTTTAGTCATGAAAATCCTTGGTTGGGAAGTGGGGCGGGAGTCTTCTTTTTGGCTTGCACTGGTTACCAGTATGTTTATTCCAAATGTCAGTTTATCTATCTGTCTATCTATCTATCTATCTATCTATCTATCTATCTATCTATCTATCTATCTATCTTCTATCTATCTATCTATCTATCTATCTATCTATCTATCTCTATCCCTATCTCTCTCTTCTATCTCTCTATCTCTATCTCTACATCTCTCTCTCTCTCTCTCTCTCTTTAAAAGCGAAATACCACTCACAAATCATCACAAAATCTCCAGAACCATAAAGCCTACAAATTTGAAATTGGGCATGCGTGTTCCTCTTGGCTTCTAGGTGCTTGCTAACAAAGGGTTTTTCGAAATGACCATCAAAGCATTAGTATTTCGTATATTATTATTAACGCGCTCTGATGCTAGGGAATTTTACTCCCCCTCCCCACCTGAAAAGAAATCTGTTCCAAATGCAAAACACAAGCAGAGGAGAGGAGTTTCCACTTCCGTTTTAGTTTCACAGCACCCAGCAGCTTTAGTACAGAACAGTTGAGCTAAGCCATGCCCAGGCTCCTTGCTGTCTCCTTGCTCACACAGCAAATACTGTTTCAGTTTCCAAACAGCCCCGAATTCTCTCACACACTGACAGGACACTAGCCAGAAGAATACTGATGGATGCTGGTAGGCAGAGGCAGAATTTATTTCCCCTTATTTTCCTCCTCAAAAACTAAGCCCGACCACATAGTTTCATAGCAAAGCAAGAGTATCCAGCTAGTAACTTATAAAGCCTTACTCTAGGGCTTGTTAATTGAGGGCTTGCCAATCTCCTCAGTGTATAGCAGAAGTCACTGTAGTTTAGTCATCTCGCAGCTTAGCTTCTTCGCGGCTTGTTTTGAGAAGCTGCTCAGTTAAGCAACCTGAAGTAATTTCTGCCTGAGAAGGTGGCAGCTGGCCTCCTGCACCGGCTTCTGTGTTGAAGAAGACAAAGGGACAGAGCTACTTCGTATTAAAGGCAGAGGTTTTCTGGAGAAGCATTTAGACTGAACAATGGGGACAGGGAGTTAACTGATTCAAAACTTTTCTGTCCCCAGCAACCTAAAACTAACAGGCCTGTTGGTGTTTCCAATACTGATGTTTGTGTGGTTAATAATATTCAGATTGCTGTTAAGAAAAAAAATCAAGATTTTGATAGTGTGTGCTATATCATGTGTACTAACGCTCACAGCTTAGGCAACAAACATGGTTAACTGATAGCTGTTATATACAGGCATAACTTGTGTCTTGTTACAATTATAGAGACGTGGTTGGGGGGATTCCAATGATTGGGATACAAGTGTACCAGGATACATCTCAAACAGAAAAGTGACAGGAGTCAGTGTGTGTAGATGTTGGTAAAATCTGGAAAGTCACTACGCTTTATGTTAGGCACATTAGTAAAGAAAGAAAAACCCACTCTGGTTCACAGCCGATGTACAGATAGCAGATATAAGAATAGCGGAAATGTAACTGATAGACAGGTGCGCAAGAACCTTGTGCACCCAGCTAAATATGAGCCAGCCGTGTGTAGCAGCCGCCAAAAAAGCTAATGCAATCCTAAGTTGTATTAACAGAGGGATACAATCAAGATCAAGGGAGGTACTAATACCACTCTATAAAGCCTTAGTAAGACCACATCTAGAGTACTGCATCCAGTTTTGTTCACCACATTATAATACAGATGTTGAGACTCTAAAAAAAGTACAGAGAAGAACAACCAGGATGATTAGGGGACTGGAGACTAAAACATATGAAGAACGGTTACAGGAACTGGGCCTGGCTAGTCTAGTAAAGAGAAGGACCAGGGGAGACAGGATAGTAATGTTCCAATATTTGAGGGGCTGCCGCAGAGAGGATGGGGTCAAGTTATTTCCCAAGGCACCTGGACTTCAACTCCCAGAATTCTCCAGCCAGCCATGCTGGATGGAGAATTCTGGGAATGACGTCTACCAGTCTTAAAGTTGCCAAGTTTGGGGACCCCTGGCTTAAAGCTTAATAAAGTAACAAGTCCAGATAATATTCATCCTGCAGCTCTGAGGGAACTTTAAAATGTGCTCGCTGGAGCATTAATTTATGATCTGTTTTAACCAGTCTCTTTTAACAGGTATGTTCTGACCCAAACCTGGTTCCACGAGAGTAAATACAAGACAACCTCTTACTGCACAACCTTTTACTGTTTCATGTACGAATCCTGTTTCTGCACAGGTAAAAGGCTGCTCCCAACTAATTAGCTCCGACAAGAAAGAGCCTTGCCAAGTTTTTGCAAGGCTGCCAAGAACAACAGCTAAGGTTCCTAAACAATAAATCAAAGAGTCTTCAAACACCAACTCAGATATTCTAACGTCCACCAGGCTCGAGTGTAAAACTTCTTTGCCTTCTGCAAAGAACTGCAGTTGCTCAGCTGGCTTTTATCTCTTAAGGGAGGAGCCATTACCTTGCAGCCTTACTCCCGAGTTGCCTGTGCTGCTGCAGCTGCTCTTTCCTTTGAGCAGCCCTGCGTGCAAGCACACTGGGCACAGGCTCCTCAGGGGCCTCTTCATCACTGCTGCCAGCCTCCACAATCTCTGAAGGCAGCACTCCACTCCCTGATGGTCCTGGCCCCATCCCTGCATCGCACAGAAGCCCCTCACCTGAGTCCTCCCTCTCTGAGACCTCAGCCGTCCTCACCTGCTGCCCAAGAACCACAACAAGGTGAAGCCCTTCCCCCACCCAGGACTTGTGAATTTATTGTACCCACCCACAACAAGGAAGGAAGAAGCTGGAAAGAATAGGCCAGTGAGCTTAATATCTGTTGTAGTGAAATTAGTGGAATCACTCCCAGGGGGAAAAAAAAGATTAATGAACATTTAAAAGTGCACAACTTGATGGACCTGAAGAAGATTCAGGGCTTTCTTGATGAAAGATCATGTCAAACTAACTTGATTAATCTTTTTTTTTTAACTATTTCATAAGGATTCCAGACAAGGGGGTGTTGACGACTCAGCCTATTCTGATTTTAGCAAACCTACAGTCCCAATATAATGAACTCATTAAGAAAAAACTTGTACAGGATGTTGGTCTTAAACCATGGAGATGGGTAGGAAGTTGGGATAGATTCCAGAGTGGGACTGTTAATGGCCACAGTCTGAACAGAGACTAATCACAAGTGATACATGTTGAGGTAATTCCCCGTTAGGAGAATGAGTGCATACAGGGAGACGTATTTGAGAGAAGTGTTTGAATAATACACACACAGTACATAGATACACTGTACAGTAAATGTAGGTTTTTACTTCCAGAAAGGTTTAAGCAAAGTCCAAAATAAGCAGTCCAAAGGTCATTCACAGATAAATCACAGTTTTTCAATCCAGGGATAATCCAAATATCAGATTCCAGTGTCAAAAACAGTTCAGTAACAGACTTACATTAAATCCAGTAATATCAGTCAATTAGAAGAAATGGAGCAACGGCAATACTTTCCAACAGAAGGAAACAGAGATACACTCACACTCTCTTCTGAGACTCAGACTAAACAACCCAGGTTTCTGGCTCCATCTTATGGCTGTTTGAGTAACCACACCCAATTGCATGCTCTTGCATTCCCTTAAAGATATAGTACTAAAATGTGTATCCTGGTTTATATATTTCTAACCCAAATACATGTTAGGTGACTTATATTCCTAACAATACACCACAAGACTCAGCCCTAGGTCCTGTTTTCTTGGTAAGTGATATAACAGATTAATTGCTAGGCAAGGTTTGTCTTTTTGCTGATGTCACAAAGATGTGTAATAGAGTTGACATTCCTAGTGTTGGAGATAACTCAAAGTTTAGTTTAGTTTAGTTTATTGTCATTGCACCTCGTACAACGAAATCAAACACCATCCTCAGTGCACATCATGACCATGAAAATAAACACAGACACACATCCTTCACACATCACACATTAAATTGAAAAACCCCGACATTGCACCAACACAGCAGAATTCAACAGAGCTGCTGCCCTGGGATAGAAGCTGTTTTTTCAGCCTATTTGTCCTTGTTTTTATTATCCTGTACCATGTGCCACATATTCATAACAGTTCAAAAAAAGGGGTGCCCAGGATGAGATGGAAATGAAAGAAACTTGGACAAAGAGAATTTATTAGAGAAAAAATAATAATGGCAGATTGCAAAGTGCCAGTGTCCTTAGCAAGCAGGTTTCAAAACAAAAGCCACACCTTTGAATACAGTTCATCTCGACATCCAAGTTCCCTCCTTCATGAGACTCCCTCCTAACTCCCAACTCATTGGATATGCTCTTAGGTGTCGCAGCTAATCCTAGGATGTCCCCAGGGAGAATGATCTCCTTCCGTTATTTTCTCATCCGTACTCTATAACTCTTAGTTTGGCTGCCTACATGGCATCTTTCCTTAGCGTTAAGGAACATAGCATCCCCTCATCAGGGCTTCCCTCTAACCTCTGAAGATACAATTTTAAAGGCTCAACATAAACCACCATTTTTGAAAGAGATTATAACATCCTGATATAAAAATATAACAAAGGCATAATAATAGCGTATATCAAAATATCAAAAGCAGATAGATACAGGGAGGTATGTTTTTCTAATCATTTAAGCATCTTATACCCCAGCGGTGGCTAACCTTTATGGGATTCTGCGCCAAAAATTGTGTGCCAGCACCTAGAAGGCAATGCGCCCCCACACACACCCTGTGCATGCGCATGCAATCCCCCTCCCCGCCGGAAGTGATGAAACAGGCCTATTATTCGGCCTGCAAAGCCCGCAGAGGCTTTTTTCAAGCCTTTGGGAGGCCGGAAAAGGCCTCAAACCAGCCAAAAATCAGCTGTGAGGTGCGCATATGCGCAGTGAGGTAAGTTTGCCTGCGGCTCGCGTGCGGCACAAATGGCTCTGCGTGCCACCTGTGTCACTTGTGCCATAGGTTCGTCATCATGGTTATATACCATTTTATTTTTGAATTCCTTATTTCTTACACTAGGCGTACCTGTAACACGCAAAATGGTTTGGCATTGGTGGAAAACTAGTCAAAAACGGGGAAACTACGTTTCAATGTTTCTAAATGTTTCTAAATGTTGAATGTAAGAAAAGAACAGCAAAATGTTGGGATGAAAGAATCTCCTGGCAGGACTCAGTCCTGAGGGTTCCGTGTTAGAAGAAAAGAAAAGGATGTAAGTGTGTTCAGAGAAGATGACCACAACCACTGCAACATGAGTGCAGCCAAGCAGCTGTGAAGGCAAACAAAATTCTGGGATGTCCCAAAGGTGCTTTTTTTTCTGGAGGCAATTGGACTTTCTTGGGTTTTTTTTTCTTTGAAGACGTTTCACTTCTCATCCAAGAAGCTTCTTTAGCTCTGACTGGACAGTGGGGAATGGAAGGATTTATACTCCTTGCAGACCGCTGGTCATTTTGCATCCTTTTAAAGGGTCCTTGAGGCCACTTGGAGGTTTATCTGTGTCCTCAGGATCACCTGAGTAGTGCAAATGGCTGTGGAGCCTTCTTGGCTACAGGGTGTTTTCTGCCCTAT
>NW_020769399.1:1052050-1065981 GCF_900518735.1 Pseudonaja textilis | reverse complement strand
TTCCATTCCATATATTCTATTCTATTCTATTCTATTCTATTCTATTCCATTCCATTCCATTCCACTCCACTCCACTCCACTCCATCTATTATTCTATTCTATTCTATTCTAGCTAACAGGCTCCCCTCCCTCCCTCCCACAAGAAGAGTTCTAAGGGAGGAACCCTTGCAATAGCTCTCCTTGGCCACCTGATGGTGCCACATCCACACATTCAAACAAGGAGCAGCTTTGCCTTCCTCCTCTTCCTCCCACTCGCCTGCCCTCTGGCAGAATGGGAGCAGCCATGCCCGCCCCTCCTCGCCCCGTTTCCCTTGCCACCTTCTGGCTCCGACCACTTGCTGTGCCAGGGTGAGGGGCCTGCGGGGGAGCCTTGCCTCCTCTCAGGTTGGACAGAATGGATGGGCAGGCACGGGCTTGAGACCAACGCCTAACAGGCCCGTTTAGATGCCCCTGACCGGGAAAGGGCACCAAGGAAGATGTAACGCAGGGGTCCCCAACCTTGGCAACTTTAAGATTTGTGGACTTCAACTCCCAGAATTCTGGGAGTTGAAGTCCCCCAGTGTTAAAGTTGCCAAGGTTGGAGATCCCCGGTCTAACGTAAATGCCACTTCAGCTGCTAACAGTCACTGAATCCAGCTTTGCCTCCTGCCCACTCTGGTGACATCCAGCTGCACGAGAGAGGCTCGGGGTGGCCTTTGGGACCCGGCAAGTTGCCAAAATGCCTCTCTGTCTAAAAGGCTCCCTGGGGCTGACTGGGGGCCTGGCGGGTGCACCCCACCGCCTGAGTTTTCCCCTTCCACTCCACAATGTTGTGCCTTTCCTCGAAAGGCGCTTTCGGCCCAGCCGGACCTTGGCAGAAGTGTGGAGCGGTCAGCTGCATTGGGTTGGGCTGGCTTCTCTGAGGGACCCCCCTGATGGTCATCCAGCAGGTCACTTATTGGAGGGGATCCTAACTTCACCTTTGTCTGCTCCCAAGACCCGGCCTTCCCACCCACCGAACAAGGCTGTGGAGCCCAAGCAAAAGGCTGCCGCTTTTCTTACCCAAAAGGAATCAGAACAAAAGCCGCCCAGAGAGCTGGCCCCCAACCGCCTGGGGCAGGGGTCTCCAACCTTGACAACTTTAAGACTGGTGGACTACAATTCCCAGAATTCTGAGAGTTGAAAGTCCACCCGTCTTAAAGTTAGCAAGGTTGGGGTCCCCTGCCCTGGGGGAATTTTGGGCACTGATGGGCATGGGTATGTCAACCTCATTTCTCCCACGGGTAAAGCAGAGTTTTACTGGGACAAAGAAGTTGCCTTCGGAAGTTGTGGGACCTTCATCCCTGGAGGCTTTCAAGAAGAGACTGGACTGCCATCTGTCAGAAACGGTGCAAGGGCAGGGGTCCCCAAACTTGGAGAATTCTGGGAGTTGAAGTCCACAAGTCTTAAAGTTGCCAAGTTTGAGGACCCCTGGGGTAGGGTCTCCTGCTTGGGAGGGGGGTGGACTAGATGACCTACAAAGTCCCTTCCAACTCAACCTGTAAGTAAGTAAGTAATGGAAGCCGCCAAAGCCACTGAGGAACCTCCTCCCTCCCACCCCCCCTCGCGATTCCCCACCCCACCCACCCTCCCTGCACCGGCAGCCTCACAGGCGGGCGGACCGCCGAGCGCACAGGGTCCGAGTCCGGCCGCCGCGCGGCACGGCGGGAACTGTAGTCTCTCCGCCGGCCACAGGCCCCGCCCCCTCCTCCTCCTCCCTGCCTCTCTCCCTCCCACCCGGAAGTGGGCTGGCGGCTCTAAGATGGCGTCTCCTCCTCCGGGGGGCCCGATGGCGATCGCGATGCGGCTCCGAAACCAGCTCCAGGCCGTCTACAAGATGGACCCGCTGCGGAACGAGGTGAGGCGGGCAGGGCAAAGGCGGCGGGGTCGGGCCGGTGCTCCGGCTCGCTCGGTTGCCCCCCGCGCGCCGGCGGCGGTGCTGCTGCGGCGGGCGTGGGAAAATCGGAGCTCCGGAGCCGAAGTCGCGGCGGTGTGCGCGGGCTGGGGTGGGGGGGGTAGATCTGCCCGTCCGCCCACCCGCCCGTCCGTCCGTCCTTCGGGAAGCGGCTCTGACCCGGCCCGGCTGTCCGGTCCCTCCGTCCGCAGGAGGAAGTGAAGGTGAAGATGAAGGAGCTGAACGAGCACATCGTCTGCTTCCTCTGCGCCGGCTACTTCATCGACGCCACCACCATCACCGAGTGCCTGCACACCTGTGAGTGGGGCCGGGTGGGGAGGGGTCCTGGGGAGAGGGCGGTTCGGCTTCCCCGCATCGACGCGGCTGCTCTCGCCCCGGGTCTTTGCGGTGCCTTCATCCCCGCCCTTGGGGTGCAGGCATCCCCCCCGACCCCCGGATCATCCGCCACCGGCCGCTGCCAAAACGAACCCCCAGAAGAATTTGCCCTTCAAGCTCAGGAAGTTCTCCCAGAAGCTGCCTGACCCTCCTTCCTCTCCCTCTTCATCCACGGGCTTATCCAGGGGATCCTCATGTTGGACGGCTGCTCTCCTGACATCTCCCCTCCATCCCTCCCTCCCTCCCTGCACCTGTCAGCTGGACATCCCCAGAGAAAAGAGGGGGGAACTCCCCTTTGCCGTTGTGGTCACCCTCCCCTCAGCCTCCCACCGGCTCCCGGCGCTGCCCACAGAACTCTGCCCTGGGCCCAATAGGGCAGCGTGGAGGGGGCAGCCACACTTCTTGCCCTGGCAGCTGTACACCATCCTGCCACGGCTGCTGTGCTGGATGGGGCCACCCAGATTCCTGGCGTCCGATTCCTGACCCTTTCATCATCCAGATCGCAGTCCGTTTTGGCTTCGTTTCAAGCCAGCTCTGGGTTGGGCGGGGGGTGGGGGTCCTTCTGTGGTCTTGTTTGTGGATCGAGATTTAGAATAGCACAAGGGCCTCCTTCCTGATGGACACCCCCCCCCTTGCTAATTCCATTAAAACTGAAGCAGAACAGCTGCCCCTGGGTGTGGCCAGCCAGGTGTCCCTGGAACAGGCCCTTATCTGGTCCGTATCTGGTGGTTTCTTGAAGGGAGATCTCATGAGAGAACTTGCTGAGGTGGCTTTGGCATTCGTCTCGTCTTCTAAGCCAGAGGACTCTTATCATGAAGCGAGTCAGCCCTCCAAATGCTGTGGGGTTTATTCACTCAAAACTATCCCGCACCTTCTACTCCACCAAGGGCAGCCTACTCTTTGAAAGGGGGGCGAAAAAGCACCATTGTCCTCTCCACTTGCTAGAGGTAGAATGCAGGGCTTGGATCCTGCCCCCCTCTCCCCCATCCTCATAGTGCCAGCTGTAGGAGCCGTAGAGTCGGCGGGGCGGGGCCATGCTTGTTCGGTTACCCCAGGGCCTTTGGGGGCCACCGGTCAAGGCATCTCTTCCCGCCCCGCAGTTTGCAAGAGCTGCATCGTGAAGTTCCTGCAGACCAGCAAGTACTGCCCTCTGTGCAGCACCAAGATCCACGAGACTCAGCCGCTGCTCAACCTCAAGCTGGACCGCGTCATGCAGGACATTGTCTACAAGCTGGTGCCTGGCCTGCAGGAGAGTAAGTAGGGCTGGGGACTCCGGGCCCATCCGCTCTCAGGGGCTTCCTGGGCACTGAGGACGGCAAGGTTCCCGGAAGGGCTTCGCCAGCCTGTGGGCAACAGGGAAAGCCCCCTCGTGACGGGCAAGCTCTTCCCAGCCACATGCCATCAGCAGCAGGGGCGGCTTCCAACCTCAGCCTGCGTCCTCCTGGCCAGGAGGTGCTCAAACATCCCCCACTTGCCTTGGAACCATCTTGGCTATACCCCTCCCCACCCTCGGTCCCAAGGAACGCAACTCTCCTCATCTCCGGGGATTCTTCCTATGTTGCTGCAAAGGAAGGTTCTTTTGGGGGGGGGGGTGACTCTTTACTGGACGTCCCACACAGGTTCCCCACGTTCCCCCCCCCTCACTAATGCAGGGGTGGTCTGTGGGCGTGGCTAAGTTGGTGGGCGTAGCTTGGTGGTCAAGTTATTGGCTGGGCGTGGCCAACTCAACATCACTCACATCGAGGCACGCATCTCCTCGCCTGGGCTCTCACGACAGTGGGGATGCTGCCACAGTCGTAAGTGTGGAAAACGGTCATAAGTCACTCTTTTTCAGTAACTTTGAATGGTCACTCCACACAAGCAAAGTACCAGCAAAGGAGGGGGAAAAAAACTCCAGAGAAGTTCCAGAGACAGGGAATCTAGTCCTGCCAAAAATGTAATAAGGGTTAACAGAGAGGCAGTTTCTTTAAGCAACACCAGAATGTTTCCTTCCTGCCTTCCTTACAGGATTAGACCAGTAATTTTTTCTAACAACCGGTTCTGCTTAGAATGTTAACTGGTTCTAGCGAATAGGTGTGAACTGGTAGAATCCCACCCCTGCACTAATGGGTTTCTCCTACTAAGCATTTTAAGTTTAGATCCAAACGTTGTGAAAGATTTTACATCTTAGAATAGCTCTGTGCTTTCTTTCTGAAGTTTCTTTAACAGTATTTATTGTTTGGTTAAGTCATTCAGCAAACTTGTGAAAGGGTGATTTAAACAGCCAACTGATCATAGCAGCTTAGCTGCCTGTGTTGAAGGGACACACATACACACACATGTCCCCTGCGGGGCCAGCAAGTTGCCCCTCATCCCTTGACTCTCTTCTTTCTCCCCCCCCCCACCCCCAAATGTCACAGGTGAAGAGAGGAGGATCCGGGAATTCTACCAGTCCCGAGGGCTGGAGCGGGGCAGCCAGGCTGGCCATGAAGGTAAAGCTTTGCCCTCCCCCTGCGCCGGCAAGGGGGGATTTGGGTGGGCCAGAGCCCATCGGCTGACAGCCTGCCTGCCTTCCATCCCAGACCCTGCCTCGGACCGCGTGGGCCTGCCTTACACCACCTTCGACCATTCCCGCGCTCACTATTACCGCTTCGACGAGCATGTGACGCTCTGCCTGGAGAAGCAGAGGTGAGGAAGGGGAGGCCAAATCGGGCTCTTGGGGCGGGGGGGGGGGAAGGACTGGTCCCCTGGGGGCTGCAGCGGCCAGAGAAGGCCGCTGGCACTGCTGCCCAGGAGCCTCAGTAATGGGGCCTGGCTGGTAGGAAGGGAAGGGGACGGCGCATCCTGCGCCATGAGTCCCTGGGGATCCTCCTCACTGCTTCCTTGCAAATGCGGGGCGAGCCTTTTGGGGAAGCGCTTTGGGGGGGAGGGGCTGGCAGGGGGCTTCCTCCCTCTGGGTGGCTGAGCTGCTTCCTCACTTCCCTCCCTTTTTGAGGTGGGCCGGATTCAACCTCTCCCGTCTTCCCCCCTTGCAGCAGCTCTGGGAAAGAGAAGAGCAAACACGTCCTGCAGGTGAGGAAGGCACCTGGAGCTTTCTGGGGTGTTTCTGGCTCCTCCTTGCCCACCCTGGGCCCACTTCCCATGTGGGCCCCTCCCGGTCTGGGGAAGGGGAGGGGGCTGGCAGGTCCTTCCCCCCCCCCCCTTTCCCAACTTTCTGTGCCAAAGAGCCTTGAAACTACGGGAGGGAGGCCCTGCAAAAGGGCTGAGCGTCGCCTCGTCCTGCTGACTTCATGATTCCCTTCTCTGTCTCCCTCACACCCCCCAACTCCCCCCCCCCCACAGCAAAAGTACGTCCGCTGCTCCGTGCGGGCCCAGATCCGCCACCTCCGCCGGGTTTTGTGTTACCGATTGGAGCTGGCCTTGCAATACGTGAGTCAGGGTCCCACTCGGTCGGGGGGGGGGGAGCGGGGGGCGTGCCGTGCGGGCCCAGATCCGCCATCTCCGCCGGGGGAAGGGGGCGTGTGCCAAGGTTGTGGGGGGGCAGCTTTCTGGGCCCTCGCTAATTTCTGGGCGTGCTGGGGGGGGGGCCTCTCACACCCAGGTGCAGATCCTGTTTGACAACGAGGTGCTTCCGGATCACCTGACGCTGAAGCAACTTTGGCTCAGCCGCTGGTTTGGCAAGGTGGGGGCACGTTCCCGTGTGTGTGTGTGTGTGTGTGTGTGTGTGTGTGTGTGTGTGTCTGCTCTCTTCCCTTCCCAGGAAGGCAGAGAGCCCTCAACACGCCTCTCTTGTCTTCCAGCCGGCTCCGCTGCACCTGAACTACAGTGTGAAGGAGAAGAGGAGGTAGGAGGGGGAGGCGTGATGGACCGTGATGCCCCCCCCCCTTTCCCAGAGCTGGTCGTCCCCCTCCCCTTCCCCAGCCCTTTAATTTAAGGATCTCTGCTCTTCCACGGGCGTTTATTTTTGTAATTAAAAGAAAATGGCCTTCTGGGCTCCAGCGCTTGGCTCTCCTTGAACAAGCAGGAATTATTTGGGGGGGGCGCGGGGAGAGGTGGGGGGAGCTGCTTGAAGCTAAAACTGCAGTTCTCCAGACTGGCCCGCCAGGGGCAGGCCCAGTCCTTGCCCACTCCGGCATGGAGGGGGGGTTCCTTTCTCGCCCCGGGGTGGTGGTTTAATATGCCTTAGCTAAGGCCTCTTTACCGAGGGGCAGTTGCAGTGGTGGGATTCAAAATGTCCTGCTGTCGGTTCGGTGGGTGTGGCTTGGTGGACGTGGCATAGCTTGTGGGCATGGGCGTGGCGGAGGAAAGTTGCTGCAAAAATCTCCTTTCCCTCCCCACCCCGCTAACCTGCTTTCCAGCTCCGTTCTCCTGTGCAGGGCAACCAAAGGAGACCCAGCCGATCAGCTGGGACTCCATGGGAGGCAGAGAAGAGATGGTGGGTGGGATTTGCCGGTTCTCCAAACTACTGAAAATTTCCACGACCGGTTCTCCAGAACCGATCGGGACCTGCTGAATCCCACCTCTGCTGTGGCACAGTCCTGCAGCTGGACAGAAGAAGTTGCTGTGTTTGGCCAGAGGCCGCAAACATCCCATGCGTGCCCCCCACCCTCCATTTTCCTAATTGTGTACTGTAGCTTTGTTCCTTGCGTGTCTGTCCGGTCAAACTGCCCCACCTGCGCCAAGCGGCAAGACCTGGAGGACTTTGAGGGCAGGAGATCTTCTCTTCACACGGAGGTGGCTGACCTGTGTGGGAACTCTGCTTGGCACCCTCCCAGCCACATGGATCTTGCTTCCCAGAGCGCGGGGCAGGACTGGCCACCCCCTTTCCTTGAGCTGGCCGGGGGGGGGGCGGGGGGGGGAACGACTTCTGCCACCGCTATCCGCCACTCCTGCCTCTCCGAAGGCCCTTTGGCCTGGCAGCCGCTTTAGGCAGGGATCTGGTTTCCTGCCAAGGCCAGCTGTTGCAATTCCTCACACTGCCCCAGAGAGAGCCCTTGGGGGTGGGCTGCCGCTCCCCCCACCACTTCCCCAAAGCCCCCCCCCCCTTGCTAAGGAGCTGGTGACATGATGGGAATGGGGTCTTATGTGGGGGTTTGCATCTCGCAAGCTGAGGAATCTGCCTGGTTTTTGAGGGACCCTTTTAGTTTTATTGCTAAAAGAAGCCGGGAAGAATTTTGTACATGCTCAGGGACAGTCGTGGGTTTTCTTGGATTGGAAATGTTTCCTTTCTCTCCCCCCTGCCTTTTTCTGGAATGTGTGCTAAGGAGGTGAAACACACACACACACACACAGAGGGACAGAGAGAGAGACAGAGAGACGGTCATGCTCCGGCCTGCTAATAGCAGGAGGCTCCAGGAGGGTAATCTGAGCCGGCTCTCTTCGCCTCCGCGGAGCAGCCTGTGGCGGGAGGGGGCATTGACTTGGGAGGCTGCTTGCTTCCCAGTGCAAAGCCGCCAGGGGTGGCCGGGCCCGGGAGAGCTGCCACAGCACACCCGAGCACATGTCGGCAGGTGCGCGCCGGCCGCCGTTGTCCCTGGGGGCTACTGCAGAAATCCCTCACCTCTAACCCTAGAGACTCTGCTGCGAGTTGAACTTTCAACGATGCATGCACACACACACACACACACACACACACTTGCAGGCATTCCCGGCGTGCGGGGAGCAGGTCAGGCTGGCTTAGTTCGGCTTAGCGAAGCCTCGTCTCAGCCCCAGGCGGTAATTGAGTTGTCCCGTCGGCGGTGTTGTGGCCCTTTCTCTGCGACCCTCGGCTGCCCGCCAAGAACAAGGGTCCCCAAACTTGGCCACTTTAAGACTTGTGGACTTCAACTCCCAGAATTCCCCAGCCAGCTGAGCTGAGCTATGTGCTATGTGCTATGTGCTATGCTATGCGCTATGCTGTATGCTATGCTGTATGCTATGCTGTATGCTATGCTGTATGCTATGCTATGCTGGAGAATTCTGGGAGTTGAAGTCCACAAGTCTTAAAGTGGTCACGTTTGGGGACCCCTGCTGCCCCAACAGAACAGACCTGAAAGGGCAAAAGAGGATCCTGCCTGGTGAGGCTTTGAGGCTTCAAGAAACATCTGAGAGCTCCCTGTGCCCAGAGTAGCTCAGGAGCCAGGAGGGGGTGGCCATGACCTGTACTGGGATTCAGGAGACCCCCGGGCCACTCCCTTCAACCATTTGATGGCAGGTAGGATCTGCAGAGTTGCAAAAGTGGGTACAAAAACAAACAACTCGGTTGCAGAGAGAGGCTAATGCCGAGATGTACAGCCGGCTGGCTGGAGAATTCTGGGAGTTGAAGTCCACAAGTCTTAAAATGGCCAAGTTTGAAGGCCTGTGGCCAAAAAACACACCCCCACACACACGCACACACACTTCCGCCGGTTTACGGAGTGCCTCAGCTTTCCGGAGTCGTCCGAACCGAGAAACCGGACCTTTCTCTTCGCCCGGCTTTTTGTCAAACCGCACAGCCCCGCCGCCACCACCCCGCCCGTGACTCCATCCTTCCCGCCCACGCGGAGAGTTTTCTAAGTCGGTGCCAGTTCCGGGGTCTCTCCTCCGCCACCGCTGCCTCCCCGCGTCCCCGACGCGGCCCTCCCTGCTCCGGTTCTCGGCCTCTTGCTTGCCGGAAAGCCGCCGGAGCTGAGGGCGCAGTTGCCAGCGTAGATGGGAAAGAGAGGAAGGAGGCGGGTGGGGGGAGTCGGATCCCGCGTTCGGGGCTCAACGCAGCGCGAAAGCTCCTAGCTCCGTCCTGCCGTCGTCGTCCCCCGTTTCCACCACCGCCGTGCGCAGGAGATCCTTCTGCAAAGGAAATGGGGTGCATTGCAAGGGTCCCCAAACTTGGTGACTCGAAGACTTCAACTCCCGCCTGGACGGGAAGGGTGGAGCACAGCTGGGGTGGAAGATCAGCAGCTGGCGGCCCCGTAGCTAAAGTGCCGCGGGGGGGGGGGCGGGGGTAGGAGCTTCCCCGTGGGGCTGCTGTCTGTAGCTCCGCCCTTTCCTCGAGGAGCAGCTGCTGACTGCGGAGTGGTGCCTTCGGAGCTGGCGTTCCTGAAGTCACGCGCGCACACGCACACGCACACACACAAGCGCACACACACACGTGGCTAACAATTGACTTAGCCAGCTGAAGATTTCACTTAATCCTGAAGAGTTACACACGTGCCAGTGGAAAACTGGAAAACGGCTGGACTCCTCTCCAAGAGCGTTCGGGTCGATGCTCCTGCAAGGGGAAATCCCTGCTCGGTGGAGGTGTAGTTTGTCCCAGGAAGTCCTGGAGGGGAAAGGAAGCTACTTGGATGGCAACGGGTCTTTCGGAGGCTAGGAAAGGGGACCCAAAGCCCCTTCTCTCTCTGCTTTTCCTGCACGCAGCAGTTGGCACTTTCTGAAGCCCCGGCGGGGAGGGGGAGGGTGGCTGTTGGACCCGGACCGGGTCCGAACCTTTGAGGATGTAACAACAGGGTCAGTGAGTTCCAGGCATTGTCCACTCTGGTCAATAGTAGGCACTGACCACCAGCTCTCAGGGCAAGGAGGTTACCGCAGCTCCGTGCACAAACAGAACGAGGTTTTCATTTGTTTATTTTATTCGTCAAGCAAGTATTAGATAACAGGGATAAGCATGGTTAGGAAGACATGAAATGGATACGAATTAAAACAACAACCACAGGACGGGGACGGTAGGCACGTCGGTGCACTTATGCACGCCCCCTACAGACCTCTTAGGAAAAGGGGGGAGGTCGCTGGAGGCTGAGGCTCCCAGAAGCAACCCCACAACGCCCATTTTGGGGGGGAGCTGCACCTACGTGCTGCCATCCGCGTTACTTGGGGGCTGCGGATGGGCGCTGGGAACAAGCCTGACTCATTCCGCCTGTCTAGTCTTGCAGCTTCCCCACTTCCCTGGCCCCCCCCCTCCCCCCCCCCCCCCCCAGGGAGTCTGGTGCTGCGAGGACAGGAAGAGCCCAGTGCTGGGCTTTCTTTCTGCCCGCTTCCGGGAGGATGCTGCTCACAGATGCCGGCGCCGTCTCTTCTGGCTCCCGGTGCTTCGTTTCTCCATGATCTGCGCTGCCCAGGAGGACGGGAGGGGTGGGGGGTGGGGGGGGGGGCAGGATCAGGAAGCCGCTCGAGCCAGTCCCGTGTCCGAAGACTTGGCAAGTGGACCTGCTAACCCAGCCCTGCTGTGCGTTCCTGGCCAGGAGCCTTGCAGGAGAAGCGGAGGGCTTCAAAGGAACCATCATGGATGTGTCCCCAGTGGCATGGCGGCAGCAGGAGGACGAGGAGGAGGGGGGGAGCAGGAGGGGGAGGGGAGCAGGAGGGGGAGAGGAGGAGGAGGAGGGTCTGCTGGTCCAAGAGACGGGCCACATGGCTGCTAGCCAGCCAGCCAAACTGGGGCAGAGGGTGCTGTCCAGCAGGCCAGAGCACAAAGGGGTGGGTGGGAATCTCACCTGGGGGCGGGGGGAGTAGTGTCAGCTGCCCCCTGCTTTTTTTTTTTTTCCGTGCTGGCAAGGCAGGGACCTTTCCTGCTTTTGTGAGTTTTATCTTGGTCAGCAAAATTTCCTTCAGGAATTCAGCCACGCGGTGCCTGCCTTCCTTGCTTGGGAGGTACAACCCTTGCTCAGTCGGGGGGTGGGGGGTGGGTAGGAGGGAGGGTCTTCAACAAGGCCATTCAGACCTACTGCAAAAAGAAATGGTAGATACACTCGAATCAGGGGGTCCCCAAACTTGGCAACACGTTAAGACTTCAACTCCTAGCATTCTCCAGCCAGCATAGCTCGGCAAATCTCGGCCTTAGCATCTCTCTGCCACGAGCAGAGTTGAGGCGTCAACCCCGTGCAGGAGAGCGCCTTGTCGGGCGGAGGGGCTCCTTCTGGGCAGCGGGAGGAAGAGAGCCCCGCGTCGCCCGCCGCCCCCCCCCCAGGAGCTAGCTCGGCGGCGCGCAGGATCAGCGCTTCCTTGCCCGATCTGGGGGTCCAGAGGAAGGGGCAGCGCCAGGTAGCTCTGGTCGGGGCCAGCCCACCTTTCCATGGCATCCTAGCGGACTCCGCTCTCGCCCTCCTCGCCTCTGCTCTGGAGGCGACAGCCGTGGAGCCCATCCCCTGTGGAGCTGGTCCTGTGCCCTCGAGGTACAAGGAAGGGCCAGAGAAGGCGAGGCCGCTACTCGCAGGACCAAGTTTCGCTGCGGAGGAAAACGGCCCTCCTGTTATAAAGAGGGGCGTTCAAACGGGCTGAGCCGCCGCTGTTCCGCGCACCCGGAATCCCAGTGCCCGCAGGAAACCAGGCGAGGGGGGTGGGGGCAACTTCGCCCACCCTCCGGAAGACACTTTCTCTCCCAGAACCCCCAACGCTTTGGCAGCGGCGGCTGTCCTTCCCTGCAACGGCCTGAAAAACTTGCAGAGGCCCAGCTGGTCCGTGGGAGTCCCTGGAACCATCCCCTCACCCCGTGGGGATGCATGGACCTCCACGGGGGTTGCGGGGGGGTCTTGCAACCACCACCCCCTCAACACTCACATTGGCCCACCGCAACTGAAGAGGGGGAGGGTCCACACCTGCCCTCCCTCTCCCCTCCTTGATTGACAGGAGAACATGAATAATTCAGCCCTAAGGCCCCCCTGCCTTGGGAAGCTTCGGTTGCAATTAGCTCCCAGGCCTGGAAGGAACAGCTCAATAAGGAGGAAATTGCTTTAGGGAGCGCCTGAGCAGCTCCGAGGAGAAGACGCTCCCCACCTCCACCACAGGATGGCCTGTCTGCTCTGGTCAGGCTCCCAGCAGCTCCCCCTAGAGGGGGGAGATGGGGGGGAGAAGACAGGGACCTCTTTGGCCCTCAACAGCAACCACTGGAGAGAATTGTGGGGGGAGGGAGAGGACAAGGTGAATACATAGAATGGAATTCTTTCTTGGCCAAGTGTGATTGGACACACAAGGATTTTTGTCTTTGGTGCATAAAGCTCTCAAATGTACATAAAAATAATAATAAAATACATTCATCAGGAATCGTGAGGTACAACACGTGGTGAGAATCCTAAGTTACTATGAAGCAATCAAATCATACGTAGGTTACTAATAAACGCAATCAAAACACTAGGAAAACAAAGAAAACAATACAAATGGTAAAGATACAAGCAACACAGTTGTAGTCACAAGTGGGAAGAGATAGGCAATAGGAAGGATGAGGGGAATAATAGTAATTCAGTCTTACTAAGTAATTTGACAGTGTTGTGGGAGTTAGTTGTTTAGCAGAGTGATGGCATTTGGGGAAAAAACTGTTCTTATGTCCAGTTGTTCTGGGGTGCAGTGCTCTATAGCGTCGTTATGAGGGAAGGAGTTGAAACAGTTTATGTCTGGGATGTGAGGGATCTGTAAATATTTTCACAGCCTTCTTTTTGACTCGTGCAGTATACAGGTCCTTAATTGAAGGCAGGTTGGTAGCAATTATTTTTTTCTGCAGTCCTAATTACTCTCTGAAGTCTGTGTCTGTCCTGTTGGGTTGCAGAACCAAACCAGACAGTTATAGAGGTGCAGATGACAGATTCAATAATTCCTCTGTAGAACTGGATCAGCAACTCCTTGGACAGTTTGAGCTTCCTGAGTTGGCGCAGGAAAAACATTCTTTGTTGTGCTTTTTTGATGATGTTTTTGATGTTAGGTGTCCATTTTAGGTCATCTGATATGATAGAACCTAGAAATTTGAAGGTCTTCTCTACTGTTGATACTGTGTTGTCTAGTATTGTAAGAGGTGGTAGTATGGGAGGGTTTCTCCTGATGTCCAGAGCCTCTTCTGCCCACCTGCCCTTTCCCAACCAGGGCCCTGAACACTTGAGGTCCTGCAGACGACCTCGGCTGGGTCCATGTCCCAAAGGGAGAAGCCAAACCAGAAGGTTCTCTTGCAGGGAAGCTGGGTTCAGTCTGGAGCCAAAGAGCAGGTTGGCTTTGGAACCAGGGGTGAAGGAAGAAATAGAGCAGGCTCTGCCCATGTGCAGAGTGCTTTCCTTCCCTGGAACAGGTGCCTGTTGCACACAGGGCCAAGGAGCTTTGCTGAACCATTCCAGTTCTCCTTTTGCTCCGTCTGAGCCGCGAGGGGATGGGAAGTCAGGAGGGAAACTGAGAGAATGGACTCGATTGACAGCTCCTGGGTCTCCTGCCATCTTCCCACCCACCCCCTCCCTCCCCACACCGTCCCAGGCTGCCACAGGGCCAGTGGGCCAGAGTATTTAGCTGAACTTTTATTTTTAATTAACCTCTTGGCGTTGCAACTCAGCAGCCTCATCGGGGGTTAATGGCATCACTGACCCACGGCGCAGGCTGATCAATACGCAGCAGTTCCACGTTCCTCCTGCCCTCGGAGAGAACAGGGGAAGGCCAGGCAGCGTGAATTTGGATCCTGTTTATAACAGGCGACAAAGGCCTCTTCTCACAAGGGTCCCACACGGGGAGGTAGAGGCTGTCCCTGAGGGAGGGGGCGGGGCCCCCTGCCACTACCCCGAAAGTCTCTCCGCTCCTTCGGGGGCGGGGGGGGGCTCAGGGAGACTCTCGTTCTTGCATTCAGACACTTCCTTTCATGGTGACAGTAGGAAGCAGCTGGGCTCCTCTCCACCTGGTCTTTATTATTATTATTATTATTATTATTATTATTATTATTATTATTATT
>NW_020769399.1:1009097-1035073 GCF_900518735.1 Pseudonaja textilis | reverse complement strand
TAGATAGATAGATAGATAGATAGATAGATAGATAGATAGATAGATAGATGGATGGATGTTGTTAGTTGCAAAATCATGTCTGACCCATCACAACCCCATGGACAATGTTCCTCCAGCCCTTTCTGTCCTCTACCATCTTCTGGAGTCCATTTAAGCTCAGGCCGACTGCTTCAGTGACTCCATCCAGCCCCCTCATTCTCTGCTGTCCCCTTCTTCTTCTATTGCCCTCAATCGTTCCCAGCATTAGGCTCTTCTCCAGCGAGTCCTTCCTTCTCATTAGGTGGCCAAAGTCTTTGAGTTTCCTCTTCAGGATCTGGCCTTCTAAAGAGCAGCCAGGGTTAATCTCCTCTAGGACTGACCGGTTGGATCGCCTTGCAGCCCAAGGGACTTGCAGGAGCCTTGGGAAGATGGAACGCTGCAAACCCCAATGTTCACATCTCACCCCAGTTCCATTGGTAAGGAAAGTGCCTTCAAAGGGGGCTTGGAGACTTAGAACACAGCAGTTGCTCCCAAAGGGATTCTTGTTTTCTCTGACGTGGCAGAGCAAGTCCCAGGCTGGCTTCCAATCCGCTTCTGGCTCAGTCCGTCCTCTGGTCCTCACTTGTACAGCCGTGACACTTTGCAGGACTGTCTCAGCTACCCCATTTGGGCCGGGACAGTCTTCCCCTGACCTCTGTGGACAAGCCTCCTTCCTGGGGAGGAGCAGCTCCTCCATGGGATGGCTTCCTCCATTAGCAGTTGCAAACCCGCCCCCTCAGGTGTAACCTTCTGGAAGAAGGAAGAGTCAATTAGTCCAGAGAGACTACAGCGCAAGAACATGTTGCCGAAGCCAGTCTGTTTTTTGATGAGTCTAGGACAGAGGTCTCCAAACTTGGCAACTTTAAGACTTGTGGACTTCAACTCCCAGAATTCTGCTGGCTGGAGAATTCTGGGAGTTGAAGTCCACAAGTCTTAGTTGCCAAGCTTGGGAACTCCTGGTCTAGGATTATGATTACTTACTTGTTTATTTTTATCCTGCCTTTATTATTTGTCTATAAATAACTTGAGGCAGAGGACATACTTAATACTCCTTTCTTCTATTTTCACAACAACAACCTTGTGAGATGAGATGAGATGAGATGAGATGAGCTAAGAGTCACCCAGGGGGCTTTCATGTCTAAGGCAGGACTAGAACAGGACTAGAACAGTGTCTCCTGGTTTCTAGCCTAATGATTTAACCATTATCTTAACCACTTAATCTGCAACATGGTTGTTAGGATTTAAGTTGCTGTTGTATATTTTTTGTAGTGAATTTTTAGTCCTCCTTAGTTGCCGTAAATATTGTAAGTCTGGTTCAGTTTAATAGCAGCACTTCTTGTAATTTGACAAATAAATTCATGCCCCACAGATGACTGACACTTGATTATTTTGTCTATTTAAGAATAGCAGCGCCTGATTCATTGGCCATTACAACGTAGGCCATCCCTGATTTGTGAGAAGATCTCTTGGCTGCAGAGCTCCTGAAAAAAAAAAAAAAAAACAGTGGCTACTCAAGAGTCCAAATATATAAATATACATCCCTCTCCCCGAACACATGACAAAGAAATGCTGTGGTAGTAAGGAGCATCCAGGGGAGCACATCAATGGCCTCTGGTCAATTATTGTTTTAATAATTGGCCACATTAAAGAAATTAGGTGAGTTATGAGTGTGCCCATAACTTAATTTCTTTCGTAAAGTTATACGCTGTCTCACTCCAATAGTTGGCCGGTTTACTTAAGTACATTGAGATCATAAAACACGGAAGGAATCCCAGAAGAAAACAAGGCCACAGCGAAGTCCTTCCCCCACTCCAGGAGACAATGTGAACTGTGCTGCCGCGGGAGAAGCTTCCGCGCTTGGCGATCAACTCTTCCTGGAGGAAGCTTCAAGAGTCCAACGCCTGCCTCCGTTCTGCTCGCGGGTTGCACCAAAGCCCTCCTTTCCAGCCTCCTGACCCAAGACAGGATGGCCGAGAAAGGTCCCGGAACAGGAAAACAACAACCAGCCACTAAGTGGGAAAGGGGTGATGTGGAACCTCCAGAAATGCAGGGTCTTTTATTTATTATTATTCTTATTTGTTTGTTTATTGAATATACATTGCCGCCCTATTCGCCCACGGCGACTCAAGGCAGCTTACAGAATATAAAACCAACATTGAGAATAAAACTAATAAAAAAAATAATAAAATGCATTAATATAGTGTAATAAAATCAAAACCCCTCCCCCCCCATTCCTCCACCCCGGCGACAGCGGATCCCGGGAGCCATTTAATGCAAAATGACCCTTTTGCTGGGACCTTTGTGGAGTTGCAGAGGATCTTCCAAAGCTACCTCACAAAGAGCAGGTTGCAACAACTTCAACCCGAAGGTTACTTGCCACCCCAGACTCGCTTGATAGTGAGATGGGCCTCGTATAATTTTAATTAAATAAGACAATAAACCTGGGGGCTACTTACTAGCAGCCAATACTGCCTGTTGTCTACGGTGGTGCGCTGCGGGGCAGGGGCGGGGTGGAGGAGTGCAACCGCAGGAGCTAGCAAAGATCCCAGCTTGTTTATCGAGCAATTTGCACAGAAGAAAGGAAAGCCGAAATATTGAGATTTTAAAAGGGGGCGGGGAGATTAGGACCATTGTCCCGCATAGGAATAAACGATACCAGTATTGTACAATCCATTACCAAAGAAATTAGCAAGTTAATGGCTGGTGCACCCCAGGAGAAGGAGCTCCGAAGGCAGGGAGGGAGGGGTGTGTGTGTGTGTGTGTGGCGCTTACCTTTATTCCAGAACGGGGCGGTAAGCAAGGCCTTGTTCCCCTGGGGGGGAGGGGGGGAGTCCAGGCAAACCGTGGCAGCCACTTCCGCCTTACAGAAGGGATGGACGTTACTGAAAATCCTGTAAACAGGCGGCCGGATCCAGGCCGTCCTTCCAATGGCTCATAAACGGACCGTACTGGGAATTGCTGATCCTATATAGAAACCTGCGGTGGGACTCTTGAGGCAGAACACGAAAAGGATACGCGAATCTACCCAAGGCCCTTTTCCTCCTTGCGCCTGAGAGGAACGGCCTCTCGAAGGCAGCAGCGGGCCACTGGGCAACGGGAGGCCCAAGCATCTCAACCCCCCTCCCCGCAGCGCTGCTCTGAAACGGCAGGGCCCCGACGGCGCCGCACAGTTCTCCAGAGTCCCTCTTTTCCGGAGGAGAGCCCTAGGAGCGCCTCCTTCTGCAGGTCCCGCGGAGGGCTGCCTTGCGAGGGACGCCCCCCCCCCAGTATCCGGCCCTGGTCTCCTGCCCCGTTGGCCTCCTCCAGGACGCGTGTGCCGGCCAGGTCCAATCCCTGTGCCGGCCAGGTCCAATCCCTGCGCCTGCTGGGGCTTGGCTGGGGTCCCGGCCCCATCCTTTGCCCCCATCAAGCTGGAATAAGCGCCAGTGGGAGGGGTCTGAGCCAACGTCCCCCACCCCCCCACTCCTCACCCGACGGCCGTGGGCTGCGAGGCGGTGCTAGAACTTTGCAACGAAGGTCCCTGGAGAGGAAGAAGATGCGATCCGTTGGGCCCGCTTCAGCGTCAGAAATATTCGTCGCATTTCGAGGATCCGACTTGGCCCAAGGGGTGGGGTGAGGGGCTGCCTCTCCAGCCAGAGACGAACTGCTAATTACAGCTCCTCCGCCATTTCCCCTCACGAAAAATGGGTCTGGAGGGGGAGAAAACGACAAGAAGTTGGAGGGTGGGGGAGGATATCCCCCCCTTTGCCGCCGTCCCCCATTCTGGCCTTTGTCAGGGATCGGGCAAAACCGTTGGTCCCAGGATGCCCAAGCGCCCTCAATCCCACTGTGCGGTTCTGTCCCGCCCCCTCCCCTCCCACCAAGGCGTCTCGAGGGGCCACATGGGGCACAGGGGGCCCCAAAATCCCCACACATTTCCGCCACCCCCGCCCCACAGCAGCTGAAGCGGGGCGGTGGGATTTGTCCGTGCAGGAAAGTTGTCATCTATGCCACACTCTTCTCCCCCCCCCCCCCCGCCCCCATTCCCAGAGTGGCGGTGGCCTCCGCCCGTTCCTAATCGCTCGTGTAAACGGCCCATCTATCACTGCACGCGGGGATTAAAGGCTCCGGCCTGGAGAAGCTTGCGAGCCCAGGGAGAGTGACAGCTGCGTTGAACTTTCCGCCGCCGGCCTGGGACAAACTTCTTGGGCGGGCGAGAAATCCCGACCCGAAACCGAGGCGAGAGCCTTGTATTGCGCCAGATCCCGAGCCCGGTCGTCCGGACGATCTTTGGCCTAAACTCCTTGTCTCAGAGTCGTCCCAGGGCGGCGCTGAGAGGGAGCCCCTTGCGCGTTTCTCCGCCAGCCGGCGGGCCGAGGAATCCCCAAGCGGCGCCAGAGAACGGCTGTCTTCCCGCGGCCGATGCCGTCGGGCCTCACGAGGAAAGCGCCCGGGTTTCTTGGAGGGGAAGGGCCGGGTAAGGGAGCAAACTGCGGACCACCCGTCGGAATCTGTCCCGTCTTCGACGCGGGGCAAAACTTCGACCAGAGCCTCGTTTCCAACTTTCTCCCCCTCCTCCAAACCCTCCGGGCGAAGCAAAGGCAGGAGGCGAGGCGAGGGGTGCCAAGCGGGGCCGGCGGCCTTTTGGTTTCCTCGCAGCGAAGCGTGTAGCTAGCTGGAGGCACCTTGAGACCAGAGCGCCGCAGTGGCTGGGCGTCCGGGGGAAACCGACTGGGAAACGCGCGTCTGTCTTGAACGTCGGTAGGCGGCATTTGGGCTGGAGCGCAGCGGTATATTGCTGCGAGGGACCGAGGCCTCCGCAGTCCTCGGGCTCTTTCTCCCTGGGCCCAGAGAGAGCGCCTCGGCGGTCGGGTGATCTCTAGCCGGTCTCCGCAACTTTTGACAGAGCGCCGGCTTGCGCTTGTGGGATGGAGAGCAGCAGAGCAGGAGGCTGGCGCCCAGATGTTAGGCCGCAACCCGGGAAAGCTCGGCGTGTTTTTGCAAATGGCTAGAAGGGGGGGGGGGCGGGGAATCAGAACCAAACCCGAAGCCGATGCCTGTCTAGGACTTCTCGGGCACTAGAAATCGGAGAAGTCACACAGTACAAAATAGCACGTGCGTTTTCCACTCTTCCCTTTCCGGTCATTGCAGACGGGACGGCAGCTGCGGAGTTTTCCGTCTTTGTGGAAGACTCCCCCAAGAGGGTCCCCGCCCCGCCCGCCGTCCCCTTGCACGGATCTCGCCTCCAGTTCCAAGGGAGCGAAGCCTTTTCTAGAAGATAGAGAGGCGGAGAGGGGAGCAGAGGAGACGAACGGGGATGGGTGGAACCTGCCGGTCTGTTCGGTCTTCTGCTACGGGATTGCGGGGGGGGGGGGGGGGGGGGGGGGTTAAAGGGGGGGGGGGGGGGGGGGGGGGGGGGGAGAGAGTCGAAAAATGCGGGCGGGAGGTGGCCATTGGCACTCTGCCCCGAGCCAGTCTTGTCCTGTCAATAGCTCAAGGTGGCTATACCGGAGCAAGGCATTGCAGCTTCCACGCAGTGGGAGCTTTGGAGAAAAAGCGCCGGCGTCTCTTATTTGCCCGCATCTCCCTCGGAAGGAGGAAGGGGGGGCCTCTCCCGCCACTAGCTAGCGGCCCAAGCTCCGTTTGCCCGAAGGACGGGAAGGGGGGGTGCATCTGGCCCGGAGAGGGCCTGGCTGGGGGCCTGCGGGCCGGCCTACAATTTTCTGCCTCCTGTCGGCTGCTCTGCTCCCTCCCGACGGTTCTCCTGCCTTCCCCTGCTCCCGGAAGAAACCGCCTCTCCACAGCTGGCCGGGGAGGGCACCGGCAAGGTTTACAAGCTTGCGGGATCATGGAGCTATTTGTCTGAGGTTTTTACGGCCTGCCGGGACAGTGAAATCCAAAACCTGCCCAAGAATCCTGCGCTGCGGGTCTTAATCACTCCCAGACGCGGCGCTTTTATGGGCCATTTAGAGCGAGGGAGCCCATAAAACTGCAGGCAGGCAAGAGCCCCGAGCAGGGGAGGAATACGGGGTGCCGCCTCCGGTGGGATGGGGGCGCCCCAAGGGGCCCCTTCCTCGGGGAGGCTGGCCTGGCCTCACCATCCAAGAGCTCCGGAGCCCTCAGCTTCAGGCAGGCGGACGCGGGGGACTTTGAAAAGCTCTTTAATGGCGAAGGAGGGAGGGGGGGGGACCTTCGTTTTTTTATGACTCCCTTTTACTGGGATATTGCACGTCTGCCTTGCATTAGCAGCGGCGGGAGGGGCGGGAGCTGAGCGCCCAGCTGGGCCACAGGCGGCGAGCCGACCCAGGCAAGGAGGGCCTGATCCTCGCGAACCTGAGCAGTGGCGCAAGCCGGCCGAGTCTTTGGCCTGGCCCTGAAAGGAGCGCAAGAGCGGTTCTTCCGAAAGGAGGCAGGGAAGGAACGGGCAGCGCGAAGAGGAAACCAAAAAGGGCGGTGGGAGCCCCAGGCTGGGCGAAAAATAGCAGCAGGGCCTAGACATCTGTGCGGCCTGGATCCTCTCCGCAGTGCGTCCGGGATCCGCCAGAGCAAGAGCTGAGGTTCCGGTAGAGAGGCGAATGGAAGGAGCCTTACGAGGAAAGGAACGGGAGCAAAGCGTCGGTCACGGGAGGAAGAAACAACAGCGCGGCTAAAAATAGCAAACGTTAAACAAGCGGCGGCGGCGGGGAGGTTGGGGGAGAGGCAATTACTGACCCTTGGGCAACCAGCGGGAGTCCCGGGTGCGGCCCTGGAAGGCTGGATGGAGCCAGAGCGGCGCTTCTGTCTACTTCACACTCCCGCACCGATCCGCCCCCTCGGGTCTGAGGAAACCGTTGGGAACTGGATCGGATCTCTCCAAGCATCTCCTTTGTAAGGCCGGGCGATAGGCCGGGCTGGAAGGCTGTATCACAGGACCCCAGCACAACGGCGCGCCCCTCCCGATCCCTCCTGCAAAGAAAGGGAGGGAGGAGAAAGGGGCCTTCATCCGCTGCACGCTAAGGGCCTTGGGAACGGCCTCCGCCCCTCCCGCAGAGCTAAAGGCGTGGGTCGGGCGGGGACGCGAGCGGCCAAGCCTCGGGGATCTTTTTTCTCCCGGCCTCGCCGAGGGAATTGCGGGCGTTGGGAGACCCGGAGAAGGAATCCCATTCCCTGGGAGGGAGGGAGGGAGGGAGGAGCTGCCCCATCCTCCGGCTCTCTCGCGGGACTGCCCGGATAAGCAGAGTCCGCATGGAAGGCGTTACTGGACGGCCGAAGGGAGCTCGTTCCCTGGAGACGCACTCTGGGGCAGCTTGGGGCCGCCAAGGCCCGGGCGCCGGAGCTGCGCAAAGGTTATTCCGGGCCGGCCTGCGAGCTCCGGAAAAGCGACGAGACGGTGGTTCCTTCGCCCAGTAGGCCTGAGAAGCGGGGATCCCCCTTCCCGCCCCCCGTTCCCCCCACGCCTCCCCCTCTCAGACTCAGGAACTTTGCTAACACTTCGCCGCTGGCTCCTCCTACGCCGTGCCCAGCCGATGGCCCAGCCTGTGCGCCTTTAAGGCTGGAGCGCCCGAGCTGGCTTGGTTGCGACTGTAGGGGCTGGAGGCGCAGAAGACCCGTCGGGCGCCCCCCCCCTCGTCCCCGGGCGCCACAACAGACGCGGCCCAGAAGCGGTATGGGCGGGGGGCATTGTGCCACTCTGAACGCCTAGGCCGGGCTCCAGGGCCGCTCCGCACCATCCAGGGCTAAACGCGCCTGGTTTCTTGAGGCCCGAGGGCAGCCTCCCAATGACCCGCAGGGGGTGCTGAATCCTCGCCCGGCCCGCTCTGGCGCTTGGGACAAGCCCCGGGCTTGTCCCCCCCCCCTCCCCCCCCCCCCCCCCCCCCCCCCCCCCCCCGCAATGACATCCGCGAAGGAAGGGAAGGCTGTTCCCGCGCTGCCGCAGCCGGGCGCAGCAGAAGAGAGGCGCCGGAGCCCCCTGGACCACCTCCCTCCTCCTGCCAATTCCAGCAAACCCCTCACCCCCTTCAGCATCGAAGACATTCTCAGCAAACCTTCCGGGCACAAAGCCCCCGCCGCCCGCCTTCGGGAAAAGGTTGCAGGCTCGGCTGGAGCCCCGCGGAACGGGGTGCCCGCCCCCGACTCTCCGCTCTGCGCCCTGGAAGAGCTGGCTAGCAAGATGTTCAAAGGGCTGGAGCTCAACGTGCTTCAGGCGGCCGAAGGTAAGGGCGGTCGACGGGCGGGAATGGGTGCGGGCATAAGCCGGAGTGGGCCAGGCTGCTCCCTGCTCGCTTTGCGGGAACCCGGGGCTCGCTTGCTGCAAAAGTGGAGTCTGGAGGAAGCAGGAGGGCTGCTTCCACCTTGCAGTGTCCTGGAAGACCCCATCGCGGCAGCGCTCGGTGTGGAGAAGAAGCTTAGGGGGGTCGCCCGTCGCCCCACTAGGGATTTGTGGCCGCAGAATTTCTCCCGCGTCCCCGATCCACAAAAACAACCCCGGCGGCGCCTTCATTCCTGCTCTAAGCCCAGTCCGGAGCCCGCGGATTTCCTGAGGCCGCTGCTCGTACCTGCTCGTTCCGCTGAGCCCCAGAAGCCTTGCCTGCTCCGACGGTATTCCGCTCCAGGCTTCCCAGCGGGGCAGAGCGCGGTCGCAATGGTCTCCGGAACTCTTACCGGACGGTTTTTCTTCGTTCCCGCTGGGCGACTAGAAACACAGACCGAATCGGTCGAGCCTCAGCGGAAATATCCGGGAATCCAAGCCGCCGAGCTCGGATGCAAGTCCCGCTCTATATTGAAGCTGGCCTCCCTTGCTCCCCACCGCCACCCGCTTTCCGACCCTCGGCCGGCGTCTTTAAGGACCCCCATTCTTTCGTTTCCCACATTCAGGGAGCCTGGAGGCTGCCCGGCCTCAGCTTGGAGGCCTAGCCATCCAGGCCAAATCCGGCCGGGATCAAAACGGTCCTTCCTACTCGGTGGGAAACTCTTAGCCAGAATCTGCAGCCACGGTTTATATATTTATATATTTTGTTCCCCAAAACAATTTTCCATCTGAATCTCAATTTTAAAATATTTCATTTAAATCGTCTATCTATCCTGATTGTAATTAAAAAACAAACCCTGATGTTGATTTCATTTAAAATCATCGTCGGAGTTATTTCAATAATAAATAATATTTAGTATTTTAATTTAATAATAACTAATATTATTTCAGATCTTTTGGAAATCGCCAACATACAATTTAAGAAAATAAAACAAAATAATTAATTAACAACAGCAGAGGTGCTTAGAAATTTGTTTGGGCAGTCAAATTGTGAAATTTTCTCCCTGCAAAATCTGCTTCTCAAAATAAGGATGAAATTGCAAAGATAACTGTCATCTAGATGAGAGTTTATTGAACCTGTAACTATAATTATTACAATCATAATAATGTTATACTATATACAAGTACAATTCTAGATATTTTTATTACATTGTTTTGCACCATGCAGTTAACTCTACAAAATTTTATATTATTTTACTCTATATTAAAATATAGTACACAAACACATCTAATCTTAAGAAATTATTACAAATCATTAAATTAAATTCACCTTACATTATTTATCTTAAATTGTTTCCCCTTTTTCTACTGGAACTCTTTCGCCATTTCAAGAAACCGTTATTTCCTTACTAAACCAAGGAATATTTTGCAGCGGTCTTCTTCCCAGCTCTGCTTTTATAATTATTTAGCCTTGGGCTATTTTTTTTTTTCAAAAGCGCAAATAGAAAAATGCCTCCCAAATTAATTCCCGCGCTCAGGTTTTTGTTTTGGTTGAAAATGAGGCAGGCAAAGTTGGCTGATTTGCGTTTCTTTTCTTCAATCGATCAAATCAGTCGATTGCTTTAACTTCAAGCTTATTGTAAAGTTCTTTGTTTTTTCATTTAGACGCTACTGAAACGCGGTCTTGGGCGGCGTTTCTGCCTTTATTCATTTGAGAAAAATTCGGCGGGAGAGGCCGGCCCTTCGAGCGCCCTTTTGTATTCAGAGCAAGTGCGGGATTCGCAAAATAAGGAAATCCGAGCCAGCAAATAGCTGCTGGCCGGTCTGAATCCTGATTTTTGGAGAGAGTTTTTTTTTTCATATTCTAGAAATGAATTTCTCTAGGTGGCTCTTAACACATCCAGGACGGGCTTAACCCCTGCGGACCTCTAACCCCGCATTCTGGGCCAACCCCCACTCCTCTTTCCTGCCTCTCCCCGCTGGAGAATCGGGTTCCCAGTGACCGGCGACAAAAACATTTGCCCGGTAGCGGCAGGGGCGGAGGGACCCTGCCAATATGGGAGGCCTGCGACGGCTTTGATCCCTTCCGCCTGAAAGGTGACAGAGATCAGTTGGTAGATTCGAGGGATTCTCCCCGGGTCCAGTTCCGAAGGGGCTGAACGCCTCCTGTGTCCTTCCTGTCCAGGGTTTTCAATCCGAGGCCTTCGAGGACCTGCCAGGAAGGGGAGGCTGCAATTAAAACGTGAATTTCAGGGTGGGTGGGTGGGGGCTCTGCCCGCCTTCCTCCCCAAACTAAAAGGCAACTTGGGTGGGGATTCTCCTTCCTTCTCGGGCCTCAGTTTGGCTCCAAATGTTCGCATCCAGGCTCCCAATATCGGAGGAGGTGCAACCCAAAAGGGATTTCACTTTGGAGCAGGAAAGAATTGTAGTCTGCGGTGGGGTGCGTTGCAGAGGGGAGTGGGCTCCGGAGGGGCGTACGAGGGTCCTTTCTTTTTCTCTTGACGCCCGAAGGCCTCCACACGAGGTTCGGGATTAGGAGGGGGGTCCTCTCTGGTTGCAGGAGTGCTGTAGGTGTGCTTTTACCTTCCTGCCCAGGTGCCCCTCTCCTCACATGCACAGTTACACAACAGAAGGGGGAATTTAGCTCCAGGAGGCGGTGGTTGCAAGGGGCTCGGGGGCTTGGAAGGAGGAGGGAGGAGGAGGAGGAGGAGGAGGAGGAAGTTGGTGTAGGCACCCCAGCGCCCTTCGGAGTCCAGCTTGCCCTTCTGAGCTCCGCTTGCGTTGGCCCTGGCGCGGCCGAGAGCGAGGGCAGACCAGCCGGGCCCATTTAACCTGACGCAACCACGGCTCCTTCTTGCCTTTCCTGCAGGCCGGGACCAGTTGGGCGCCTTCGGGCCGCGCCCTTCGTCCAAAAAACGGCGCAAGTCGCGCACGGCTTTCACCAACCACCAGATCTACGAGCTGGAGAAGCGCTTCCTTTACCAGAAGTATCTCTCTCCCGCCGACCGAGACCACATCGCGGCGCAGCTGGGCCTGAGCAACGCGCAGGTGATCACCTGGTTCCAGAACCGCCGCGCCAAACTGAAGCGAGACCTGGAGGAGATGAAGGCCGACGTGGAGTCGCTCAAGAAGTTGCCCCCCGCCGCCCTGGAGAAGCTGGCCAGCATGCCCGAGTTGGAGCCCCCGGGCATCTCCGGACCCTCGCGAGCCCGCGGGGGCAGCCTCTCCCGCTCGTCGCCCCCGCCCTCACCCAGCGCCTCCCACCACACCACGGACGCTTTCTCCGACGGCGAGGAAGAGGAGGAGGAGGAAGAGGAGGAAGAGATCGACGTGGGAGACTGAGGGCCGGTGAGAGGCAAGACGGGAGGGAGAATTGCCCCCTCCAGTTGCCGCTTTCCCCCTTCTTGCCTCTGGATAACAAGGCCGCTTGAGGAGGATACAAGACCGTTCCTATCGCCCCTGCCTCCCACGGCTGCATCGGCCTCTCCTGGATTCCCGCAGCCCCGTCCTCCCTCCCCGCACCATGCACCGCACCTTAAGCGCTCCTCCCATTCCTGTCCCGCAATTCCGCATGTGCTGGACGGTCGCCGGGCTCCGCTCCCCGCATTGTGCCCTCCCGCTCTCCTCCCCTCTCCCCCCCCCCATTTTTTTTCCCAGTGGTGGGGAAGTTTTGGTGCAATTTTTAAAAGTTTGATTTTATGATTATTGTCGTTATCGTTATTTTTCCAGCGCCCCATTGTCCCTGCGGCCTCGGCTATTTTGTCTGTCTGTGAGTTCGTGTCCTTCCTTGGGTGAGGCGCCACCGGGGCACCTGCGGAGCAGGAGAGCGGGTGACATGGAGCAGATGGCCGGCCGGGCTAGAGTAAGCCGCTGGCGCCCTTTCGGAGCCGTGGCGGGACGAAGAAGCCGGCTCTTGAGAGACCCGAGGCCGGCATCGCTGGGCCTGCAACCCAGACCACCGACACCGCTCCAGGAACGGATGGCAACCCGGCCTTCTGCCCCTCCGCCGCTGCCCCTCGCGTTTTTTTCGGTCGCGTGTGCGTGTACATATTTGGAATAAAAGGACATACTTGATGCCAAACTCGCTTCCAGCATTTGTGTGACGGCGGGGAAAGTCTTGGGAGGTGGGGAGCCGAAAGGCTAGTTAAAGTTGTCGAAGAAATACCGGAGGCCAGAACGCCTTTCGTGAGTAAGCGGGGGGATCGGGGCCCGGACTCTTTCTTGGTGTCAGCAGAGGAAACGTCTGGAATCTCGCCTGGCTCAGCTGGGGGGGGGGGCTCTTCGCGATCTCAGAGCTGGCCTGGATTCCCAGCTTGAGGGTTTTGCTGGGAGGAAGCCGTTTCCGAACTGAAGCAGCTTCACAGGAATCCAAACCACCGTGCTGGGGAGGGCTCCCTAATGAAGAAAAATGGAGCCGAGCCCAGGCTCCGACAGAAGCTGAGCGGGGGAGGGAGGGAGGGAGGGAGGGACGGGGGGGGGCTTCTCCTCCCCGCCGCGCCTTCATCCAGAACAATTCAATTAGCCGCCGGGCGCCGGTTCTGCCATCTGCTCCGCCGGGGAAACAGAGCAACCTTGTCCCATAGAGGGGCGGAGAAGGCAGGGAGCGATGACCCAAGGTGCTGGCGGCTTCCTAAGGGCTCCCCCGGGAATGGCGGGGTCGTGGACTAGAACGCTTGGCCACCTTAGGCAGCCCAAGCCGGGAGCCAGGTAGCCTCTAGCCCGGAACTCGCACGGTCCTACTACCCCGCGAAGGCCAAAGGGCCCGCTGGTCCGCCCTTCTCTCCGTGTGACTGGATCGCCAGGAACCCCACGGAGCTTTCGGGACGGGCAACATTTGCCCGGGAGGCTGGAGGGGAGGGGCTTTTAGCCCAGTCCGGGCTAGGCGACGGGGGTTTGGGGGTGGGTGGGAGCTGCGGGATCCGCGCTTGCGACCTGGTTGGGAGAAGGTCGGAGCTGGAAGGGCCTCACACAAACACACACCTTTGCCACGGAGGGTTGTCAGAGGGGCTCGGCTGCAAAATCGAAAGGATCGCCCTGGAGGGGAGGGCTGGAGGAACGCCGCAGCGAGCCCAACCCCCGCCACAACTCCTCGGTTCTCGAGCGCCGTCGTCCACAGCAGAAGGCCCAACGGCAGCGGAGAATCCCTCGATCCAGAGCAGCGGAGGGCCTTTCTGCACAACCCTCCGCCAGAAGGACGACCGCAGAATCCTGCGGGGGGGAGGGACGGAGACTTCCAAACGCCGGGTTCCCCCCATCCCACCCCCAGAAGAAAAACTTGGGGCGGAGCTCTCCTCTCATCCTGGGAGAGAGAAAACCGCGGCGGAACAAAGCGAGGCGGGGGGGAGGGCAAGAGAAGCGTGTATGTGCGCGTGGGGGGGAGAGGGGGGGGGGGGGGGGGGGGGAGGCTTCCCTTCGTCGGGAAGGCCCGAGCCAACGGCTCAGTTCGCCTGTCCAGACAACCCACCCTCTCGGAGGGGCTGCAAGGCAAAGAGGGCGGGCAGGCACAGTCGTTGGCTCAGTCTGGGGGTCACGAAAATATGGAAATAGCCGAGCGGGATGTTCTGAAATAATTCCAAGGAAGGAAGAAGCTTCCCGGTTCCTCTACCCAGATCGGCTGGGGGAGAAACTTCACAAGCCAGACACAAAGGGAGGCTCCCGCCGCCGAGCTCTTCTTCTACGAGGTGGCTGCCTAGCCCTTCCTCGACGTTCAGGGTGCCTGGGCCGGGTCCTTCCGGCGGAGGGGTGGGAGCGGTGGGGAGGGGTCGTGGAGAAGGGTCGAGGCCCTCGGATGCTTATGGCTGCCCCAGAAGATGGGAAGGGTGGGGCAGAGCGGTGGGGAGAGGTCACCTGCCCAAGACCAGGGGAGGCCAAAAGGGCAAGTGGGGAGGGGTGTGTGTGTGGGGAAAGCTTTTAGGCTTCTCTTTGTTCCACAATGGTTTCGCCCTCAGCAAGGAAGAAAACGTTCCTCCCCGTGGTCTTCCTGCAGGTAAACTGCGTGTCCTTGAAAGGCGCGAGGACCTCGGGTGTATCCAGTGGGCTTAGGAAGGGCTGCAGCCGGGTGAAAGTGGGCCAAAACCGCCCTTTCCTCAGCAGCTGAGCGGAGTGGCGCCAGAGCAGGGGTCTCCAACCTTGGCAACTTGAAGACTGAAAGCTTTGCTGGCTGAGGAATTCTGGGAGTTGAAGTCCACAAGTCTTAAAGTTGCCAAGGTTGGAGACGCCTGTTATAGGTCATCTAGTCCAGGGGTCTCCAAACTTGGCCACTTTTTAAGACTTGTGGACTTCAACTCCCAGAGTTCTTCAGTCAGTTGTGCTGTCTGAGGAATTCTGGGAGTTGAAGTCCACAAATCTTAAAAGTTGCCAAGGCTGGAGACCCCTGTTCTAGGTCATCTAGTCCAGGGGTCTCCAACCTTGGCCACTTTTTAAGACTTGTGGACTTCAACTCCCAGAGTTCTTAAGTCAGCCGTGCTGTCTGAGGAATTCTGGGAGTTGAAGTCCACAAATCTTAAAAGTGGCCAAGGCTGGAGACCCCTGCTCCAGAGAGAATGATGTGCCCCAATCCCAGACCTTCTTTCAAGGAGGAGTCTGCCCTGCCAGGACCACCTTCATCTGCCTCTGAAATCGAGGCCACCTGTTTCTCTGCACCCACCGTGGAATTTCACAGCATTCCAAGGAATTAATTCTTTCGCCGGACTTTCGGAGCGCCATCCGAAACCCTGGGAACCTCTGCCAGATGATACAGATGTTGAAAAGCACCAGGACCAGATGTGTCCCGAGGGATCGTGCAGTCGGCTTGGGGACTGGGTGCCCAAAAGGAGCCCGTCCCCCCCACCCAGGGTGCTACCTGGATTTGAACAGCTGCTGAGGCTTTTGCACAGCAAGTTCTCCCAGGGGACCAGAATGCCATGGCATCCCAAATGGGAGGAAGGCCCTGCAACGCAAGAAGTTCCCAGGCAGGAAGGCAGCTACACTTTGCCCGATGCGTGGTCCTTAGTAGGAGCCAGTGAAGGGGGTGGGGCTGAGAAGGAGTCAGGGACCCAAAGTCCACGTGGAAGGAAGGGGCATGGTTGCAGGGGTACAGCCAGAGGTGGTATTCAGCTGGTTCTGACTGGTTCTAGAGAACCGGTAGCGGAAATTTTGAGTAGTTTGGAGAACCCGCAAGTCCCACCTCTGACTGGCTCCATCCCCATCTCTTCTCTGCCTCCCATTGAGTCCCAGCTGATCGGCTGGGTCTTCTTTGGTGGCCCTGCACAGGAGAACAGAGCTGGAAAACAGGTTAGTGTGGTGGGAAGGGAAGGCGGGGTTTACAGTACCCGTCCCCTGGAGTGGGGTAGGAATCAAGGGTGGGATTCAGCCGGTTCTGACCAGTTCTGGAGAACCGGTAGCAGAAATTTTGAGTAGTTCAGAGAACCGGCAAATCTCACCCACTAACCCAACCTCTTCTCTGCCTCCCATTGAGTCCCAGCTGATCGGCTGGGTCTTCTTTGGTTGCCCTGCACAGGAGAACGGAGCTGGAAAGCAGGTTAGTGGGGTGGGGAGGGAAGGTTTTTTTTTTGCAGTATCCTTCCCCTGCCACGCCCACCATGCCACACCACGCCCACCATGCCACACCACGCCCACCAAGCCACGCCCACAGAACCGGTAGTAAAATGGTTTGAATCCCACCACTGGTTAGCCTGCGATGGCCAAGGAGGGAAGAGGGCATCTCTTCCAAGGATCACATTTTGGCTTTGAGTTTGGGGACCCACAGCAAACTTCCAGGGGAGGCCAGGTCAGCCTTTCTGCTGGGACCTGACTCTTGTTTCCTCAGGCCAATCCCAGCGCAAGACTACGCAAGAGTCTTCCCTCGGGAGGGACCCTTTTGGCAGCCCTTGAGGGATGTCTCCTGGAGGCCGTGATAGGCCATCCTGGAGGCTGGATTGGCTGAAACACACCCATTGTTCCGCCCCCACCTTCTCAGACACGGCCCCTCCCCCTCCTGAGGGGAATCTGTCAGTGATCGAGCAAGCCTGGTCTGGTCACATGACTGATACTAATCTCTTTTTATCAGCTTAAGCAGGTGGTGGAGGGATGAACTGGAGAAAATCAAACTGGATCAAAATAAGGGCTTGGTTTGAAAGATTGGGAACTTTTTTTTTTTTTTGGACTTTTTACTAAAAGAAGAGCAAAGTGAAATGCTGATTTATAGATTCAACGACTGAAAAATATGAGAACCGAAGGGCTGAAGAGCTTTTGGAACAGTTAAGAAGAAGGGGAGATGGTGGGTTTGTTAAGGTTTGTTGAAAAGAATGTCAGAAGTCTACTTCAGCCTTTTAAAATCTCTTTTTCTTGCCCTATCGTTTTTCTTTATTTTCTTCTCTGTTGTGTTCATGAGATTTGTTTTCACCTATAAAAATATTTTTTTTAAAGGAATGAACTCGAAAAAAACTTGAACTAAATACAATAAGAACATGCAAGTAAATAAAACAGACTTGGAAGGGATCTCTTCCAATCCTTGCTCAAGCAGGGAACCATTTCAGACACGTGGCTGTCCGATGTTACTTACTTACAGATGGAAGAGTTGGAAGGGACCTTGTAGGTCATCTAGTCCAACCCCCCTGCCCAAGCAGGAGACCCTACACCATTTCTTTAAAACCTCCACTGTTTGGAGCACCCGCAGCTTCTGGAAGTAAGCCGTTCCACTGATTCCTTCTTTTTTCCTCCGGATCAGGACATTCCTTCTTCGTTTTAGGTTGGTTCTCTTCAATCTCTCTTTAATAAATGTCTGTCTCTCCATTGTTTTTATTCTGCGCGCAGCTGCTTTGGAGAAGCTGCATTGTCCCCCCCCCCTCTTCTCTGTGACAGCTCCTCAAATATGGGAAGACTGCTCTCATGTTCACCCCTCCTCTGATGGAAAAGGGTTGTCAGGGTTGGAGGAGGAAGGAAATCTCCCTGTCAACAAAGTCTTTGTTGGAAAAGACGTTGGAGGTGTCCTGGTTCGTCCCCAGATGAATGGCATCCATCCAACCTTTGCGTGCATTCCTCTCTAAGAAGCCCTCCGCCCACCCACCCCCGCCCACCCATGATCCAGGAGGAGGTGGGCTGTGCTGCCAAAATACCTGAGTTGGGTTCCGCTCAACCAGGCTTCCATCCACCAGTCCTTGCCCTCCCCCTCAGGCACGCGGACAAGAAACCCTGAACATTGGGGAGCTGCTGCCAGGATCCGGGCCTCTCCTGGAGCGCCCAGGGGGAGGCACGCCCTGCTGGGCCCACAGTGAGTGGAAAGGACCTCCCTGGTGAGCATGCAACCCAGAGCCAGCCGTGTGCAGCAGCAGCCCAAAAAGCCAATGCAATCCTAAGCTGCATTAACAGAGGGATACAATCCAGATCAAGGGAGGCACTAATACCACTCTGTAAAGCCTCAGTAAGACCACACCTAGAGTACTGCATCCAGTTTTGGTCACCACACTATAAAAAAGATGTTGAGACTCTAGAAAAAGTACAGAGAAGAACAACCAGGATGATGAGGGGACTGGAGACTAAAACATACGATGGACGGTTACAGGAACTGGGCCTGGCTAGTCTAGTGAAGAGAAGGACCAGGAGAGACAGGATAGCAGTCTTCCAATATTTGAGGGGCTGCCACAGAGAGGAAGGGGTCAAACTATTTCCTAAAGCTCCTATAGGCCAGACAAGGAATAATGGATGGAAACTGAACAGGGAGAGATTCAACCTGGAAATAAGGAGAAACTTTCTGACCGGGAGAGCAGCCAACCAAAGTTGCCCTCGGAAGTTGTGGGAGTTTCATCACTGGAGACTTTCAAGAAGAGATTGGACTGCCACCTGTCAGAAATGGTGTAGGGTCTCCCGCTTGGGAGATTATCTGAGGGCGCTTCTGAAGGAGAGAAGCCCTTTGCGGAGGAAAGCGGTCGTCCAGCAGCTCCATGCGGGGCGAGCAAGGGAGAGAGAGCCGGACGGTCCCACCGAAGGCCTCCTGTTCTCTGGGCGCTCTTATGCCGTCGGGGCCCCTGGGAGCGTGCGGGAACACCTGCGAGTCAAAGAAAAACCCAAACGCGCACACACCTTTAGTCCTTGCTGTGCCTCGTGGGAGGGAAGCGGCCCGCCCGGGGACATTAACGCCCCGCACCCTCCCCCGGCAGAAAGCTGACGGGCAGCACGGAATGCGAGCTGGCGGACCGGAGCCCTCCCGTCCGCGGCGGGCGAGAGGCCCCCGGTTCGCAGTGCCTCGCCCGCCGTTGCTCCGCTCGGTGCAGCCCCCCCCCCCGCCGCCGCTTTCCCCAAGGACAGGGGGAGCCGGAGCCCCGGAAAGGAGCGCAAGGCGCAGCCATCGCTGCCTTCGGCGTGGAGGAACCGGCCGCCGCGCGGGAGGACGTCCCGTCAGCAGTGTGGCAGCCAGCCGCTCGAGGGGGCAGCGGGCGGGGAGGGGGGGGAGGGATCCGGCCCCCCCCCCCCCCGGTTGCCTGCCTACCGAACCGCCCCGCGGCTCCGCTCCCAGCCCGGCTCCTTGTCCAATTTTCCGCTTGATTAGCTGTCTGGCTGCTTCCTGACACCCTCCGTGGTTGGTATTAATTTCCTCTAACTGGTGATTAATTACTCTTCTCGCGCCTCCTCCGTCCTGTGCATCTTAATCCAATTCTCTCCATAGCCCCGAGAGGGCAGGGCGGGTGGGTTTCCAGCCCCCTTACCTGGAGGCTTCCGGGGGAAGCAAGACCCACCTAAGCCTGCCTCCAGAAGGTCACCGTCCCCCTCCTCCCCACCTATAGGCAGCAGAGGCAAGATGCCCCCCCCCCCTGGTGAAATAGTAGATGCAATAAACAAAGCCCGCCACCCCCCCCCCCCGCCCATCTTTTGAGGGGATCAGGGCCAACGCTGACCCTCCTGCCTCCAAGGAGCCCGTCTGAACAGGAGAAGCCTCCTCGCCCGCCACAGCAAAGGACAGCCCTACCCGAGGAATTGCTGCCTAGAGCAGGGGTCTTCAACCTTGGCAACTTTAAGATTTGTGGACTTCAACGCTGAGGAATTCTGGGAGTTGAAGTCCACAAATCTTAAAGTTGCCAAGGTTGGAGACCCCTGGCCTAGAGAAATCCAACCTTCCCTACCCTTCTTCATTGGGGTTTCCCAGTCTAGCTGCCCTCCTGAACGGCCAGTTTTGCCCAACCTCAGAAATAATCCCAGGTAGGTCAAGAGGTGGACGATGACCTGCCCAGGTCCCACAAAGCGGCCAGCCTTGAAGCCCTCCACCGCCACAAAGACTTTGCTCTTCCATCATTTCCCACTACGATATGGGATGAAAGAGATAACCATCTTCCTACACCACAATCCAGATATGCAAAGGATTGGACCTTAAGAAGAACCTCATCATAAAGGTGAGTGGATAGGATGCCTGATGAACCAATAAAAAAAGACTTTGAATGGATGCTTTGTGGAGTTGATCTGTTCTGCTTATTAATGTGTGGATGGTGTAAAGCGGATCAACTCCACAAAGCATCCATACAAAGTCTTTTTTTATTGGTTCATCAGGCATCCTATCCACTCACCTTTATGACGAGGTCCTTCTTAAGGTCCAATCCTTTGCATATCTGAATTGTGGTGTAGAAATATCATAGAGGCAGCGGGTAGAGCTGCCACCATGAGGCTGTGTTCAGGCAAGAGGGAGCCTCCCCCAACCCACCAAGGGTCAATTCAGTGACCAATCAGGGTTACAGATGTGGCCACATGACATGGACTACATTTCCCAGGATGCCTTAACTACATTTAGCATGAGGCCTTCCCTTAAAGGGACAGCTCCCAATTCTAACTTAACTAACTCAATTCCTATTACCTATATACTGTCTGGACAGCACACGCCTTGCAAATATCCTTGCAATAAACCAAGTTCTCCTTCAAGCTGAATCCAGAGCAGTTTATGGGGTCAGAAGTGGGATCAAGTGGGATCCAGAGAGGTCTGGCCATGGATCCAAGGGGATCCTTTGCATCTCTTCCTCCCATGAATCAGCCGGCACCGGACCAAGTAGAGTGGGGGGAATTCTGCAAGGGTTTAGGTTGCCACCAGGGTAGCTTTATGCACTGGGGTAGTTGGCGCATGGTTTAGATGGTGGTTGCTGGCCCTGATGCTCGTCTTCCTAGGGAGGCCTGCTGCGAGTTCCAGGCAGATGGGCCGGACGGTCCTTTTTCTAAATGGGATGCCGTGAGTGGGGTGGGTGGGTTGGAAAGAAGCCAAAGCTAGAATGTATCTTTACAGTAAGCCAAGGAAACCATGGTTGCATCCAGTCTAACAAAGAGAAGGACCAAAGCAGCGGTCCCCAAACTTGGCAACTTGAAGACTTGTGGACTTCAACTCCCAGAATTCTCCAGCCAGCAATGATGCCTGACTTACAACCACATAGCTGGCTGGAGAATTCTGGAAGTTGAAGTCCACAAGTCTTCCAAAGTTGCCATGTTTGGGGGATCCCTGGACCAAAGGATGACATGAGAGCAGTCTTCCAATATTTGAGAGGCTGCGACAGAGACGAAGGGGTAGACCTCTTGACACGGTGACAAGAAGTAACAGAGGGAAACTTATTAAAAGAGAGATCCAACCTAGAACGAGGGAGAAATTTCCTGATGATGAGAACAATTAATCGGTGGAATGACTTGCCAGTGTAGACCTTGTGGATGCTCCAACACTAGATGTGTAAGGAATGAATGGCGGAAGGCCTCCTGCTGATTGGTTGGACTAGGTACCTCTGTTGTACAGTTACACTTCTGGTAATTTGAACAAGCTACTCTGCAAGTAGCAATAGCGTTTAGACATATACTGCTTCACAGTACTTTCCAGCCCCCTCTAAGCAGTTTACAGAGTCAGCCTCTTGCCCCCAACAATCTGGGTCCTCGTTTCACCCACCTTGGAAAGATGGAAGGCTGAGTCAACCTGGGGCCTGGTGACATTCAAACTGCCAAATTGCAGGCAGCCGGCAGTCACCAGAAGCAGCCTGCAGTACTGCACTTCAACCACTGCGCAACAGTGGCTCTTAACTATGTATTAAGTATGTTGTTACTTGTGCATCAGCCTCTTGCTTTGTGCCAGTTGCACCCAAGACTTCCTCAGGAGGATTTCTTAGGAAGGGTAGGAGATGGTGGCTCTCGGGTGTTGTGGTTCGCCGGCAGCTTGTGCAGACGGCAGCAGAATTGGACAGTGGGGGAAGAACAGGGACCAGTCCAGGAGTCTGCAGAGGACTCGAATGAAGATCCTGCATCTGATGCAGAGATGAGGCCAGGACCATCTGGGAGTAGGGTGCTGACTCTGGAGCCTCTGGAGTCTGGCAGCAGTGAGGCCGAGGAACAAGGGGAGCCTGTGCGCATGTGCACAGAGCTGCTAGAAGGCGAGCAGCTGAGAAAGTAGGGGCAACTCAGGAGTAAGGCTGGGAGGTGACTGCCCCTCCCATAAGGTATAAAGGGCAAGCAAAGGTGAAGAAACCTTTGCAGGAAGCAAAGTCGTTCACTCTGTTCAGATTAATCCTTGAAGCCCTGCGTGGACTTTGTACTTTGGTTGTTGTTTTTTTAACAGTTCACTTAGCACTCTTGCTGTTGGCACCAATTCAAAGGACAGAAAAAGGTGGGTGCTAATCTCGAAGGGACTGTTTGGGACTCATTACAGGTTGGGAATGAAAATAATTCCCAGTGTTGAAATAAAACAAGTTGTTTTAACGAAGCATGTGCTTAATTGTGGTCTCGGGAAGCCTTGGTCAGAACACTCAGGCTTCACCCTTCACACTAAAAAAAGGAACTAAAAAGAAAAGTTAACAGTTGCTTTCACTCTCTGTGCATGCATTTGGTCTATTTGTCTTTGTGAACAATGAGGTACAGTCACCCACAAGGAATTCCCCCCACCCAGGGCCACGTAGAAAAGACTTGTGTGCACGCATGTACCTCATGCTCACCCCCTCTGGGCTCTGTGTGAGCGTACAGGTGTTTCCCTTCTCCTCAGCTCTCCTAAATAGTAGTAGGGACATAAGATTTCTTTTCAAAGGATGGTTTAGAATACCTCCTTCCAGGGAAGGGCGGAGCTGGCGTCGCAACGATACAGCATGTGATCTTGGAGGTCAGAGATCGCTGCCGATATCTTTGCTCCTGGACGGTCCTATCGGATCTAAACTGTCCCAAAGAGACAGTGAAAGTGAAGAGCGCATCCTGTTGATCCCAGGGATACCGCAAAGTCCCTGGTAGATCCAGGAGTAGCTCTTCTTGCCAGCGGCAAAGAGGCAGCCATTAAAGCTGCTGAAGTTGAGACAGCTCCGAAACGGAAGAGAGCAGAAAGAGAGAGTGTGCCGGTTTGGTGAGAACTTTTTTTTACTCTAAGATCTGAAAGGACACCCTAAGGAAAAGAAAGAGTATGTAAAAGTTTTGACAGAAGTGATTAAGCGGCGATTTTAAACAGGAATGTCAAAGTAATGTTTTTGGTTTTTTTCTCATTGCTGGATTTTCTATATACAATCTTTTATTTTGAAACTGGACTGGTTTTTTTTCGTTCATATCTTTTTTTTTCTTCTCCTTTTTGATTTTGTAATATTTTAGGCTAGAAGCTCCCTTTAGTTAATTCTTTTTTTAAATATATATATTTTTTAAATTAATTCTCATTATATCCTACTCGGAAAAGGAGGGGGAAAGTGAGAGCAAAGAAACTTTGTAACACTGCCAACTAGAGGCTTGAAAATATTCTATTTCCCTGTGACCAGACAAAGCTGAGAAAGAAAGAACTGAGACTTTTTTTCAAGGACATTGCTATTTGATAAGATAGAGGGAAGAGCATGGGAGAGTATTACTGCAGGTGCTCTTCTAGGTTTCTATCAACAGCTGGAGTCTGGTGTTGAAACTTAGGGGGAAAAAAGGTGATAAGTTTTGGAGAAGAGAGCGATAATAAGAGCCTTGGATAATTAAACAAAGTGCAGTGTGCCCTTTTTACTTTTCCTAAGTTGTGCTATCCCTCCTCACCAGCTTTACTGTATTTTTTAAATCTTTTTTTTGTAATAACTATTAAACAGAAATATTAGAGATGAAAAGAATATAAAAGGAATGAAAATCAAAAAGGAAGAATTTAAGCTCCAAGTATTTGTGGATGATCTGGTTTTTATTTTAGAAGACCCTTTAGAAACAGCATCAAAATTGATAGAAAAGACATATGGAAAGGTGGCTGGTTTGAAAATAAATAAAGATATGACAAAGATTTTGACAAAGAATATGCTATTAAGACAAAAGGAAGAACTGGCAGGCCTATTGGAAATTCAAGTCACGAACAAGATCAAGTACTTGGGGATATATTTGACAGCAAGAAGTAGTACATTAAAAGAGAATAATTATATTAAACTTAAACAGCAGATAGTGCTAGATCTGGTGAAATGGGAAAACTTACAACTTTCACTAATAGGGAGAATCTCAACAATCAAGATGAATATATTACCCAGAATTTTATATTTGTTTCAAACAATTCCAATTAGGCTTGGAAAAGACTACTTTGAAGATTTAAATAAAATTGTGTTGAAATATATATGGCAAGGTAAGAAAGCGTGAATAAAGTTAAAACTTTTGCAAGATGCTAGAATTAGAGGAGGATTTGGTTTGCCTAATTGGGAATTGTACTACCAAGGTACAAATCTGATGTGGGTTAAGGAATGGATAATACTAAGAAGTGCTAGATTGTTGACATTAGAAGGACATGATTTGTTGTTTGAGTGGCATACTTTTTTATGGTACAAAGGAACTAAAACACAGGGGTATTTTAGAAGACATTATATACGGGAGTCTCTGTGGTTAAACTGGGAGAAGATTAAAAGACAATGTTATTTGAAAATTCCAGTCTGGTTATCAACTATTGAAGCATTCTCGTATCCTATAATATACAAAAAGGAACGAACAGTTAGATATGGTGAAATACTGAATGAAAAGGGTGAACTTAAATCTATGCAAAAACTAGAGGAACAAGGTATAAAGATGAATTGGTTTTCATATGCGCAAATACATTCAAGGTATGACAAAGATTCTAAAACAGAAGGTTTCTATGATAAACTGACTGATTTAGATAAGATTTTGACATGAAAAGGTGATTTAAAAATTGTATGGATATCTATTAGAAATTAAACTAGAAGAAGAACAAGTTAAAGAAACAATGATTGCTTGGGGGAAGAATTTTGGATATGGGATTGATTTAGAGAAATGGCAAAAATTGTGGTCTCAAAATTATAAAATGACAATGTCAACAGCATATAAAGAAAATTTGTCTAAGATGTTTTACAGGTGGCATTTCCCCCTGACAAGAAAAGCAAGAATGTTCAAGAATAAATCTGAAAAATGTTGGAAATGTCATCAGACACCTGGCTCATATTACCATATGTGGTGGACTTGTGTGAATGCTAAAAAAATTGGACTAAAATCCACATGTGGTTGGAAAAAATGACAAAAAAGCATATAGACTTGAAACCAGAGATATTTTTATTGGGAATTTTACCTGAAATATATAGCACAGACTTGAAATACCTGATTGTAAATGTATTAACAGTGGCTAGGATTGTATTTGCTAAAAACTGGAAAAATGAGAAAATACCATCCCAGGAGGAAATCATTAAGAAAATATTGGAATGTGCTGAAATGAGTAGATTGACATTTGAAATTAGAGAACAAGAGGATAAACAATTTTATAAAATTTGGGATCTTTTCTATCAATGGTTAGACAATAAAGTACAGTAATGAAACATGTAGATTTTTAGAAAATAATAAATATATAAAGATGTACTTCTTTCTTATTATAACTATAAAATGATTTTAGGATAGATTTGGGATGATAATATGAACTGTTATAAAATAAATTAAGTAAATTATGGTTATCTTGTAAAACATGAATGAATAAAAGTATAGTCAAATGACTGATTAATAATGATACTAAGGTATTTAATTTTTGATTGACAATATGAGATTATGTGTAATGTAATTTAATTGAAGACTACGAAATGGAAGCACAAAGCAATTTGTAAACCAACCGGCATACTGTATGTATATATATGGAAGATAGCTTGATGTTTTTATGTTTTGCTTGTTTATGTTAGTTTTTAAAAACCAATAACAAATTTTTTAAAAAGGATTTCTTTTCAAAGGATATTGTGAGATAGTGAATAGTGAGAATTTTAAAGAAGTTATTTCAAATTTAAAAATAGGCTTTAGGAACCTCTACCCATAACCCTGGATTTTCCCAGGTCACTACTGACCCCATAGCTAATACTCTAGCTGAAAACGTGAATTACCAGGGGATAATAAAGAGATAAAATTCTGTCTCCTGAAGTCAGGCAGAACTATCAGATTTCAGCTGAACTTGACACAAAAATATGTTTGGCAATACCCCCACACCCTCACCCCCCCTTGCAAATGTCATTAGAAACCAGTTATGCCGTGAGGGAAACTGACCACAGACCGAGAGCGTAGGTGGCAGGACCTGAATCGGTCTTGTCCAAATCCCAGAGTGTGTGAGGGGCCGTCAGATAAAACAGATCCTGCAGCCTTTAAAACCTCCCTTGCTAGACCGAAAAGAGGAAGATCTCATGAAATGGCTGCAAGAGCAACCGAAAGCCACATTTCAAAATTCATTAAAAACTCAAGAGGAGAAAGCTTGTCTTCCTTGTGTGTCCAGTCACATCTGGCCAACAAAGAATTCTGTTCTGTTCTATGCTTTGCTATTCTATTCCATTCCATATTTTCTATTGTATTGTATTCTTCTATTCTATTCTATTCT
>NW_020769399.1:958037-1006934 GCF_900518735.1 Pseudonaja textilis | reverse complement strand
GTTCCCATCAAGCTGCCCTGACATCAATGAGCCCCCCCACACTTTGGCTCTTGGCCTTCTCATCACCTGGGAGCCGAAAGGCAGAGGGCCACAGCTGGTTCCGCGGCAGGCAGGCCCTCCAACCCGCTGCCGGAGGCCCAGGGGAACCTGGGTGTGGATAGGTCCTCAATGCCCACCTCTCTACCTCAGGGCCAGGGGAGGGAGGGAGGGAGGGAGGGAGCCTCACCTGCAGGGCCACGTAAGCAGCTTCGGCGGCCTCCTTGTGGCTGTAGTTGACGAAGGCACAGGACTTGTGAGGGAGGCACCGGATGGAGTCAATGGGTCCAAACCTGCCCCAGACACGAAAGTTGGGTGTCAAAGTTGGTCTGCCCTAGAGGCCCCCTTACTTCCATGGGGTGACTACTGGTCACCAGAAGGGAGGGGGGGGATAAGGAGGGAAGGATCCACAAGCCCCCCCCCAGATACATTTACCCCGCCCCCAAGAGCAGACCAACTTACGGCTGAAAATAGCGAAGCAGGACATGCTGGGTGATCCTGGGCGCCAGGTTCCCCACCCAGACGGCAAACCAGTCCCTGCAAGGGAACATGTGGGTTACATGCCTCAGGAACGGGAGGCCCCACCCGAGCCTCCACCGACCACTAGGCCGCTCTACCCTCACCCAGTTCCAACGGGACCCCTGCCTCAAAGGTCTGGGGGAATGCATCGGACCAGCCCACCTGCTCCTGGGCAGCGGCCATCGCGAGGGCAGAGCCGCGGCAACTGAGCCAATCCCTCACCCCTCCCGAGGAAAGCAGCGTTGGGAGGGGGCTCCCTTTTCTCCTCCCCCAACCCCGCAACCCGTCCTTGGCAGTTTGGGAGCGGCAGCTGGCAGGCTCTGGGTTGGCGGACCAGCTGCAGCGCTCTCTGGATTTGACAGTGGCGATCCACCCCTCTGCTGCGGAGCTGGGCCTGGGACGATCCAGCCTTGCCTGCCCCGGGGCCTTTCTGGGTCTTTGTGCTGCAGCTCTGGGACCGCAAGGTTGCCTCAGTGCTAGGAATCTGCCCCCCCACCCAACCCCCCCCGGGGCAGGAAGGCCAGTTCCGCAGCTGCTGAGTTTATGGAAAGAAGGGGCGTAGACCCAGCCGTGAATAAGGTCCCCTGAGCAGCGGAAATGGCCCAGAAGAGAGAGAGAGAGAGAGAGAGAGAGAGAGAGAGAGAGAGAGACCGGCCTGGTGAGGCCTAGAGAAGAGTCTACACAAAGAGCCAGAAGGAGGCAGGGAGCTGTTGAGAAGGAACAGCGGAATGGACACAGATTCTTCCTGGAGGGAAATCGACCGTTCATTGTGCTTGGATCCTGGCCGAACGTTGCTGTTTTTAGATCAGGGGGGTCCCCAAACTTGGCAACTGGTGGACTTCAACTCCCAGAATTCCTCAGCCAGCACGACAGCCGTGTGTTGTGGCCCTAAAGCGGAGGTCTCCAAACTCGGCAACTTTTAAGACGTGCAGACTTCAACTCCCAGAATTCTCCAGCTAGCAGAGCAGAGCAGAGCATAACCATAGCAGGCTGGAGAATTCTGGGAGTTGAAGTCCACACCTCTTAAAGTTGCTGAGTTTGGAGACCTCTGTTTTAAGAGTCAGTCTGTGCCCACTCCCCCAAACGGACCCTGACCCTGCTGGGGCTGCCTCGGCTCACGTGCAAGGAAGAAACCCCAAATCTTCCGGTTAGATGCTTCCTCCCGCTTTCCAGGGCTTCCTGCTCCTCACCTGCCTGGGGCCTTTGCAAGTGGAAGTGCCAGCTGGGTGGTGGCAGTGGCCTGGGCACGGCTGTCTGGGTACCGCTGCCCGCCTGCCTGCTTTCCTTGACCGGCAGGGAGAAAAAAAGAGCGACAGGTAAGGAGGGCCGGCGATGGCATGGTCTCTGTACACCTGCCAGGCAGCCACTGTCCACCTGTGCCCATCATTGGGTGTTAGAACTGACCAGGCACTGACCTCCTGAGCTCCAACCCCCCCCCGCCCCCCCCCACCAAAACTACTTACCAGGCAGAGGCAGCTGTGTTTCCACAGGCAGCGTGTCCCAGTTACGGCGGAAGCAGTCCAGCCGGCTCTCCTGCCAAAGAAAGGGGACCGGCTGAGTCTCGGCCAGTAGTGCAGCAGTCCTGGCCGGCTCTTTCACACAAGGCGCCATTCTCTCCCCGGATGAAACCAACAACCGCCACAAGCGAAAGATGTTATCCGTGGGATTGGGGAGTGTGTGTGCGTGCTATACCTCAGTGTCTGGAGAAGCCAGCTGTGCTCCTGATGCCACCACAATAGGATGTGATGGCCTGCACGTCAGGTGAAGCTGGCCATTCATGCATCATACGTTGCACTGCTCAGCATGCTGGGTTGATAGCAGTATTGTTAAGCCCAGCAGGGCTTGTCTGCTCGGGGCAGAGACCCACAAACTGTGGCTTGAAGGCAGTCCAAGGTGGCTTATTGGCCGAGCCAGGGAAACGATCCCACTGACCCCTCTGAGAGATCTCTGGGGGGGGTTTCTCTGCTGCCCAGGGAAACGATCCCACTGACCCCTCTGAGATCTCGGGGCGGGGGGGTTCTCCACTGCCCACGTTAGGAAGGCAGGAGAGAAAACCAGGCGCCGGAGCCACCAGCTAAGGGGCCCAGGAGGTCTCCCCAGAGGATGCAGGGGAGGGTCCCTTACACAGGGAGGCTCCCCCCAAGGGGTGCAGAGGGCATCCGTTAAGGGGAACAGAAAGGGCCCGCTCGGAGAGGCTGGCTTGCCCCCTCAAGGCCTCCTCCCGGCCAACCGGCCGTTTACCTCCACCGAAGCCAAGCACACAGGTTTGTCTCACGGGCCAAACGCCCGCCTGGCTTGGGCCAAACCGTCCAGGCAAGCCTGCCGGGGGAACGACCCGGCTTGACCTCGAGAGCCCAGCTAAGAAAGGAAGCCCCCTTGCCCCTCCTCGCTCACCAGGGAATGCTGGATCTGGCACTTCTGGAGCTGGATGGCGGCATCGCCGCGGAAGCCATCGAAGGGCAGGAGTTGCTGGAAGGTCCTTGCCGCCTCTGCGTATTGCTGGGGATTTGGGGGGGTGGGGGTGGAACAGACAGGAGAGAGTCGCCCGGGGTCCCACAGGGCCCTCCCCGCCCCGCCCCCTGTCCCTCTAGCCCCTCTGGATTACCTTGAGGCCTAGGAGCGCCTTGCCCTGGCGAAAGAGGCCTCTGGGCCAGCCCGGCTGCAGGCTCAGGGCCTGTTGCGCGTCCCGCAGGGCTGCCGCGTGGCTCTGCAGCTTCTCGTAGCAGAAGGAGCGGTTCCCAAAGAACCTGGGGGCAGGAGGGGGGGCAGAGGTCAGGCAGGCGCTCTTCCTCCCAGGGAGCCCTGTCTGTGGCCACTTACCCGCAGCCGGTATCGCCAGCGGAAAAATTTGCATCACACACACACGCACACACACACACACAGAGGCGGCGTGGAACTTTCCAAAGCCCACTCCAGGCAGAACTTGCTCCTCCCCCAGGCAGCCCTGAGGCTCAAGGCCGGGAGCAGAATCCAGCCCAAAATGATCCGGTCCCTTCCTCTCCCTCTTACGATCAGCTCAGGGCTACCTTCCAAACGCTCGGCGCAGGCCCCAAAGCCCCCGAGGCCCAGGGCCTGAGGAAGGGGAGCCCAGCGTTCGCTCTCCCCGCAAGGACCCAGGTGTGAAGGCTCGGAAGACCACCTGGCTGTGCGATGGGACCCTCTGGGGCCCCTGGGACCCCTCTCTCTCCCTCCGTCCTGCCTCCAGCACAAGGTTCTTGTGGAAAGAAACGAGGAATGGCAGTGCCGGGGCACGGATTCCTTTGGGGAAGGAAGGAGGGCCCAAGAGCAGCCTCTCGAGCTTTGTCCCCTTGTTGACCCCGGGGTGCTCAGGACAGGGTCCAACCCAGCCGTCGTGCGGATTCGGCTCAGCTTCTCTGCCTCCACAGCTGCCTTCTGCGCTGGAGGGAACATCCACGCCCTTGGCCACTGACCCTTGGCCACCCAGGACGGGGATGGGGCAAGTTGACAGCACAAAATGAAGCGAGGGATGGCAGGGCGCTCGAGTGGCGGTCGCTAAGCCCTCCCCTCACATCCGACCCTAGCAAGCAAAGCATTCCCCCACATTGTCGGAAAAGGGCCAGCCCGTTTCTCTTGGAGCAAGCAGCTCGCTTCCCAAGGAGAGCGAACGGCTGCAAGCCACCTCTCAAAAGCCCACCCACCCCCGTGCCTCTTAACTACCCCCCCCTCCCCCGCCAGCAAAAAGCCAGGCCGGTGACTGACATGCTCCATTTGAAGGACCAACAGGGATGAAACCGTGACATGGAAGAGAAACCGCAGATGGCTCCTCCGGGCGCCCGCTGGGGCTGTGCAGTCCCTTCCAACCTTCCTGACAACATTGCTCCAGGATTGCCCCTACCTGCCCACCCCTCTGAGTTTCTGCCACCCCCAGCCTGTCCCGTCCGTGAGAGATCCAGCTGCCTTGTTTTCAGCTGTCCTCTCTGTTGGTTGCCTTCAACCTCTGGGACCCTTCCCTGTTGATCTCTGGGGGGAGCAGCCATGTGATGTCAGGTGTCTCTGCCACTTCAGAATCCAGCTTGCTCGCCCGGTGGTTCTGTGTGGCCTGCAAACCTTGATCTCAGCAGAACTGGAGATAAATACCCTTCACCCATTAGCACTTACCCCTTCTTCATAGGGAAAGGTTCCCCTTGCACATACGTGCTAGTCGCTTCTGGCTCTAGGGGGTGCTGCTCATCTCCGTTACAAAGCCGAAAGAGCCAGTGCTGTCCGAAGACGTCTCCGTGGTCAGGTAGCCGGCATGACTAAACGCCCCCAAATTTTCTTACGGACCACCAGTGGTCCACAGCCCACTGGTTGGCGACCACTGGTTTAGACATCCTATCTTCCTAGATTTGGGGAAGAGGCTTTGTTGTATCATTTTTCACAATCTGAGCTGCAGCCAGAACCAGGTCTTGTTTTTGCTGGCTCCTTCTCCATCTTTGCTAGTCGACTCACTTTCTGGTGTCATCTTTAGGCCGCCGGAAGGTGATGTTGGCTACGAGCATTGCATTTCCTTGGATGGATTTTCTTCTCCCCTTTGTTTTGCCAAAGGCTGAAATTGCTTTTATTCCAGGCATGATTTTATGTCCTAACTTAAGCATTTCCCTCTGTTAGATGTCACAAAGAGTTCCAAATCACCGTAGAACCGTTCGGCCTCCACTTCCTCTGCACTGAAGATGGAAACACCGGAGCAGCCTGGACTCAAAACGCCGTGGTGGATTAAGGCTCACTGGTGCCCTAAACACTGACAAATCTTGGCGCCTGCCTTCTTTGTAAGTACTGTACAAACAAAGCCATCTTCCCAACTTGCACCAAGACAAATTCCTCGTGTGTCCAATCACACTTGGCCAATAAAGAAGAACTTTCTGGTGCCCCCTTTGGGCCTGGTGCCCTAAGCACATTGTTTAGTCTGCTTAATGATTCATACACCACTGTGAGTCAAAGATTTTGAGGGTTGTGTTCGAGTACTAAGTTTTAACTAACTAACTGACTGACTCTCTTTATGCGGAGGGACTCATTCCTGATTGTTTCAGTTTGCTGGCTCTCCAAGGGACAAGGCTGACTCTTGACCTCTCTGCTCAAGCAGGCGACGTTTCTCCGGGCCAAGGATACGCAGGCAGAAGCAACGTCTCTCCACGGCAGCTGGGCGCCCTCCTGGAGATCATCCGGACACCCCGAGAGGCCCCAGGGCTGGCCCCGCTTGCTCTCAACTTTCCTAAGCCTTCTACTCATCTTTCCAGGGTAACGCTGGCATTGTCCTTAGCTGTGTGCTTGGGCTTGCTGGAAGGGGTTCTCCAGCAGATAGAAGAGACCCCGGTGGGGAAGGGGAAAGCCTGCAGCTTTGTTCTTTCTTCTTTCGGAAGGGGCAGGTGGAGTGATAAACCAGACGGGGCCGCCGAAGAGAAAGAGTTGAGCGTTGTCATCCAGACAGAGGAGCCGGCAAACTTAGCCTGCCAGTTTTAAAAGGCGGTTTGCCCTGCTGCAAAGACTGGCCTCCTCCTGCTCCCGCCCACTGAGGACAGAGCCGGGATACGAGCCAGATTAGGCCAGGCATTCTAGCCACCACAGGCCTAAGATGCAGGCCTCCGTCCAGGTGGGGAGAGAGAGAGGGTAAAATGAGAGGCCCTTGGGGGGCTGCTCCTCCTGAACCATCAGAAATGCTCTTCTCCTCCTCTTCCTCCTCCTCTCCCTTTGCTAGGGCTTTCCCAGAAGGGGGAGGGGAACGGGGGGGGGGCTCCTCTCTAAATCACAGCACGTAAAGTGCTTTTCCGATAAACAGCTGGCAGCCTCCTTAATTTAACAAACTATTATGCATTTTTTATTTACCTGCCTTTTCCTAACACACCAAATGCAGAGTCTGCCTGGCAGGGACGCGTCTTACTTCCTTACTCCTCCCTGGCTAGATCACGTATATGTCTTATCGCTACGCTGAAATTCTTACAGCTCCTTTCAGTATCTCCGTTTCTGGCTGGCTTACAGCCCAGAGGGATGGGGGTGGGGGGGGAATGGCAGGAGGGGGGGGAGTCACCGTTTCCTGAATTTTGGCCAAGCCTTCCGTGTGACTCTCCTTTGCAAAGGCAGCGGTGCTTTCCAAGGCCAGCTGACTCTGCAGGGCTCCCTTTCTGGTATTGCCGGCCCCTCCTTTCTCCAGGGGAGCTTCCCCTCCCTGGCTCCACACAGCACAAACACAACACCGACCTCCCCTAACAACGCCCTGCATTTCTTAACAGATATCCACCATTTTATAAATCTCCAACAAAATGCGTGTGTGTGTGTGTGTGTAGCGAAGCCAGGCACGTACCAATGCGCCTTAATCAAGCAACAAGAAGCTTCTTGCACAAGACATTCCATAGTTTGCCAAACAGCCAAAACTCTACCCTCAAGGCGGGCTGGCCACACCGGGCATCCTGGTCCCCGGCAGCCAGCTTCTTAGCGGGCTTAGTCCCCCCTTAGGCAACCCCCTCCCATCAGGTCCTACGGTTCAGGGGAGATCAGACAGGTCCTTGGGGTCCCCTCGGGGGTGTGGCGCCCCTTCTCTTGCTCCCATCCCCGGGACACCAAGCGGGAGCGGGGACCAGCCTACCAGCGCCCCCTCCCAGCCAGAGTCCTTCCTTCCCACCTTTTCGGAGGGAGAGGTGTGTGGAAGCAGGAAGCAAAGCCGATTCCCTCCTCCCTGCAGCCGGCACTCCAAGCCCTGAGTGCCGAAGGAACGGGCTGGTGGGCTCAGAAAGGCTTCCCAAGGCATGAGGTCAATCAATCAATCAATCAGAGTAAGAGCTGGAAGGGACCCTGGAGGTCTTCTAGTCCAGCCCCCTGCTCAAGACAGGGGGCTCCTCCCCTGATTATTTTCCATCCATTGCTTCTTGTCTTGCCTTCTGGGGCTTTGGAGAATAGCTTGACCCCTTCCTCTTCTTTGGAGCAGCCCCTCGGATATTGGAACATGGCTGTCGTGTCACCCCTAATCCTTCTCTTCTCTAGACTGGCCGTACGCAATTCCCGCAACCGTTCTTCGTCAGTTTTTGTCTCCAAGCCCGAAGTCACTTCTTCAATGCCGCTGCAACTTCAAACAGTCACTAAAGGAACTATTGTAAGCCAAGGACTACCTGCATTTGTACTCATTTGCCATTGTCTGGTTGTCTGCAATCCCATGGAGCAGGGGGTCTCCAACCTTGGCAGCTTCAAGACCCGTGGAGTTCAACTCCCGGAGTGCCTCAGCCAGCGAAGGTCTGAATTGATTTGTGTTGAGGAGGACGCATATTTTGACACGGGTGGCTCGGTGGCTAAGACGCTGAGCTTTTGTCGATCGGAAAGGTCGGCAGTTCGGCGGTTCGAATCCCTAGCGCTGCCACGTCATGGAGGGAGCTCCCGTTCCTTGTCCCAGATTCTGCCAACCTGGCAGTTCGAAAGCATGTAAAAAAAAATGCAAGTAGAAAAATAGGGACCCCTTTGGTCGGAACAGCGTTCCGTGCGCCTTTGGCGTTTAGTCATGCCAGCCACATGACCACAGACAGAGACATCTTCGGACAGTGCTGGCTCTTCGGCTTTGGAACGGGGATGAGCACCACCCCCTAGAGCCGGAAACTACTAGCACGTAGGTGTGAGGGGAACCTTTACCTTTACCTGGACTTCGGTCAGGAAGACTTGGCTGCCACCATCCTCCTCATCCTGGCCATTCACAGGCATTTCACCTCATTTGGACACAGTAGGGAAGCCCTTAGAATGGCTTGTGGGAAACAGGATGAAGGCCTAGGCAACAGTCTACAGACTGTAACAGGAGTTACTTGATCCACAAACTGTTTTACACACGTTCCCCTGCCCCTTGTGCTAGATGCCCCCAGAAGCCAAAGCTTCTTCCTGCCCATGAGCACCGTTCCTTCTCGAGACCAAATTCAGGCTGAACAACTGCCTGTACTGGGGGAGCTGAGAGGGTGTGTATGTGTGTGCGTGTGTCAACCGAATACGCTTGAATTCAAGTCCAGACGCACCGATGCCATCCAGACTTCTGGGGTGGGGGTGGGGGCAAGGCCCCCCCAACAACCCGACCTCACCTGTATTCCTGGGGGTTCAGCTTAATAGCTTCGGTAAAGAGGAGCACGGCCTGATGGAAGAGCCCCTGCTTGGCGGTTTCATTTCCACAATCTGGAGGAGAAAAGGATGATTTCAAACGAGGAAAAATTGTGATCGCAGAGGTGGAATTAACCTTCGGACTGTCTAGGAATCAGAGGCCTCCAAACTTGGCAAGTTTAAAACTTGTGGACTTCAACTCCCAGGATTCTCCAGCCAGCATAACCCTCTTTTTCTCTGTTCTTGTCCCTTCATGTATGAATCTTTCCAAGCTCCATGAAGGAAATTGAGGCTAAATCCATTTCGTTGCATATATATGTACAATGACAATCAAGATTATTATTAATTCCCAGAGAGAAAGTTTTCCTGGGCGCCCATCCACACCCCAAATGGATTATTCTGGAATCTCTCTTAGAAAGGGGCAGTCAACTGCTACTGCTGCAATTATATTCTAATTATTTGGGAGGTAATCTACAGTCAGATTCACCGTCTAAGACTGGTGGGAACTTTGTAATTCAAGTCCCAACCAAGGACCTAAACTACCCTCTAAGAATATGGGCAATCGGAAGCAGGATGGGTTACTCTTTGTAAAATATTAGTCCTGTAAAATTTCGATAATTTCACTATTTCCAAAGAGCGAGGAAATCCTTTAATGATGACCCCAAGGGATCCAGTCAAGATGAGCAGAACAACAAATTCCTTTTTGTTATCGTTTTCACGATTACTGAAAGTAATACTAAGTTAAGTATTTTTACGCCTTATTGTAAGCTGCTTCAAAATTGCCAAGTTTGGGGACCCCGGGTCTAGGTGAAAGCTAGGCAGTTCCCCAAATGTCTCCAGGGGTTCTTGGGATGCTCTGCCCCAAATCCTTAAAGACAGGAAATGCAGGGTAACTCTGTCGTAGTGGACGCACCAATTGGACTTTTTTAAAAGAAAAAAAAAGAAAAACAGGCCTCCGCAAGAAATGAACGACCTATCCAGGTTGTCCCACTTGGAATAACTACCCTGCCCATGACTGATCTCCCCCCGCCCCAACAATCGTTAAATGCATCCCTCCAACTTATCAAACTTTCCTGCCCGGCCCTCACCCAACCTAGACCAAGGCTCTGCACTCTGCAAGCAAAAAGAGCCCCCACCCAGAACCTCCATGGAGGGACCTGCGGCCCTGTTAGCCTGTGCCCTTCCAACGCACAGCCCTCCCGTTGGAAGGGGCTGGGAAGCCCTCCCCCCTACCTCAAAATCAAACCCAGCCCAGGAGTCGGGAATCAGACCAAGTAACTCCCTAGCTGCCCTTGAAGAGGGGCCATTATCGCCCCCAGCCACCTGGTCTCAAATCTCTCCCGTGGGACTTAAGGTTCGAGCCCCACCTCCAGCCCCGATCGGCCTCCCTGAACAAGTTCATGTTTCTATGAGTCTTTTTTTTATAGCTGGTGCCAAGAACCGGCCGCAGTAGCTGACCGAGGCGGACTCAAGTCGAGGCAGGAGCTTTTCTGGGATTGTAGAAACTGTCGTTTTGCAGAGGTGGCCTAAGCCTCCATGGGCCTCTTTGCAGCTGCTCCCCATGGCTGGCTCATATTCCCTCTGCTATCTAATCCTATTCTAAAACAGTTTTCACCGCTATCGTTATCGAGCAGGGTCCTCTATTCTGCAAGCATGTGTTTGGTTTTTGTTCTTTCGGTGGAGGGTTGGTTTAAATTTCATTTTTTTTTTTAAAAAAAAATCAGCTCATCTTCCTACTCCAAAGGTCTTCAAACCTGGCAAGTTTAAGACTGGTGGACTTCCATTCCCAGAATTCCTGACTGGAGGAGGAATTCTGGGAGTTGAAGTCCGCAAGTCTTAAAGCTGTCAAGTTTGAAGACCCCTGTTCTAGTCCAACCCCGTGCTCCAGCAGGAGATGCTTACAGAATCATAGAACAGCAGAGTTCGAAGGGACCTTGGAGGCTATCCAATCCAACCCCCTGCTCCAGCAGGAGACCTTCTATCATTTGGATTATTTTGGTGCCTCTAACAGAGAGGAAAATTGGCAGAATAGAACAGCACAAGGGTCTTTAAACTTCTTTAAGACTTGTGGACTTCAACTCCCAGAATTCCTGAGCTAACGTGCTGGAGGAGGAATTCTGGGAGTTGAACCCCACAAGTCTTAAAGCTGTCAGGTTTGAAGAGCCATGCCCTACCCCTATCTAAGTAATTTTAAACTTCATTCTGTCTTCTGGGGAATTCTATCCCTCAATTTTACGCCGCCTGAAAACACGATAAGCACAACCTATTGCTTCGTTCTATTTAGTAAGGGGCCCCGAATTAAAGTTTGCAGCACCACACTTTTTCCAATAGGGCGAGGCACTGCCAAATCCAGGAAACGGCCCGCTTGGGCAAGCCTGGAAAGGCCACAGCAGCTCAGCTTTGGTGGGAAGAAGGCACTTCCAGCCGCTCACCTGCCAGCACCAGGCTCTGCTGCACTGGAGTCAAGTGGAGCTCTGAAGGCTTCTGAAAATGGAAGGAGGGAGAAAAGGAGACGCCTGACATCGCCATCCAGCCTGCCCCATGGCTAAGGCGAGAGGTTGCAAGCTTCCCCGGCTAGTATTTTTATGTTATTTTTGTGGGCTTTATTCCGTTTTGTGAGTCATGCAGAGTCATGTGTATGCATTGGCAGCAACCTTTGAAATCAGGCCTTTCTCCAGTTCTGCTGAACAGAACTGGGGAAAATAACCACGCACACCCCATTGGGCGGTGACTCAAATTCACGGCTGAGGGTTTCGTTCCCAGAATTTCCATGGGAGGCGCCCTCAAAGAAAAGGAAGACTTGAGTATTTTCACGCCGGATGGGTAGCTGAGTAGTCCAGGCACATCTGGAGGCCATCAGATAAGGAGGCTGGTTTCCAGAAGACGGGAAATAATCCGCCGAATGCCGGATTTTGAAATTCATTTTTATCTCGCCTCTAATGCTTTACTCACGGCAGCCAACCTACCAAATCCTCCTCCTATTTTCCCCCGTAACAACCACCCTGTGAGGTGGGTTCAGCTGAGAAAAACGGGATTGGCCCAAAGTTACCCAGCTGACTTTGGCTAAGGTGGAACGAGAGGCGAGGCTCTCCTGATTTCTAGCCTCTGCCCGTATCCCTTCTGTCCCTAATGGGGAATCAAGGCGTAAACGAGGAGCTTATGAACCAGCCCTAGTGGGATAGGGAGGTACACCCACCCAACATAAACTCTGCCAACCAGCTGTAAACCTGAGTGGGAAGTGAGGGCTGGCCACGAAGGATCTAAGGACTGCATTCTTTTAAGCTGGCCTTTCCCTGATGCAGCCATGGGTTCAGGGGTGGGATTCTACCGGTTCGGGCGTACTGGATGTTAAATTTACATCTGGTTCACTGACCTGATAGTTGAACCGACCGACTGGCTGGCCCCACCTACCCCGCCCCTCTGGAGGGCCTCCGGACCCCGGGGGAGGCTGCTTTCGCCCTCCCAGAGGCCCGAGGGAAGCCTCCGGACCCCGGGAAAGGCGAAAAAACAGCCCTCCCCGGAAGTTCCGGTAGGCCACGCCCACCCAGCACCCGGGCAGCGGTGGGATTTTTGAATCCCACCCCTGCATGGGTTTCCTTTCAAATCCTGGAAGCTGATAAAAGGGAGACACTCCGGCTTTGTGGCCAAGTGAAACCATCGGCTTGCTTTGCAAGGACAGCGCAAAAGGCGATATCTGTGGAAGAGGCTTCAGGGATCTCACAGCGCGGAACAACATAGAGAAAAGAGCAAGTCAAATGCTTCCGGAACCGGAGAAGCATCGGTCTTAGGAATCCTAAGAGCCACTTTTTAGGTTCTTAGCTTTGGTCAAAGGGTGGCCGGCCGATCAACGCATACGTGGCATGGGGAAATTAGAAGCCTTCCCCCCACCCCCCACCCCTTCCCAGTTCTACAGCTCAGGGCATATGAGTAAACTGGTGAGCGAATGGCGACATCTTACAGCGACTAAAGAGAGTCACGTCCTAAAAGCAAGAGCGCCGGCTACACCACCACATGGGATCACAGAAAAATGGGCATTGACGGCTGCCAGTCAGAGACGCTCCCTTTAAATCAGCGTGTGGCAGACAGGAAGGGAAGAGGGTCCCTGCCCTGCTTGGAGAGGGTGCCAGGCTGGCTCCCTTCGGAAAAGCCGGACGGGCCTGGAGAGCGCTTTGGCCCACCATCGGAACACGAGTCCTCACCTCTGCCTTTGGCTTCGTCTCTGCCTTCTGAGTCTCCCTGGGTTTTTTCCCTTCCTTCTCCTTCCTTGGGAGCAGAGACCGGGCGTGTACCTTGCGGCGAGCTTTGGAGACAAAAGTGCTGGAGAAATCCAGGTCATCCTGTGGGCAAGAGGCGGAAAGCAGCAAGCTCAGAGACAGTTCTCTGGAAGGAAAACCAGCACTGCCACCCCCTTACGGGATACCCAAAGCTGCGACTAGCATGGCCAAAGCCATCTCGCTTGCAGTGCTAATGGCTTGGTGTTGGCTGGCTGGTGGAAAATAAGCGTTTCCTCCTGCTGCACTCTAAGGTAGGGATCAAACAAAGACGACACACGGGACCGGATACCTTCAACGCGCCCCCCACCCCGCAAATCAGTCGAAATCTCAGCCTCCTTGTGGACTGCTTTTCTCCTGTCCACTCACCGGCCCAGCCTCACCTCTGCCGCCTCTACCTCCTCCATACTGCTGCCGGGGCTCCTGTCTGGGGAGGCCTCATTAAAACTCCCCTCCGAGTCAGGGAGACCGTCACACAAAGTTCCCTCATCTTGTCCGGCCGAAAATTTATTCTAGGGAGAGCAAAATAAAACCTTGAAGGATCTAGAAATTAACCGGCCAGCTGGACAAATCTGCACGGTCGGAAACCAGCACAATCTTCTCGGATCTCTTGTCCGAGCAAAGCGATTGGCTGGAGTGCCCTTACCACAAGGCTGGCACGGAGGGTGATTTCCCAATCGGGGCTACTCTCTTCTGATTAGGGTTGAGCTCCCACCCCACCCACTGCAGGCAGGAGTGCCCACTGGGCACAGCTGCCAGCGCAGCCAGGGGATTCACTCACTGTCTCACTCTTGGCCTTTAGCTCCAAGTTCCGCTTCTCCTGCCTCTTCCGGTCCTTCTGTCTCTGAGGATAAGCAGACAGCATCAGGTTCCCCAGCCACTCAGCTCCCCCCTTCCAAGAGGCAAACAAGCCGCGCTGGCACGGCTACCTTCTTCTTCATCCTTTTCTTCTCAGCCTTCTTCTTGAGGCGTTCCTCCTCAGCGACCAGCAATTTTGCATTCCGCTCAGCCTCCTGAAAGAGAACAGGGACCAGCCTCCTCACCCACCTGACCTCCTGGCACACTACTGACTCCCAGGAGCAGCCAAACAAGGAACCGATGGGAAGGACCCCGTGGACCAAGGGCTACACCTGGCCATTGACTGGCACCAAGGATAACCTGCCAGTAAGTAAGCACCACCACCGTAGAAACAGATTTCGCGAAAGAAAAACCACAACAATGAATGGGATTCTTCCTTAAGAAGGCCACAACGTTTCACGTTTTAAAAATGTTTGATTCAGCAGCAGTTTCTGGAACCCTCTGGGAAGTGGCCTTGCTTCGATCAATAGCTATCAGGGAATGTGGTAATTCCGACCCGGGAGCTTTACAAAGGGGACGCAACTCAAATAAGCACTGACTCACCTCAGCTGTAAGTTGTGGTTTCTGGGGCAATGCCGAGCCCAAAAGAGCAAGGTCCAAATTGCTGCTTTGGGGAGGGAGAGGGAAGGAAGGTGGGGAAAGAAAGGCCCTCTGAAAACCAGAGAATGTGGTGTAAGGACCATTCTGAACTTCGTCGTTGTCGCTGTCTTCTTCTGCTTCCTCAATGATGTCTTCCAAGATCTCATACCTGGCATAGTTAATCATCCTACGCCAGTAGAGCTCTTCATTCAAATCTGAAAGGGGACCACAAGAGGCTAGAGTAAGCAAGACGGTAGTTTATCTGACTGAAATCTTGAGGCCATCCTCAGCCATCCAGTGTTGCACAAAAAATGTGCATCTGACCTTGGACAGGGAAGGCAAGGTCCAAGCATTAGAGACTCCCCCGCCCTCCCAGAAAGTGGAAAGGCTGAGAAAGAAGATCGGTCAAAATAATCCTGCCTCTTTTGTTTTGTTTAGCGGACTATGGGAGACAGAAACTTGGGCAAGATTCTCGGCCGTGCTTGAAGGGCAGACACCAACCTGGAAAGTCTGTATGAACATTCATAAAGCCTTATTCATAAAGTTGAATGAAACAGCATAGTCCAGGGGTTTCCAAACTTGGCCACTTTAAGACTTGTGGACTTCCAACTCTCAGAACTGAAGCTGAAGTCTCTGGGAGTTGGAAGTCCCACAAGTCTTAAAGTTGCTAAGTTGGGAACTCTTTGTCTAGGATTATGATTACTTCTTTATTTTTATCCTGCCTTTATTATTATTTTTAAATAAATAACTTGAGGCAGAGGACATATTTAATACTCCTTTCTTCTCCTATTTGCACAACAACCTTGTGAGATGAGAAGTTTGGGGACCCCTGGTATAGTTTCTCGGCACCAAGAAACCCCTTTATTACTTTGGGTTGTTGAAACAAGCCAAGCAATTCCCAAAACTGGGCACTGAAACACTCTTCTGGGCTCACCTGTGAATGAGATCCCCCTGAAGGCATTTTCTGCTTTCATTTTCTGCACCTGGGTTACCTCCCCGCCCCCTCCAGGATTATCCCAGTTATTCTTTGGCTTGTTCCCTCCCCTTCTCCGGTTCTAAAAGGTCCGGGAGCCCCCCAGGGCCACATTCACAGCCTGCTGCCAGTCGACCTTATGCAGCAGGGAGGGTTCAAAGCGAACCGATTTCTATTCCACCTTGGCTTTCCGACCGAGCCCGAGGCTGCCGACCCGCCGCCTCTTCCCCCACCCCCGCGTCCGAGTCCGCCCCAAAGACGACGCCCGGGGCTCTCCGTGGCTTCCCTGCTCCCGGCGAGCGTCTCTCGCCTGTCTCGGACGGGCCAGCCCCGCAAGCCCCCCGCCCCGCTTGCCTCCAGCGAACGTCTCCCCCCACCCCGCCCCGCCCGCCGCTCACAGGGGCAAGCCTGGCCCCGCCACGACCGCTCCCACTGCCGGACATAGACGGCTCTCCTTCACCTTCCTCCTCCTCCTCCTCCTCTCCTTCTTCTTCCCCGACCGCCAGCCGCTCCATGATCCCGCCGAGGTGGGCGGCGCCGCTGCGGCGCCTCCCGAGGGTCCCTCTGGCGGAGATAAACGGCGCGGGCCGCGACGGCCTTCCCTCCGGAAGCGGAATGAGCGGCCTCCTTCCGGCAGGCAGCAACAGGCCACCATCTTGGGTGGGCGGGGGCCGACCGCGTGGGCGGGGCCAACTGCGTGAGAGGCGGGGCTTTCAACCATTCTCGGGATTCCTCTGACCAAACCTGGCCACTTTTAAGACATGTGGACTTCAACTCCCAGAATTCCCCAGCCAGCACTGGCTGGGGAATTCTGGGAGTTGAAGTCCACATGTCTCAAAGTGCCAAAGTTTGGAGACTACTGAGCCGAAGGGCGGATCGGGGCCTTTCCTAATTGAAAGGCTCTGCCTAGCAAACTGGATCAGGGGCTTGCGAGGGAGAGCTTCCCTGACCCATTCGGCCGCCAGCAGGAAAACCAGGGGAACGAGCGGGTGGAATGAGCCCCTGGTGTCTGCCCGAGGGGCTTCCACTGCAAGGAGCAAGGGTGTTTTTTCCCCCCAATGCGTTCTGCAGTTGGCACCACATTCGGGGGGGGGGGGGGGGCACCGGGCATGAGATACTGCTGCTCGGGCGGGGGGGGGGAAGGGAAGGGGGGCACAGGGGGGGGGGATGGAGGGGAGATGGGAGGAAGCGGAATGCTTGGGAACATGAGTGGCTTAAACATGTAAGACAAGTCTTCAAACCTGGCAGTTTTAAGACTTGTGGACTTCAACTCCCAGAATTCCTCCTCCAGTCATGTTAGCTCGGGAATTCTGGGAGCTGAAGTCCACAAGTCTTAAAACTGCCAGGTTTGAAGACCCTTGATCTATCATCTATACCTGTCTGTCTATTGTCCATCCATCTGTCTGTCTGTCTGTCTGTCTATCATAAGGGCCTTCATACTTGGCAACTTTAAGACTTGTGGACTTCAACTCCCAGAATTCCTGAGCTAACATGACCGGAGGAATTATGGGAGTTGAAGTCAACAAGTTTTAAAGCTGTCAAGTTTGAAGACCCCTGATGTAAGATGAGCAAGGTGGCTGCAGGTTCTTCGGACTACATGGGGGCAGGAGGGAGCTTCTGCTGCTTTTAACGGGGGCTCCCTGGTTCTGCACCCTGGCTGGACTTCCACCTGCCCGGAGGCCTCGTAGCCGCCCCTCGCTCAGCCCCGCAACTCCAGTTTGAAACTTTCTCTCGGGGCACGAAAGGCAACAATAAAATCTACAGAGGTATCAAAACTTGGCCGCTTTAAGACTGGTGGACTTCCACTCCCAGAATTCCTGAGCTAACATGACAGGGGGAGGAATTCTGGGAGTGGAAGTCCACCAGTCTTAAAGCGGCCAAGTTTGGGGAACCCCCTGCTCTAAAACGCAGAAGCTACGAAACCTTCCGGAAAACCAGCCTCGCAGCACCCGGGCCGCCAGGCGAGGGGTCGTTCATCCGTGCTGACCCAGGCCACCCTCCGGCCCCCACATAGGGTGGAGGGGGAGCCTCCCGCTGGCCGCGCCCGGCTCGGCTCGCCTTGGCCCGGCTCTCCGCCACGTGACTGCCGGCCGCCCCGCCCCTGGAGCCGAGCCCCACCCCACCCCCGGCAACGGCGCTCCCGGCTCCTCCGGCCGAAGGGGCATCTCCCAGCCCCTCGGGGCCTCCCCAGCGCCTCCCATCTCTCCCCGGAGCCCCCGCGGAAGAGGACGCCGGACTATGGAGCATTGGCGGGACCCCGAGCCTGGTAGGTAGGCCGAGGTGGGGAAGCGGCGGGGGCTGCGCGCCGGTCTCCGCTGGCTCCGACGCCGCCGGTCAGAAACCTCCGGCTGGAAGCGCGGCGGGGACCCTTCCGCCTTCTGGAAGAGCCCCGGCGCGGGTTGCCTTGGCCGCCTTCGGGGTGGGGGTGGGGGTCTCTGCTGCCCCGGGGCTCCCGTTGTTTTCTCCTTTGGCTCCCCCGCCGGGAAGACTGCTTGTCCGGGAGGCCTTCCCTGCAGACCCCCGGCCAGAGCATCAACAGTCGGGGAGAGGCGGGTCGGAGGGTGCGGGGTCTTGAAAGCAGCTGCTTTGTGGTGGGGAGGGGGTGGGAAACCCCAGGAGGGGCTGTAAGCACCCCTTGTTCTCTCCACAGGGTCGGGTTTGTGGGCAGAGATCGCCGGACCTTTCCCGGGGGCTGAAGTGCCTTTCCCCGCCCATGTGCACCCAAGCCAGCATCCCCTGCCTCTGGCTCAGCCTGGCAGCCCAGCTCAGGAGGAGGAGGAGGAGGTGCCCGGTGGCCTGCCCTGCCTTGCCCAAGCGGACAACGCCTACCTGGGGATGAGCTCCAGGCTCCGCACACCAGGCCTCCAAGACCCGGCCAGGGGTACTTTCTTCTACTGGGCCAGGTGGGGCAATGTGGCCCGTCAGCGCAAGACAGTGGAGGGCCTCCTGCAGCAACAACATTGCTTGTGCCTGGCTCGCCACTACTGCCGGCGCCTGAAGGCGGCTTCGGACTTTGTGCGCCGCTTGATGGAAGCCGAGCGACGTTTTGTGGCGCCTGCTGGCAGGCAGAGCTCTGACGGGGCCTGGCTGCTGCGGGGACTCTGCCAGGAGCTGCGGGTGCACACCTCTCATTGGGGCTGCCTGCAGTGCCACCTGCGCAAGGACCCCTGGCTGAGGCCCCTGCTGCTTCGGCAGCCTGAGGCGGTGCAGCGCATGAAGTGGTCCCTCGGGCTGCTGGCTCTGCAGGCGCTCTGCCTGCTGGAGAGATGCTTGGAGGCCGTTCTGCAGCACTGGGCCTGTGGGCCACTCCCTCTGCTCTCAGAGGCCTTCCGGGGCCTGGAGAGCTATAACCAGGGGCTGAGTGAGTGGGGCCTGCAGGGAGCCAAGCCGGGGCCAGGAGCTCCAGGGCAACAGGGGGTACAGGCTTTCTCTGTGGAGAGGGTGCTGGCCGTCTTGGCTGCCGAAAGAGGACGCCTGGCTGGTGACAGGCTGGCTCTGCTGCTGCCTTGGCAGCAGGCAGGGACCAGCGACCCGAGGCTCACAGCCGCTGACGCTTCCGGGGCGGGCGAGGATCTCCCTGCACACCTGCAGGCCTTGTGCCGAGAGGAGGAGGAGGCGGTCATGGAGCTGCTGCCAGGATTGCTTGCGTCCACTGGTGGCCTGAAGCATCGCCTCCTGCACCGGCCCAAGCAGGACCAACCCCAGGGGACCCCCGGTGCAGCCCAGGGCCTGGCCCCTACCCCACTGCCCAGCTGGAAGTCTTCTGATCGGCTGGATGCCTCCTTCGCCGAAGCAGCTGCGATGCTCTGCACTGAATACCGACCCCTCTTCTGGAAAGTGGCGTCGACCTCCTGGGTGCGCCAGCTGGAGCTCCAAGCGAACCAGGCTGAGTGTCAGAGGGGAGCCGGGGCTGCCCTGGGCCAGCGGGTGACCAACAGTCTGGTGGAGGGTAGGTCAGGCACGGGGGGGGGGAGGGCAGGGAAGAGTGCCGGGTGCTGGCCGGGTCGGCGGGATGGTGGTGGTCAGATGTAGGCAGCTCCGGAGGTTTCTGCAGGACCTTGAAATGCCTCCTTGGGCCCTGGCTCTGCCCTCTGAGGTCTGCCCTAGCCAGGTGAAGGTTGGACCTTCAAGAATTTGGACGCGTAAGAAATATAGCGTGGGCAGCAGGGTTCCCATTTTCTGGAGGGATTTTTTTTCTTGCCAGTGGACTTATTTTGTGGGATTTTTTTTTCTCTCTTGAGGGGATTTTGGCCTTGCTCGGTACGTGACACTCAAAACCAGTGGTGGGATTCAGATTTTTCTACTACCGGTTCTGTGGGCGTGGCTTGGTGGGCGTGGCAGGGGAAGGATACTGCAAAATCCCCCTTCCCTTCCCTCCCCTTCCCACCCCACCCCACTCACCTGCTTTCCAGCCCCATTCTCCTGTGCAGAGCAACCAAAAAAGACCCAGCCAGTCAGCTGGGACTCAACAGGAGGCGGAGAAGAGATGGGGTTGGCGGGGCCAGTCAGAGGTGGCATTGGCCAGTTCTCTGAACTATTCAAAATTTCCCCTACCGGTTCTCCAGCACTGGTCAGAACTGGCTGAATCCCACCTCTGGTCCCAACCTTGCCTGCTCTCAGACTTTCCACCTGCCCCATGAAGTGGCTTCTGTCGTCTTTTGAGCCGAGGCTTTGCCTCCTGCGAGACTGAAACCCCCGGGAATGTCTCTTTCTCTAGCTTGCCTGCCTGCAGAGGCTGCGGAGGAACTGAAGGACGTGGCCCTTCGCCTGCTCAGGCGTGATGCCCTGTGGCAATGGGACCCAGGTAGGGTCCTCGTCAGGAGTGGCGGGGCTGTGGGCCCTCTGGGCTTGGGATGGCTCAATTCCCACCCTGTTTGGGAGCCACCCGGGTGACTGAGGCAGGGAGATCTGCATCCTGACCCCCCTCTCGGCCCAGGGTTCTGCCATGCTCTGGGTACCAGCCTTGTGGACAGGTGCTTGCCCAAGCCCACGACTGTGGCCTGCAGCCAGACAGGGAAACTTTTGCGGAGCCTCTTCCTGCTCCTGGCCTTCTGCATGAGATGCCTGGAGAGGCAGCCTTTCCATGGTGGCCCAGGTAGGCCTTTCAGCTTGTTCCTGGCCTTGCTGCTGAGGGGAGGCAAGCGGGGTGAGTGGGTGGGTGGGCTCTTTGCCAGCTGAGCTGGTTCTTCTTTCCCAGGGCAGCGCCTGGTCCTTGCCAGCCTCCACCTGTGCCTGCTTTCCCTCGCGGTGGCTACCTGCCATGCCTCTTCCTACTGGACCATGAGCAAAGCCTACCAGTACTTGGCCTCCTGGTCCCTCAGCCAATTCCTTCTTGTGGCCCAAGGGGATTTGCAGGCAAGCACCTTGAACCCGAGCCCTCCTGGCCTGGAGCTGACACAAGCAGTCAGCCTCCGTCTCCCTTGGTTTGTATCGTATCCAACGGAGCCTGGAAAGAAGGCCTTCCAGAACTCATCGTCTCAAAGGCAGGGGTTGTTGTTGGGCCTTGCCATGCAAGGGTCCCTGAAGAAGTGGAGCGGGGGTTCTGGGGGTTGAGACGAGAAGGCTGCCTGGGCGCCCCAAAGGAAGCTCCTTGTTGTCACCTGCAAGGACAGAAGCCTTTTTTTTTTTTCCTTGCAGCTGCTGAAAACGGAAGCCAGGAAGATGTTGGTGCTGGTGAGCAGGGCCTTCTTGGAGGACAGGTGGAAGCAGAGCCCTTTGGCCTTTCATCGGGAGCGGGAACTGAGCCTGCGAGTCCATTCGGCAACTACCAGCATCCAAGTAAGCCTTGGGCCTGGCAGAGCCGGGGCGAGGAGCCCGTGGCCCAGGAAGGCTGTCGAACAAGGCTACTAGGGCTATTGAGGAGTCCAACAAGGTCAGGAGATGCCGCCATAGGCTTCCCCACCCTGTTGTGCAAGAACCCTGGTCCTAGGACGCCCTAGCAGGCCCACAAGGATGCTTGAAAGTCAGCTCTGGTCTCCATTGCTTGAACGAGTCTCCGCTATTTCGGCGGAGTCAGAAACTCCACGTTGCTCCCGTCCAACCTCTCCTCTTCTTCAGGGCAGCAGAGGGGCAGTCTGCCTAGCAGGGTCTGCTTCACATAGTTATTTGTGGGCGAAGGGCCTCCGGAGATGCCCTTAATCCGATGGCATCTTCGGCTCCTTTGGCTGGCCAGTTTGTGGGGTGGGCGGGCAACTGAATGCCCTGGAGATGCTGGTGGGCCTCGACCGGAGAATGAGAGTCCCCTCCCGTCCCCGGTAACCAGCGTCGTCAACCTTGTAATTCACGGCACAGCAACCGTGATCCGTGTGTAATCTAGGGGCGGGGCGGATTAGGGGCATGAGAGGCTGCACATGGCACCCTTTTCTCACCCACAGCTTTTTGCCAATGACGTGCTGGAGTTGTTTTGTCTGGACTGCAGACGCGTGTCAGCCGAGGTCTTTGGACAGGCCATGCCGCTTGGCAAATACTGGCGCCTTGCCCTGCAGGCAGGTACGTGGGAAGGGGGGGGAGTTGGCAGAGGGCCAGGCCCTCTCCTTGCAAGGACAGGCACTGGCGGTTCACTCAGGCTGGCCAAGCCTGTTCCTCTGAGCTGGCAGGAGGGTGTGAACCTCCTGGCATGTGCGCTTCTCCTTCAAACAGTGGGGGGGGGGGGGGCGGCCCCCCCCAAAGGGCGGGGGGGGGGGGGGGGGGGTGGCGGCCCCCCCAAGGGGCTGGGGGGGGGGGGGGGGCAGGGTACTGAAGAGGGGCAGCAGCCCTTGCCCACCTCTGACTGTCGCTCTGTCCTCCCCTGCCCCGCCCTTGCAGAACCACCCTCCGCTGGCAGCAAGTATGCCCAGGCTGCGGCCCAAGCCATCCTAGCGCCGGTCCTGCAAGGTGTCCGGTGGCTTTCCCAGGATTCCCAGGCTCTGGTCCTCAGCCGGGTCACAACGGCCTTCCTGGAAGTCTGGATGGAGCACATCCTGGCCCAGAAGATCAAGTTCAGGTGAGTTGGCCCCTGCCGGAGGGGCCTCAGGCTGGGCCGGCCAGTCGGGCCCTTTGCCGACTGACCCCTTTCAGCCTCCAGGGAGCCCTGCAGCTGAAGCGGGACTTCGACCTGGTGCGGGAAACCCTGCAGTCGGAGGAGTACGAGCTGCCTGCCGAGGTGAAGCAGCTGGTTTCCTCCCTCCGGGCCTTCCAGCAAACGGACAACGCCGTCGCTTGCCTCCTCCAGCAGCCCAGCAAGGGCACCTTGTCCTCCTGCAGCTGGGACGCCCTGCAAAAGTGCTGTGAGTGATGCCAGGGGGTGGGAGAGAGGCAGAGCTGTGGGGGGGCGGGGTACCCCTCCTTCTCATCCGCATGGCCCTGTGGAAGGGGGGGGGGGCGCTCGCTTGGCTAGAGTGGAGTGGTCGAAGGCTGGGATTTGGAACCTCCCTTGTGTGGGACCAGGCGTCCCGGTGCAAGGACTCCTTAAGTGCCCACCACTCCATGCCTGCCATGGCTGGCGCCCTTTGTCCTGCTGCCTCTGAGCTGAGTCCTCCCCGCCACCTCTTCCTCTGCTCTCCAGGCTCACGTGATGGGATGCGGTCCTGGCATGGCAGCCCAGGCAGTCTGAGCAACCTGGAACACCTGGAAGGGCTGCCCGTCCGTGCTCGAGCTGGGCCAGAGAGCTGGGCGGCTGACTTGCTGAGCCGTGCCCCGGGAGGTGGCACAAGCTCCGAGACCTACCTGAGCCTGGCCCAGCAGGAGTGGCTGGCGCTGCGGCTGCACGGGGCCCGCCGCTGGAGGATGCCCGCCCTCTCCTGCATGGACCACCCCTCGGAGGCTTGATCCCACTGGGCCTCCAGACCCTGATCTCGGCCTGCCCTCCCTCCTTCTGAGCTGCTGGGCCTTCCGGCCACCCTAGTAGTGGGGGCTGGGGGCTGGGGCGGGTGGGAAGGAGCCCAATCCCACAAAGGCCTTCCTTGGCTTGGCAACATTCTGCAACAGCCCCCCCTGCCCCCCAGCAATGGGCAACCCCGATTTGGTATAGGAGCCACAGGAAGCAGCCTCTTGCTCTGACTTGGAGCCATTCCTCGTCCTGGCTGAGCCTTATTCAGGACAAGGGAGGCTCGGCTGGGCCGTGGTGCACAGTGGGGTCAACTGGTCTGGTTCTCAAGCAGAGCAGGAAGTCAGGTAAGGGGCTGTTCCTGCAGGACCCCCCTTTTCCCCCCCATCCTCTTGGTTCTGTTACCCACTCCCCTTTAGGGGGCACCTGGGACTGGGGTGCTAGTAAGTGCAATTGGGGCATTTCTTGGGGTGTTTGGGAGGTGGGGGAAGAGGAGGCCTGCACAGGTGAATCGAAGCCCTGGCCACCTCCATCGCCTGCCCAGCCTGCTTTGAAAGAGACAGGCAGATGCTACGTCCTTGGTCCCTGTTTTGGCTTCTGTGAGGCCAGGCTCTCTCTCCTCAGGCAGGGACCTGAAGGTGCGCCATTTGTCCTCAACCCTCAACATCCTTTTCTCGCTTTGGCCCCTCGGCGTCTGACTATCCAACCTCTTGAGGCCTTAACAAAAGCTGTTGCCACTCGGACATCAGAAAGCCCTGGGTGGCTGCTGGTCTTTTTGAAGTTTTTGGCCGCAGTTTGTCTCTACGCTCTCGCTGGGTTGCTGGAGGAGGCAGGCGCCAGCCCAGGCAGGTGTCCCGATCCTCGGGAGCGGGGTGGGGGACTTAGGGAAGCCCCTTCCTGCCCCGAAGGCTCCAGGGGCTGGTTGTCAGGGACACATTTTTGGAGGCCTTGGCCAGGCAGAAGCGGATTGCTGATTTCTACATTCATCTCGTGTGAAAGACGAAAGGCTAAAAGAAATAAAGGCCATTATATACCTCACAGCTTCCCAAGGTGGTTTGTTCTATAGTATCTCTCTCCCCGGGGAAATCTGGTGGGGGTTTATTTTCCCGGCTGATTTTGTTATATGAAGTCAGCCTGTGGGATTCGTTCAGAGGTTGGAATTCAGCCGGTTCTGGCGGACTGGTAGCGGAAATTTTGACTGGTTCAGAGAAGCAGCAAATACCACCTCTGGGTGGCCCCGCCACGCCCCTTCCAGGAGTCCCCGTTTTGGCTCCTAGGTAAGTGTAGGGAGGCTTACTAGGCCCAAAACGGGGCGTGGTGGGGTAGGGTGCGGCACAGCCCCTCCGCGGCCTGTGTCTGCTCCCAGGAGGCTGCAGGGAGGCTTACTAGGCCCAAAGTGGGGCACGGGTGTGTGTGGCATGGACCCCCGTGGCCTATTTTTGCTCCCAGGGGGGTGCAGTGTCTGTCACACCCCTGGCCATGACCATCCAGCCAATCATTAGGGCAGAGAACCGGTTAAATTATTTGAATCCTAGATTCATTGTTTGTTTGGAAATAAGCAATCAGCAGCCAAAACTTCCAAGAGAAGACCATGGTAATTTTGTTCTTCATTTTGCAAAGCGGGTGGACCATGCACACACATCAATACATTTGCCTTATATTCCCTAGCCCAAATTTACCTCCCACGTCCTCTTAGTGATGCCACAACACTCTATCCAAAGTGTCTAAAATGAATACATTATTTCAACTCCTGATTACTTCTCTAATTCCATCTTCCCCTCCCTTTACTTATAAATTTCCTTTTATGGTCCTAGTTCCTAGCGGGTTGTCTCTAGAGTAACTATCATATCAGTAAATTCTTGTTATGACTGGTTTCTGGCACAGCAGAGGCCTCTAATCTTAGCTCCTACACACAATTCTCAAGATTCAGCCTAGCTCATGAGATTAGGAAGATATACAATGTATTTTGTTCGCAGCCCAACATGACCTCTTACAGTTCTGTAACAATACAACTCCTGTTTCTCACAAGCCTATGGTTAGTTTATGGTTTGGTGCAACGTGCAGACACAGAACACGGGTTAAATGTATGCGCTGCAATTGCAGCCCTATTCAATCTGAGTCTGAACCTTGTAAATTTCCTGAATATTATTGATAGAAGTTGATCCAGCAAGACTGAACGTGGCAGGCTACCTGTTGTAGTTTGCCAGCAGCCTGTGCAGACGGCAGTGGAATCGGACAGTGGGGAAGAACAGGGACCAGTCCGGGAGTCTGGGGAGGACTCGGATGAGGGTCCTGCATCCGATACAGAGATGGAGCCAGGACCATCTGGGAGTTATGTGGCGACACCAGAGCTTTTAGAATCTGGCAGCAGTGAGGCCGAGGAACAAGGGGAGCTTGTTCCCAGTGTGCATGTGCACAGAGCTGCTAGAACGGGTGACTCGGGAGTAAGGCTAGGAGGTGATTGCCCCTCCCATAAGGTATAAAAGACAGGAAAAGGTGAAAAAACCTTTGCAGGAAGCAACCTCATTCACTCTGATTGGTTTGGACTCTGAAAGCTCCATGGTGAATTTGTTCTCTGGTTTTGGAAAGACTAATTGGGACTTTAGCAGTTGGCAGCACTTCAAGTAAGGTATTGTTAACCCTTCAATGCACCTTGTATCATATAAATATGTGATACGTATATGCAAATATGTTTAATTTTATCAACCATTTACCTGTTTATTCCTGTGAATAGTTGTCTTGGCGCCCCCAGTAAATTCTGGTTTGCCTGCGGCCCATAATAGAATAGCAGAGTTGGAAGAGACCTAAGAGGTCTTCTAGTCCAACCCTCTGCTTAGGCAGGAAACCCTATACAGCTTCAGACAAATGGTTATCCAATATATTTTTTTAAAAAATTCCAGTGTTGGAGCATTCACCATTAATGCCATTAAGGGAGGGCGAGGGAGCGAAGCCCGTGAAGAAACCGGAGATGGTGGCCGGACGAAGCGGCCCCGCTTTCCTGACCCTCCCGTGGAGAAAAGCTGCCGTGGGGAGGTTGGGGGTCTCGAGCGCTGCCCACCAGGCTTCCCCCATGGCTGGCTGCGGGGAATTGCGGGGGTTCGAGTCCTTCAAAAGCCCTTGGCCTTCTGCCTGAAGAACCGAAGAAGCTTCTTGGATGAGAAGCAAAACGCCCTCAAGGAAAAAAAAAAAAGGTCCAGTTGCCTCTTGAAGGGAAAAAAACAGTGGACGACGCAGACTGGGAAAAGGGCTGTGCCGCAACCGGGCCAGGCCGCAACCGGCGGAGCGCCCCCACCCATCTGAGGCCAAGGAGCCCCCGCAGCGAGAGCGGCTTCTCGGGGCAGCCACGGCCCGAGAAGCTCCCCCGCGGGAAAGCGCCACGCTGGCCGGACTACGAGTTCCGGCAGCCTCGGCGGCCGCCGGCCCCGCCTCTTCCGGGCGCCCTTCCGGCGCGGCGGCAGCAGGGCTTGAGCGGGGCGGGGCGGGGCGGTGGCGGTTGGCTGGATGGCCTCTCTCGCGCGCCTCGTGTCGGCCTCGGCCATCCCGACCAACTCGGGGGAGCTGCTACGGGGCGACAGCGGGCCCTTCCCGCCGGCAAGTACCCGCGGCCCCACCCCGCGCATTGGGCCCGTCCGGGCGGGGGCGGCTCCCCGGCCGCGGCGCTGCCATTGGCCGCCCTCCTGGCCGTCCCCTCCCCCCCACCCTCCCCGGGCGCCGAGCCAGGCCGGAACTCCGCGGGCGCTGCAGGGAGGCGGGACCCGGCCTGCTCCGTCCCGCCCAGGGGCTGCCCGGCGGGCCCCGATTCCCCGCGGCGGGCCCAGAAGGCGAGCGCCGGCCTCCCGCCCGGCCCCGCCCGGCCCCCGGGAGCTTCCCCGCGGCACCGTGACGCCTTGCTTGCCCCCCCCAGGTCCCGGGTCGCGCGGGCGGCGAGGCGGAGGAGGACGATGCGCTGGCCGAGGAGCTGGAGGAAGGGATCGAGGGAGAGGCGCAGCCGTGGAGCCTGCAGGAGAAGGCGCTGCACGACGCCCGGCTGAAGGCCAAGGGGAAGCGGCGGCTGCGGCGGACCTCCTCCCGCGATTCCCACCGGGAAGCCCTCCCGGAAAAGGGCGAGCCCTCGGAGCCGGAGCCCAGCAGCCCGAAGGGCAAGAACCACGACCGCAAGTCCCGCATGGGGAAGGGCCGCGGCCTGCCCAAGAAAGGTAGGGCGGCCGCCGGGCCTGTTCGCCGGGGGCGGCCCTGGAGCTCTGGGGGCGGCGCTGCCCGGGGGAGCAGGCCTGACAGCCCCCTCCCTCTTTCCAGGCGGGGCAGGGGGCAAAGGCGTCTGGGGAGCGCCTGGGGTGGTCTACAGCTACCAGGAGCCGGATGCCCGCGACCCCAACTACGACGAGGCTGCACAGGTACCACCTGGGGTGGCTGGGCTGAAGGCCTGAAGGCTCCCAGGCAAAGCTTGGAAGTCCCAGCTGAGCGGGTGAAAGGAACAAGAAGGCCCAGTCGGCCTTCACCCCCATCCCAAATCCTCCTCCTCCTTCCTGAGCCCCCCCACCCTTGGCCTGCCTGGAAAAGGCACTGCCTTGTGGGGTCCCTTTAATCGGAAGTGGGGAGACCCCCCTACTTGCCTCTTAGTTCTTCAGCAGGCTTGGTGCTCCCAGCCTCTCCTCCTGGCGGTCCGAGCTGAAGCAGACTTGGGCCGTGCCAATGGCCCAGCAGCTTCCCCCAGGTCCTGGTCTGAGGAATGGGCTCCCTGGATGAGGAGGAGCCGGAGAGGAAGCCCAGGAAGTTGGGGGGGCTTTAATGGCCACTGGACCTTTTTTTTTTTTTTAGGGGAAGACTGTCTATGCCACGGTGGTGCCTGAGCTGGAGGAAGAGGAGCTGGAGAAGACGGTGCAGCCGATGGTGCTGGAATATTTTGAGCATGGAGACACCCTGGAAGTCGTGGTGAGTCTTAGCAAGAGTGGAATCCACCCCCCCAGTACTTCCAGGCAGGGAACACCTCACCCCCCCTTGCAAGAGGGAGCCTCTGGACCAGGGGTCTCCAACCGTAGCAACTTTAAGACTTGTCGACTTCAACTCCCAGAGTTCCTCGGCCAGTTTTGCTTGGTCTTGGTGCAAATGCTCACAGTGTACATAAAAGAAAAGAGACATTCGTCAAGAGTCAAGAATCATCAGGTACATGACTTAATAATAGTCATAAGGAATCAAATCATACTAGGAAACACTCAGTAAAAATCGTTAGGATGCAAGCAACAAAATTACAGTCATACACAAGTGGGAGGGGATGGGTGATAAGGAGGATGAGAAGATTAATAGTAATAGTAATGCAGACTTTGTAAATAGTTGGACAGTGTTGAGGGAATTATTTGTTTAGCAGAGTGATGGCTTTCGGGAAAAAACTCTCCTTGTGTCTAGTTGTTCTGGTGTGCGTGGTTTTGAGGATAGAAGTTGAAACAGTTTATGTCCGGGATGTGAGGGGTCTGTAGATATTTTCACAGCCCTCTTTTTGACTCGTGCAGGATACAGGTTCTCCATGGAAAGGAGGTTGGTAGCCATGGCTTTTTCTGCAGTCCTAATTACTCTCTGGAGTCTGTGTCTGCCCTGTTGGGTTGCAGAACCAAACCAGACAGTTATATAGGGACCGATGAAGTTAAAGCTTCATAAAAAGCTGACTGGTTTCTTTTTAAAAGTTAAGTTTCCTTTTTTACATTTGAAAATTAAATAAAATTTTAAACATAGATGGTTTATTTAATTGGGTCACCTTCTCTGGAGCAGTTTGACCTGCTGTGTATTTTGGCCTTTTATTGGAATGGGTACCTCTGCGTTGTACAGGCCTTTTAAATCTTTGAAGATAATCTTGCCTTTAAGGTTTAAGCCCTTCGTGCAGGCAAGTAAACAAGCAGCATCTCTGCTGCCTGGAGAAGCCCTGGGAAGCATGGGGTGGGCTCTGGGGTCTCATCCCATGCTTCTCAGGGCTTCTCCAGGCAGCAGAGACGCTGCTTGTTTACTTGCCTGCACGAAGGCCGCACCCCAACTGTCGGAGGCATAGCTCTCACCTGCTGCCCCTTTTCCCTCCTTCGCCAGGAGCTCCTTCGGAACCTGAACTTGGGGGGCCACAAGGCAACCGTGTCCTCGCTGGCCGTGGTTCTCTCTCTGGAGGGGAAGGCCAGCCACCGGGAGCTGACCTCCCGCCTGCTCTCGGACTTGGTGGGGAAGGTGCTGAGTGCCGAGGACATCGCGGCTGCTTTCGACGGGATGCTGCACGACCTCCCCGAGCTGATTCTGGACACGCCCGAGGCACCCCAGGTCAGTCCTGCCCAGGAAGGAGGGGAAAGGGGAGGTGCTTTTCTCTTCTGGACACCGTGGCCCCTGACCTTGTGGCCTCCCTTGTCTTGCCTGTGCAGATGCTGGGTCAGTTCATCGCCCGGGCTGTGGCCGACCATGCGCTCCCCCTCAACTTCCTCGAGCGCTACAAGGGGCGCGTGGACTGTGAGCATGCACGGTGAGAGGGCCAGCCTGGTGCATGCCATGCCCGGGGGGGGGGGGGGGGGGGGGGGGCCACCCCCGGGCTAACAGGGAGTGTGTGTGAGAGAGAAACACAGTTGCTGGATACGCGTTTCCTCTCCCTGCAGGGCTGCCCTGGATTGTGCTGCCGTCCTGCTGCGCATCAAGCGAGACGTCAACCGGCTGGACAACGTGTGGGGCGTGGGGGGCGGCCAGAGGCCAGTCAAGCACCTGATCAAGGAGGTGAAGAGCTGGAAGTGGGGTGGGGGGCGCTCGGTCTGCCCTCTACTGCCCCTCCGGCAGTTCTTGAGCGGCCCTTGGATGCTCGGCCGTCTGCCCGGATGCATGGGGTTGGAGATGGGGCGACTGACCGAGGGATGTCTTTGGGGCCAAGCATGCAGAGGGAGGGAGAGAGGGAGGCTGCTCCGTGCCGGGGTCTGCTGGAGGGAAGCAAGCACCCAAAGCTGCTGCAGGAGAAGAAGGAACCAATTCCAGCAACCGTTAATCTTAAGTTAATGAATTCAAGGTGGCGCAGTTCAGAAGACATATTAAAATGCACTGGTGAAACACAGAGCAGCTCTCTGCCTAGGAAGGACTGCTCAGATCCATAGAATAAAGGAGAGGGGGAAGCTAGAAGGGCCTTGGGGACCTCAGGAGGGACTGGGCGGTGTGCTGTGAAGTGGGTGGAGGGGTGGGGATGAGGTTTAGACACAGGAACTGTAAAGGGAGGAGGGAGCTGTGAGACACCAGCAGTCAGATCCTGAAGGCAGAACCCATCCACACACCCCCGGGGCGGGGAGGTCCTGGCGCAGAGCTCTTCCGCCCTCCAAAAAGTCTTGAGCAGCTGCACCAGAGGCCTGACTGGACTGCAGACCCCCACAACTCCCCTTCCCGCAGATGAACCTCCTCCTGCGTGAATACTTGCTCTCCGGAGAGGTGTCCGAGGCCGAGCGCTGCCTGCGCCAACTCGAGGTGCCCCACTTCCACCATGAGCTTGTCTATGAGGTAAAGAAGGGGGGGCGGGAGCTCTGCTGGAGCTGGTGGGAAGGGAACAGGCCACGATCAGGCTTGCCCGGCCCAGGACAGGGAGCTCTGGCCCCCTTGGCATCCTGGGCCTGTTTGGCTGCCCTCGGAAACCCCTGCCTTGCCCACTCTCGCTGGGTGCTCATGGTGCTTCTCCCCACCCCCCCTGGGGGTGTTTGTGCCAGGCTGTGGTGATGGTGATGGAGTCTTCGGGAGATACGGCTGTCGCCATGATGGTGAAGCTGCTGAAAGTGCTGTGGCAGACGGGGCTGGTGACCTTGGATCAGATGAACCGGGTAAGGCCCGGAGGGGCTCCACCCTGCAGGGCCGTAGAGGGAGCTGGCATTGGCTCCCGCCTGCAGCAAGCGCCTCCCCCTCCCCCCCCGCCACTTCTCTCTCTCTCTCTCTCTCTCCCTCCTCCTCTCTCAGGGCTTCCAGCGGGTCTACGATGAGCTTGGAGACATCAGTTTGGACGTGCCGCTGGCTCACAGCATCCTCGAGCGGATGGTGGACCTCTGCTTCGAGGAGGGTGTCATCACCAGGCAGCTGAGAGAGACCTGCCCTGCCCGGTAGGTCCCACCCAAGCGGGTGGGTGGGGAGACAACGACACCTTGTTGGCTTCAGAGAAGGACTGACCTTCCCACCCGCACCCCAAATGGCTACCTTAGAAAGGTGTTGTGTCCAGAGGTTCCTCCTTGAGGGCTGTTCCTCACGCTTGAGGGCCCAAGAGGCAGCAGGTTGGGACGAGAAGATCAGGTGGTCTGTACCGGTGGTCACCAACCGGTGGGTTGCGGCCCACTGGTGTTCCGTGAGAAAATGTTGGTGGTCCGCAGAGAAGTGTCACCCCCAAAGCACTCTCCCCAAAGCAATTAATCCAGGCTGCGGACGAACACAAGGCTGCGCTGCCCACGTGGCCTGTGGGAACACAAGGCTCGTGTCGCATTAGGAAAACACGAGGTAGTGAGGGGAGCGGGGAAAGGGCGGAGGGGGGTGGGGGGTGGGAACTTGCCTGGCCACTGGGGTGTTACTTCTGCTTCTTTCTTCTTCTGCTTTTGGCTGCACGCAAAGGCATCCTGCTCCCAGAGGCTGCGCAAAGACTCCTTTCTGGTGGAGTTTGTGGGGGGAGGGAAAGAAAAACGGCTGCTGCTTCTGCTGCTTTCCTTGCATGAAGACAAAAGTCTCTCCGCCCCCCCAAGAACAGAGCTCAAAAGCAGGCTAGGAATGTGGCTGCCTTGGAGGGGTTGAGTGTGTGTGAAAGGGGTGTGTGTGTGTGTGTGTGAGAGAGAGAGAGAGAGATCTCCCTCACACTCCCACCAACGTTAGCAAGCCCCGCTAGTCAAAATTCACATTAGTGGTCCACGGGATTTAAAATAATGAGTTTGATGGTCCCTGAGGTCCAAAAGTTTGGCAACGCCTGGCCTATACGAACAGCCCCCAGGGACATGCTGGTCATCCTACCCTGCCTCTAACTCCCCTTCTCCTCCTCCTCCTCAGGGGCCGGAAGCGCTTTGTCAGTGAAGGAGACGGCGGCCAAATCAAGCAATAACTGGAAGCTTTCAGCACCCCCCCCCCCCGCCACTGCTCCTCCCCCCTCCCCAGCAATGCCTTCAACTCAGCCAGACCTGCCAGTCAACAGAGGAGCCCAGAAACCTTTGCTGAGCACCCACCATTCCCTCCCCCACCCCCGAACAGCGTGTCCAGCGGGCAGGCGGGCGAGCTTTATCAGGGAGGCGAGCTGGGGAAGCCTGCACTTTTTGCCTGACAGATGGGGGCCGGTGGTTCGATAGAAGGGGGAGAATTCTCCTGCAGGGCACCAGCAATGCATCTCAGGAAGCCTCAGGCTAGCTGGAACTGCTGCAGGGGTAAATGTTGGGGCTGTTTGGGCCTGCTGGGCAGCAGGGCTGAGGAGGCAGAGGACGGGCACCTCCCTCACAGCCTCTGGCTAGCGCAGAGCAGTCGGTTCCTGCCTTGTGCAGCTAAGTTCCAAGGTACTGTGGGGAAGGAAGTCAGCTGGACTCCCTGCAGCCAAAGAACCTCCTGATCCCGGGACCCCTTGAAGCCCCGATGCCACCCACAGATGCAGGCGCGGGGTGTGTGGTGGTGGCGGCTGGGTTTGAGGGCTGAGGGAGTAGCAGCTGAGCAGCGCAGGGCTAATTCTGCCTGAGTTCAAGAGGGGAGCTGCTTCTGCTTGGCGCTGCCCACGACTGGCGGAGAGGCCGAGCAAGTGGACATCGTCATGGGAGGGAATTGTGCCAAACTGCTTAGTGGTCTTGCAGGCAAAGGTGGTAGGGACGGGTGAGTCTAATGGGAAATGAAAATAAATGATTTTACTCAAAAGGACTCCGGCTTCTTGTCTCCGGCTGCAAACAGCATAGCTCTTTGGCCATTTTTTTTTTTTTTTTTTTTTTTTTGAAGTAAGAGTGGCATCTGGCTCGCAAAAACACGGATTGTAGAGTGTCTTAGGAAGAGCAAACCCCCCAAAATGAACAGGATTCAACGTGCAGCTGGAACTCCTGAACAGATTCAAGGGAAGAGCTGTTTTCACATGAGATGCTCAATTGCGAAATTATAGATTTAGAACGAGGGTCTTCAAACTTGGCATCTTTAAGACTTGTGGACTTCAACTCCCAGAATTCCTGAGCTAACATGACTGGAGGAGGAATTCTGGGAGTTGAAGTTCACAAGTCTTAAAGCTGTCAAGTTGGAAGAGCCCTGATTTAGATCATAAAACCATAGGGCTGGAAGGGATATCCGAGTCTTCAACCCCCTGGTCAAGGCAGGAGCCTTAAACCATTGTGGTCAAACTATTGTCCAGTCTATTTTTTGAAGACCATGTTCTGTGATGGTTCCTCAGGTACTGGATGATAGTCATGTCCCTCCCTACCCTACTCCTTTTCAATAGGCTAGCCCAGGAATGTCCAACCTTGGCAACTTTGAAGAGTCGTGGACTTCAACTTCCAGAATTCCTGACAGCTGGCTGAGGAACTCTGGGAGTTGAAGTCCACAAGTCTTAAAAGTTGCCAAGGTTGGAGACCTCAGGGCTACACATAACCCCGTTCCTTCAACCATTCATACAATTTAGCCTCTAGACCCGTTATCTCCCTTGCTCTTCTCTGCACCCTGCGGGTCTTTTTTTGTCTGTATTGTGATCAGAACTATCACCATTCTGATATAAAGCAGTATTATCACTTGAGATTTTGACAGAATAATAAAGGACCTTTGAGGTCCAATCCAACTCCCTGCTCAAATAGGAGACCTTATACCATTTCGGTCCAATCTCTTCTTAAAACCCTCCAGTGTTGGAGAAGCCCCAGCTTCTGGAAGCAAGTCGTCCCACTGATCGTTTTCACAGGTAGTTGCTAATTTCTCCTTGATTAATTTCCATCAGTTGCTTTCTCTTCCGTGCTCGGCTGTTTCATAGAATAGGTCGGCTTCCTTTTTTGTGGTTCCTTAAATATTGGAAGACTGCTACCATTTGTCCGAAATGGTTCTCCTGCTTGAGCAGAGGGTTGGACTAGAGGACCTCCAAGGTCCCTTCCAAATCTGTCATTTCCCTGGTTGACCGATTTAGTCCTTTTTGTCAGAGGCGGCGATAAGATTCGCCTCTTTTTACATCATGAGGAGAAAACGGGGGAGGATCGTGCTCAAGAAAGGCAGGGCCGCTCTCGGAACAAGCCGCCTTCGCCTCCTAAGCAACAGCCGGAGGAGGAGAGGCGCCGCCCTGCAAGCCCAAAGCGGAGTCGCCTCGCTCCCGATTAAGGCGGGTGCCCGGGCGCAGCCTCGCCTTCCCAGCTCTTCCCCCACTGGGGCCAGCCGGCTGTCGGTCTCGAGCGCCGGTTGCCCCTCCGGCCTGAAGCGGACAGCCGCCGGGCCCGCTCTTGCGCAACTGAGGGGCGGGGAGGCGCGGACAAATAAGCTCCACCCCTTTCCCTGCGGGGGCGGGACCACGCCCCGAGCGGCAGGTACTCGCCTTCCCAGAGCGCCCCGGGGCGCTGAAGGCGGCGCGGGGCCTGCCGGGAAAGGCTCCCGGGACACGTTGGTGGCCGGTCGCCCGGCCGGGGAGCACGAGGACGGATGGCGCGCGAGCGGCGGCGGCGGGCGGGCCCGGAGGGCGGGCGGGCGCAGGAGAGGGTCCCGCGCGGGGCCGGGGGACGGCGGGAGCGGACGGGGTCGGGCGCGGGGCCGGCGCTGCTGGCGCTGCCGGCGGTGGTGCTGCTGCTGTTGGCGCTCGGCTGGGGCTTTTACGCCCGGTGGGGGCCCGCCGCGCGCCTCGTGGCCCCGCACGCCGCGCCCCGCGCCCTCCCTCCGGGCAGCACCGGCCCCGACGCCGCGCCGGCCCGCTTCTGGGGCTCCTACCGGCCCCAGGTCTACTTCGGCATGAAGACGCGCAGCCCGCGCTCGCCGGTGGTCGGTAAGTGAGCGTCGCCCGCCCGGGGCTGTGGCGGGGTGGGGGGGGGTGGAGGCTGGGGAGAGGCCTCCGAGCGGCTGCCCGCCCCGCTTGCTGCTGCCGGGCGTCAGTTGTGTGGGTCCTTCCCGCAACAGGGTTGATGTGGCTGCAGCAGCTGGAGGGGGACGTGCGGCTGCGGCACACCTGCGAGCAGAGCGACGGCCTCCCTCGCTACGGCTGGCTGCTTCACGACGGCGCCCATTTCGGGGTGCAGGAGATCCAAGACCTGGGCTTCAGCCTGCAGACGGAGATGGTGAAGCGTCCCGGCGGGGAGCATGGCGGAGACTGGAGCTGGAGGGTGACGGTTCGCCCAGAAGTGAGTTGGGGAGAAAGGGGACCCCGATTCCCTTAGTCCAGGGCTCCCCAAACGTGGCCGCTTTAAGACAAAGCTGGCTGGAGAATTCTCGGAGTTGAAGTCCACGCGTCTTAACGTGGCCAAGTTTGGACATCCCTGCCTTAGTGAAACTTGTTTCTCGTGATGGTGCATCTGTTCCACTTCTTTACTGGTGGGGACAAGGAGGGTTGCGTGGCCTTCAGGCTGCTTGGCTGAGCAACGTGGCTGCCCTGCCAGGTCAAGTTTGGAAGTTCAGCTTGCAGCCTCTGGGGACTGGAAAGGGTTTTGTGTGACCTCCGATTCTGTCCCCGCCTCTCCAGTTTTGTCCTCATTGTGACAAAAAGAAGCAAATAAAGGCTGTTTTCTCTTTCTCTCCCTCCCTCCCTCTCTCCCTCCCTTCCTCTTCCTCTCTCTGCGGTCCAGTTACAACCACAGCTGTAGGGAAGCCAGACATTAACGGGTGTTGTCTTGTTTCCTTGTGTCATCTTTGCGCATTTAGAGGACGCAGCCCAAGCCCCCCTTCGTTTCTCTCTTTTTCTACGTGGCCACCGATGGGCAAGGAACGCTGCAGCCTGTGATAGAGGAAAAGAGTCGGCTGGCCTTGCTAAGAGGATGGACGGAAGAACTGGGGAACTTCACTGTGACCTTCCAGCCGCCCACCACGGAGTCCGGCACCCCGCTTTATGCCAGGTATGGGAACACTGCCACTCGGGAAGCGAGGGGGCAGAGTCTGGCACACAGGTTTCCCACATCCTTCTCTCTCCCGCTAGGTACAATCACCTGCAGGCGATGGCAGAAGGGCTGCATCACCTGACTGACGTGGTGAAATCGAGCCTGACCCCGCGGTTTTCCTACGCTCCCCCTGGGCTTCCCAAGCGCCACTACTTTGGCGTGGACGTCTACCACGGCCGAGCTGGGGACAGAGAGTTACGCAGCCAGCTCCTAGTCCACCAGGTGACGGTGGCTGTGCCCTGCCGTGTGGAAGTGGCTTTTGAGTCAGGCAGCGTGCCTGACCGCCCAGACCGGCTCCTGGCAGACACGCTGACGCGAGAGCTGGAGAAACACGCGGCCACCTTCAAGCGGCGCTTTGAGGAGACCTTCGGCCTCTCCCGCAAGGGCTTCTCTAGCCAGGAGCAGCACTTCGCCCGGGCTCTTCTCAGCAACATGCTGGGTGGGATGGGCTACTTCTATGGGCGCTCGCTGGTGCAGTCCCCGCACACGGAAGTCCCCCAGCTGTACCCCGCGGGGGCTCTCTTCACCGCCGTGCCCTCCCGCTCCTTCTTTCCCCGGGGCTTCCTGTGGGATGAAGGCTTCCACCAGCTCCTCCTGGCCCGCTGGGACCCGGCCCTGAGCCAGGAGGTGATGGCTCACTGGTTTGACCTCATGAACGCTGAGGGATGGATTCCGCGGGAGCAGATCCTGGGGGACGAAGCCCTGGCAAAGGTGCCCCCGGAGTTTGTGGTGCAGCACAGCCAGGCGGGCAACCCCCCCACTTTCTTCTTGGTGCTGCAGCAGCTGCTTGGGCAAGGGGCAGTGGAGCAGGATTACCTCCGCCGCATTTATCCTCGCCTGCAAAGTTGGTATGACTGGTACAATCGCACGCAGGCGGGAGCCTTGCCCTACACCTTCCGATGGCGTGGCCGGGACCGGGACACTCAGCTTTTCCTGAATCCTAAAACCTTGACCTCTGGCCTGGACGACTATCCCAGGGCCTCCCACCCCTCGGAGGAGGAGCGCCACCTGGATTTGCGCTGTTGGATGGCCGTCGCCTCTGCTGTGATGGCCGAGGTGGCCACGCGAGTGGGAGAACCAGGGAGCGACTACGCGCACATGGCCGAGAGGCTGGCGGACAGTGAACTGCTGGAGCGGCACCACTGGTCGGAGACAATGGGTGCTTTTGCCGACTACGGCAACCACACCCTGGCTGTGGCCCTGGAGCGCGAGCACCTTCGGCCCGCTCCTGGCCAGCCCCCGCCCATTCCAAGGCTGGTACGGGTGGTCCGCAAGTTGCCGCGGTTGCAGTTTGTGGGAGGGGCCCTTGGCTACGTGAGCCTCTTCCCCTTGCTGCTGCAGCTCCTGCCCCCCGATTCCCGGCAGCTGGGCAGCCTCTTGGCCGACATGAAGAACGAGCAGAAGCTGTGGACACCCTTTGGCTTGCGTTCCCTGTCGCGCAGCAGCCCCTTCTACCTCAAGCGCAACACGGAGCATGACCCCCCTTACTGGAGGGGAGCCATCTGGATCAACATGAACTACCTCGCGGTGCGGGCGTTGCACCACTACAGCCGAGTGGAGGGGCCCTACCGGGAGGAGGTAACCAGGCTGTACCACGAGCTGCGCGCCAATGTGGTAGGCAACGTTCTCCGACAGTACCTGCACTCTGGCTACGTTTGGGAGCAGTATAACGACAGCACGGGCCGAGGGCAAGGGTGCTACCCCTTCACGGGCTGGTCAGCTCTGGTTGTGCTCATGATGGCCGAGGAATACTGATTGGCCCGCTGATGCTCCTGTCTCCCTGGGAGGCTCAGCCGCAGGATCCTGACAAAGGGACGCAGGCGTTGACCTTTCCCCCTGCCCTGCTTCGCCTTCAACTCGGGGAGGTGGGCGGTGCCTGAATGTAAGAAATTTTCTATTGAAATAAAGCCCAAAAGCTTAAAAGCTTTGGAAGCCTGGGCAGCAAAGGCATCCCTAGTTTTTGGACGGCTGGACAGGAGGGGGGGTGGGCCCTATAGAAATTTGGGGGGGGGGGGTGTTTTACCACCCCCACCAAAGGAGATAAAAACCCCTTCGGTGTAAAAGCCGCTCTTCCACAGAATCTCTCAAGCGCATAAAGCGCAACTCACCGATTGTGGCACAGTCTAGCTGGCACCTTGAGAGGAGGGGAAAGGCAAGACTAGGGAGAAGCCCCATCTTGAGAGAAGGGAAGGTTTAAACCGATGACCATGTCAAAGATGCTTAAACTGGGGCCAAGGGCAAGGGTGTGCTGACTGACGCATTTAACCCAGCTCAGGCCGATGGCCTGCTTCCCCCACCAGGTGAAAGGAACGCCTCCGTGGCCAGTTTAGAGCAGCTTCACTTGATGGGTGAACCTGGCAGGAAGATCTGCACAGCGGCTGGATGTTACATTGGTTTAGTGGTTCCCAAAGTGAGTGGTACCACCCCTTGGGGGGCGGTGGGATGCCTTGGGGGGGGCACTAAGAGGCAAGGGGGCTGGCAGGGGGGCGTTTGAGCCGCTGCCCCTGCAGGTTCACCCATTGACTATAGCACCACTCCGGAGCTGGTGCCTCCAATGCAGAAGCGGTGGCACGTTACGCGCCACAGCGGCCGCGTTCAACGCGCTGCCCCACTGCCACCCCTTAGCATCCCCAAGGAGGCCGGCAGAGAGGTGCTAAGAGGCGGTGGTGGGGCATTTGAGGCACCAAGCGGCCCTGCAGGTTCACCCATTGAAGTGCCGACTCTGGAGTTGATGTTTCCAGATGTGCCTGCGGGGCCGGGACCTCGAACACAGCGGCGGTGGCACACCTTTGCTCTACTTTTCCAACACTGCACTGCTGCCTACCCTGGGCTTCCTCAGCCCTGCCCTGTACTGGCTCCAGGAAGCAGGGAACAGCACCGCCCTCTATGACGTGAGGGCCGGGGGGGGGGGCACTTGGGAGGCTGATCCCTGGTGGGAGGGGCAGCCTGTGAACTTGCTGTCAGGCACGGCAGCTACAAAGAGGGGTGGGCTCGGTTGATCAGGATCCTGGATATTGGGCATGTGGTCAAAGCCTTCTTACCTATCTACCTACCTATCCATCCAAAAGGTCTGTCTACCTACCTACCTACCCATCCACAGAAATTGGTAGCTAGATATATTGGTAAGTAGGCAGGTAGGAAGATAGATGGATTGATGTATATATCTACCTGCCGATATTTACCTACCAATATATCCATCTATCCATCCAAAAGGTCTGTCTGTCTCTCTGTCTTCCTGCCTACCTATCAATATATCTACCTACCTATCTGTCTCTCTCCATCCATCCATGTTCAAGGCGCCAGCTCCAAGGCACATCAGGAAAGTACAGCAAAGCCAGTCTGGGAGGGAGACCTGATGCATCAGACTGAAATGTGGCCTAGCTTAGACTGAGGCCCTTTTACACATTGAAACATCTTTGGCTTCTATTAAAGGTTTTGTGGACGAAACATGGTCAAGACTATCAGGAAGCTCTCACATTTTGTTGAGGCTTTAAACAGGATCCATTGGACCAGACCTCCATCCTAAAAAAATTACTTTTCCCCAATGAATTATAGTGCCAATTCTGAAGAAGGCAAAACCAAAATATACTGGTAAATTACAAGAACACACACACTCCCTCCTAACCCTACTGGGGCAGGTGATTGGACTAGAATAGATATCTTTCTCCTCCCTCATTTCTTTCTCTTTCTGTCCCTTCCATCTCCCCCTCTCTTTGTCCCTTTTTCTTTCTTTTTCTCTTTTTTTCCTTCTCTTTCTCCCTTTCTTTTCTTTCTCTCTCTTTCTCTCAGGCTCACCCCATTGACTTGGTGCACTGCTCCGCTCAGACTTGCTTGGGCAGGTCGATTCAGTGCAGCGGGCTCAATGGGGTGGACCTGCGGGGCCGGCACCTAGAACATGGCAGTGCCGGCATGTTTGAAAAGTAGAGCAAAGCTGGTAATTTTTGCTGCAAACAATCACAAAGGCTGGGCTGTGCACAAGAAGGGACACGCGTCAATGCAATTCAGCAACATAAAATAAATACAAATAAATCAACAAGAATCAGCAAAGCATCTCTGATTAGATTTTATTCACTACTAGTATCTAATCAGAGATGTTTTGCCGATTCTAGTCCAATGACCTGCTCCAGCAGGGTTGGGAGTGTGTGTGTGTGTGTGTGTATGTGCACGCGCATGTTTGTCAAAAATCCAAAAACGGGTCAAGCAGCTCTGGGAAGGCCACTTGTAAATTAGAACACTTGCCAAACAACCGGCCATGAAGTGAGGACCACTTGTATTTGGTTTGCCAGTCACCTGGCCACACCCACCAAACCACACCTACCTGGTCATGTGACCAAGCCACACCCAGCCAGTCATGTGATCACCAAGCCACACCCTCAAATTAGGTCATACCCCAGAAATTTGAATCCCACCCCCAGGTGGGGGGCACAGAGGATGAGTGTGTAGCACCAAGGGGGGGGTGGACTGAAAGTTTGGGAACTACTGCATTGGTTCCCTCCCCCCCACCGCGCAATGGAAAGGGCCTCCAAGAGTCAGGATTTTCCTTGTCTGTTTAATAAGAAGCACACAGTGCGACCAGGCTCCTGTAGGACACTGGCCAACAGGAAGGCCAGCTCCCCGCTCCCAGGGCAGAATCGGTGTTGGCCACAGCCATCTCTCCATGCAACCAGCAAACCCCAATGCAACCTGGAAATGGGGAGGGGCTTCACCTACTACGCCATGCCTTACATCAAAGCTGGAGCACAGCAGGAACCACACACACACACAGAGCTATCACTACAGTTAAGATCCAGCACGTAGCTCCCCTCTCTGCCAGCAAGGGCTCTGGGTTCCTGTCCCCAGAAAGCTCCCAAGGCAGCACTAAGGAGGGAGCGGAAATGGCAGAGCAGGAGAGGATCAAGCAGGTGTCCGTCTGTCCCTCTGGGCAGGGAAGTGAGGATAAGGCGCAATTCTCCGCAGTGAACAAAAGGCAGCTCAGTCTTCCAGGTGGCTGGGGCAGCCGAGCACAAGAGGCCCCGGTTCAGACAGGCAACGTTGGTGAGGAGGCCAGTTCCTCGGTGGCCCCTTCAGAGGGCTCCCCCTGCTGCCTGCAGGCCGCCCCTTTGCCAAGCAAACGGGTCGTCCCCTCCTCCTCACTCGCAGCTTCTTCCTCATCCTGGCCTCGGCCCACCTCGATCCCGGAGTCCCCCGTCAGGCGCCGGTGCCGCGCGTTTTCTTCCCGGGCATAGGGCTCCTCCTCCTCCTCCTCCGAGAGGCGCTGGAAGTCGCTTTCGAAGAGCTCCACGTCGTGGGAGGAGAAGAGGGCGCTCTTGGTGGCAGCAGCCGGGAGCTCCCAGCTGTCCCCCGCGGGGCCTGCTCCGCCACCACCACCCTCCTCGGCTTCCGCTTCGCTGGGGCTGCTGGACTCGGTGGCCGACAGGGAGGTGCTGCCGGGGGAGGTCAGGCAGCTGGACTCGCAGGAGCAGCTGGTGCAGTTCTCGGAGCTGCCGCTCAGCGTGAAGGTGCTGGAGCCCCCGAGGAGGGCGGAGGTGGCGGCGGCGCTGTAGGGGGGCGGTGGGGTGGCGGGGCGCCGGGCCACCTCCTCGTAGGCCGGCAGCTTGAAGGAAGCCATCATCCCTGCAAGGAAAGAAAGGCGCAGAGCTCAGGGCCGGGCCTGGGGGCAGGCTGAGAGGGTCGCTCGGCCCACCCCTCCTGGGCGCGGAGGCCACTTACGGAGCTCCCCCGCGGAGGGCGGGTAGTTGCAGGCACCGTGGTAGGCAATGAGGTTGATCTCGCGCTGCCTCTGCTGCTGCTGCAGGCGCAACTTGGCGCGGCGGTGCCGGTAGGCGCAGCAACAGCTGAACAGGATCAGGACCGTCCAGAGCAGCCAGAACCCTGCGGGGAGGGGATGGGGGGGGGAGACGGGCGGTGGTGAGACGGGAGGAGGAGGAGGAGGAGGCCGTCGCCGCCCCTGCCCCGCCCCGCCCCGCTTACACCAGAGCTCGTAGTAGTAGATGCAGCAGCCGGTCTCGCCGCAGCAGTGGCCCGTCTCGCACACGTACGGCTGGCTCCTCACGCCGGGACAGAGCTCGCGGGCCTGCCGGGACACAGCAGCAGCATCAGCCCGCCCCGCCTCCCCCGCTCTCCCGCCGCCGCCGCCGCCGCCGTTGCGCCTCACCTGACGCTCGCGGCCCAGCAGCGCCGCCGCGCCCCACCCGGACTGCGCCTCCCTGCCCGACGGAGGCGGCCGCGGCGCTTCCATGGCGGCCCTACGGCAGGCCCGGGCACCGCCTCGCCTCCATCCCGCCCCGCCGCCGCCTCCTCCCCGCTCCCCTCGCCCCCCAGGTGGCCGCCGCCAATGCTGCCACCGCCGCCGCCATAGCTCCCGGAGCGGCTCCCGCCCCTCCGCCGCCGCCGCCACCAATGGGCTTCTCCCGCGGGGCTGGTCCCCAATCAGCTGCGCAGCGACCTTGCCCGGCAGCCAATCAGGCGCCGTCTTCGACCCTAACAACAGCAGACAAAGCGGAGGGCCCGCCCCGCGGACTGCTGATTCCCCACCCACCCCCAGCACCACTCAACCGTCTCCGCGAATTGGGCTGGGCCAGGAAGATTGACCCGCGCGACCTCTTTGTGGACCAATAGGAAGGGACGAATTAAAAAAAAAAAGAGGAAGACGCAGGGGGGCCGGTAATGGGAAGGAGAAAGCAAGACTTCCGTCTAGCACCACTTCCGGCCCTCTGGCTGGGGGGCCTCCTGTCAGCCTTGGTGGGCGAGCAGTCCCAGCAAGCAAGTTCTCCCTCAAGCAGCGCGGGGCATTATGGGGATTGGCAGTGCCTTTTAAATCAGGGGTCTCCAACCTCGGCAACTTCCCAGCAAAGTTGGCTGAGGAACTCTGGGAGTTGAAGTCCACAAGTCTTTAAAAAGTTGCCAAAGTGGGGAGAATCCTGCCTTAAATTGCTCTTGGAAACCAACGGGCAGCGGACCAACAGCGTGGCAAGGTGGGCTCCTGTTCCTGCAGTAGAGGTTCCCAGAGAGGGAGAAGGTGCTCAAGAGCAAGTGAGGCCACCACCACTCCAGGGGCCTTGAACGTCCGTCTCTTGTTCCAGGAATGGCCACGATCCACACCCAAGGATGCTGGGACAAAGCCCTTCTGACCAGAGCACCTAATTATGCCAGCAGCACCAGCCATAAGGGTACCACATTGCAGGGGGGCACATAAACCTATTGAGACAAAGTTGTGCTGTTGCAGATGTAGTAAACCTGACACGGTTTCAGCCTGAACCCCCAAACACACATAGCTGCCCTTTGGTCAGAATGCATAAACAGTTGTCATTGGACTTCAGGTGACCCACTTCTCAATCCCATGGATTGCTTCATTGTCCCCAGTTTTGGGCAACAGTTCAAGGTGTGGATTGACATGGGGCACCCCGAGCTCAACCTTTCCTTCCCCATAAGCATTCTTTGGCATCTTCACGGGCAACCCAGGACATAACAGCACCCAAAGGGCTGAGAGTCCTTGTCCAAAGCCCCTCACAAGACAGAAACCAGTACCTGGATGCATAGATCCTGGCCAGTCGCAGGGATCCTAGGCTAAGGGGCTGGGCAGTATCAAAGGAAAGTAGATGGCCCTGCAGCTACGGCCATCTTCTCTGAAATCGCTTGCCAAAATCTCCTCTGAATCTTCCCAGCTTCTCCTTGGAGAGCTCCCTGTCAGTAGGAAAAACTGAGGAAGGAACCAGGCGGCCATCTGGGCTTGTCAAGTTAGTTTCAGGGTATCTTTAATGTCGACAATAAATCAATTTTCCTGCAGGCTGCCTGACTTAGAGAAGACCTGCAACCAGCCACTTTTCTCTGCATCCTGTACAAATGAAAAAGGGTACTACTGCTTTCATCCGTCTTGAGAAGCAGCAGCCCCCAGAAAGGCAAGAAACAATGCCACCATCTCCCATCTACACACACAAACACACACACAATGGTCCTGCCCTCTCCTCCCCATGCAGGGGGAACCTTCCATTTTCCACACCGTCGCTGCAGCAAGAGATGTCCAAGGGGCTCGCACTGTACACAGCCAGAGATGTGCTTCTTGCTGAACCAGCCACTGCTGCTGAACAGATCCCAAGGCTGTTTGGACACCCACCTCAGACACCTGGGAACAGGGCTGGCACGCCTCTTCCAGACCACAGAGGCCTTCAGGGTGACCGCTGGGTACCGACTATCCACCCGTGTGACTATGCTGGCACCTCCTGAAGCAGCAGGTTCTTTTTGTAACAATCCAGGCTACAAAGGGGGGTCCCAGTGCGGGAACAGGAGTACCGCTTGAGGTTGGGGCAGCCAATGACCCCACACGGCATGGTGGGCGGCACTACCCTCGGGAGGGAGGGCAACACAGGCAGGGAAGTCCCAGGCGGGAAGGAGATGGTGACCCCAGAGGCAGCACTGCGGTAGCTCACGGTGGGGACTGCTGTGCTTTTGGCCTTGCGCTCACGCAGCGTCTTCACTTTGGCCTTGCTGGTCTTGGTGAGGCGCTCGATGGTTTGATTCTTGTTCTCCTCGGCCTTTTTGGCAGCCTGGAGCCGCCGCTTACGAGCCCGTTCTTCTCGCTTCACCAGCATCTCCTCTGTCAGCTCCTTGGCCTTGTATCCCATGGGCAGCTCCAGCAAGGGCTGACTCTGCTGCTTGTGCAAGAGGGCTTTCTGCGGACAGGAAGAGGAGAAGGGACGGCTGACAACACCCTTCTAGATGCAGAGGCAAGGGGAAAGCCTCGGTGCCTTGTGGCACCACCAGCAGCCAGGAGGCACCAGAGAAATTATGCCATCCCGACAAAGGGCCTCCCCAAAGCCATCTTGAGACAGTAGAGGTCCTCCTTGGCTACTGACCCTACATCCTCCTCTCTGGTCCCAACCCAGATTGGACGCCCTCTCTGCTCTTAGAATCAGCAACTAGGATCGTGGGGCTGCGGAGGGGGTGTTATAGATCAAATGTGGACAGGAAGGTTCTGAAGTTTAGAAGGAAGGAGGCTTGACTTCCCACCTGGCTTGGCTGAAGAAAAGCCACCTGCCTGGCTGCTAGGAGGCAGAGGGGGACATGCAGCAGAGTAAAGCTACCCTGGATAAAGGGTCACTTCGTTGCCAGTGGTCTACAAGAAATCCCTGCATTAGGCCTAGTTTCCCCACCTGCCGGGCAGTGAGCAGGGACTCGTCCACCTCTTTTTTCAATTCCCCATTGTCATCCAGCTCCCCCCGCTCCAGGGCATCCAGCCACCGCTGCTCCTCTTCTTCCTCACGTGCTGGGAAGACCATTTCTGGATCAAGTTCTGGCAACGGGGACGGCTCCAGGTTGCTGTCTTCATCTGCGGAGAGAAGAGGATTCGCCTTGAGTCTGGCCAGGGAAGTGGAACATCTCCTTTGTTGATGCTAATTTGCATGTTGGCATCCAATTCAGAATTTGCGGGATGACCTCCAAAGAACAAGGAGATGCCAGCAAACCTTTGAGAAAGTTTATTAAGAAAGTAACAGCATCAGTGATTCATCGTCAATCAGCTGCAATGAGCAATAACATCCTCTGGAATTCTACTCTAAAAGGGGTTGTTTTCATTGGGCAAATTGTATAGCCCTTCAATCTCTCTCCCCGCCCCTTTCAACCCTCAAAGTTGATTGGTTTTAGGTGTTAGCAAACAATGGCCACATCCTAGCTCAAGGATCTTCAAACTTGACAGCTTTAAGACTTGTGGATTTCAACTCCCAGAATTCCTGAGCTAACATGACTGGAGGAGGAATTCTGGGAGTGGAAGTCCACAAGTCTTAAAGCTGTCAAGTTTGAAGACCCCTGTTCTAGCAGGTCTTGGGCACCTGCTAGGATAAGAGAGGGAAACAATTGTGTGACTGGGGTTAGACCTGGAAGCTTGTCTGGCGCCTCTCCAGAGTAAATGGGAAGAGCTGGTTTGGCTAAGCAATCTCTCTTCGCAGCCCTAAAAACAGACTTTTTAACATCGAAGGGACCATGGGCCCACCCAAAGGGAGGTTCTTAAATACTGCTTACTGCTCAGGCCTGTGAGAGCCAGGCAGGGGAGGCTGGGAAAAGGACAGGGCCCAGCCGCTCACTGAGCAGGGAGCCCCAAAACTGGGTGGCTGGAGGGAAAGAAGGGAGCTGCTGCTTGTGCTCTTTTCCCACCCAAAGGAGAATTTTTCAGAGCCGGTGCCACTCACCCAGCCATGCCCGGTACTGCTCGATGGGCACGCCTTCCATGGGCTCCTCGTCGTCGTTTGCCCCCATCAATGGGGAGGGGGACCGGGGCCTCTCGGGGATCACGCTGAAGGTTGGGACACTGCAGGAAGAAGAGCAGCTGAGGCTTCAGAAGCGGCCGCTTGGCTCAGCCCCGCGGGGTCCCTCCCTCCCTCAGTCCCCCGGCCACCGACCGGGACGTGGCGGCCGTCTCCAGCCGGGCACAAGGGGAGCCCAGCGCCCGCCCGCCAGCCTACCTCTTGGTGCCCAGGATCTGGCCGCCCAGCTTGATCTTGAGCTTCAGCTGCGGCTTGGGCAGGGCGGCCGCCTGGTCCAGGCCGGGCTCCTCCCGGTGGTGCCGCTTCTTGTGCTTCTTCTTGTGCTTCTTGTGCTTCTTCTTGTGGGCGCCGTGCCCGAGGGGATCTGCCGCCGCCTCCGCCTCGCCTGCCAAGAACGAGCCGCTCAGGTCCCCGCCAGGCAGCGCCGCCCCCGACCGACCGCCCCGCCGGGTCCCGCTTACCCCGCCGGCCGCCTTCCATCCCGCTGCCCGGGGCCTCCGCGCGACGCCACGCCTTGCTCATCCTGGGCCGCCGGCGGGAGCGCCGCCGTTCTCCTTCCCGCCGGAAGCGGCCGGCCGGAAGGAACCGGAGCCGGAAGTTCCCCGGCAGACGGCCCCGCCCACCAGGACGGAAGGCAAAGGAGAGGCACGGCGCAGGCGCCTCAGTGGCCCTCGGCTGCGGCTGGCGAGTGGTCGGGGCGGGCGGGTTCGCTTCAGCCCGTGAAGACGCTGGGCCAGCGGCTTCTGATGGGGAGGCCCCGCGGGGCAGCTCCCTCAGCTTCGCAGCTCCGGCCACTTCAAGTTGGGTTGGCCTTCAACTCCCAGAATTCCCAGCGAGCCTCGGGAGTCGAAGCCTGGAATCGCCGGAAAACGCCGATCGAGACGGCGGCCGGTGAGGGACCGAAGCGAGCAACCGCGCAGCGTCCGTGGCTTCTGCACGGGGCGGAGGGGGGGAGTGTGAATCTTTCCCGTCCTCTAGCAGGACAGCGGGGCTCCGGGGGGGGGGCAGGAAATCGGCCCCCAGAAACAGCTGCCGGCTCCTCGTCCCCACTAGGCGCTTCTCCGAGGGCCGCGCCTTGGTCCTCCGGCTGTTGAGCCTCTCGGCGCCCGTTTCCCCCAGTTAGGCCTGCATAGAGTAGGAGTCTCCAACCTTGGCAACGTTAAGACTGGTGGACTTCAACTCCCAGAATTCTCCAGCCAACTGTGCTGGCTGGAGAATTCTGGGAGTTGAAGTCCATCAGTCTTAACGTTGCCAAGGTTGGAGACCTCTGGCGTAAACAACTCAGCTCTAAGGACTTTGTGCTCTGGAGGGCCCCTTATCTACTTGACAGGCTTCTTCTGTCTAATCAGACTCGTTCCTTTTGAACATCCCTTTTGGGAGGTGCAAAAGGTCCATCGCCCCTTCGGTCCATTTCCAATGCAAGAAGAGCACAATATACATTGCACTCAGGGGGGTGCAAATATTCACTTCCGTCAATCTCGTTACCCTGAACCCTGATTCTACAGTCGTGGAAATTCAGTTTTTCCCCCTTGTTGATCTACACTCGGTACCCTATAATGACAAAGTGAAAACAGAATTTTTGAAATGTCTGTAAAGTTTATTAAAAAGAAGAAGAAAAAACCCACCTGAAATATCACATTGGCATAAGTATTCGGACCCTTCGCTCAGTTACTTTAGTTTACTTTATTGGCATTGCACCTCGTACAATGAAATTAAATACCATCTTCAGTGTACATGATGACTATGAAAATACACAAACACACATCCTTCACATTGTATACATTGAATTGAAAATTCCTGATATTGCATTAATATTGCACTATACAGTAGAATCCAACAGAGCTACTGCCCTGGGATAGAAGCTGTTTTTCAGCCTATTTGCCCTTGTTTTTATTATTCTGTACCATCTGCCAGATGGTAATAGTTCAAAAAAGGGTGTCCAGGATGAGATGGATCTTTTGAACTTTCTTAAGGCAGCGGGAGCGATAAAGCTCTTCCAAAGAGGAGAGAGAGCAACCCATGATCCTCTGGGAATTGTAGTCCACAAGTCTTAAAGTTGCCAAGGTTGGAGACCCCTGGTCTGGAGCTCTTTCCTATCTGCCCCTGTGCAATTGGCAAACCATCCACAGGTGCAGTAAGTTAAGATACTCTCTATGGTGCCACGATAGAAGGTCACCAGCAGTTTTTCATTCAGTTGTTGTTTTCCCGAGAAGTCTCAGGTCGTATAATCTCTGCTGGACTTTGTTGAAGAATCTTGGCAGAAATTACAGCCTTGAATCTTTTTGGGTTGGATGCGACAAGCTTTGCACCCCTGGATTGGGGGATTATCTTCCCTTCTTCCTTGCAAATCCTCTCAGTCAGATTGGATGGTGACTCTTGGTGGACAGCCATTTTCAGGTCCCTCCAGAGATGTTCGGTAGGGTTCAAGCCACGGGGGGCTCTGGCTGGGCCACTCCAGGACATTCACAGTTGTCCCTAAGCCACTCCTGGGCTGTCTTGGCTGTATGCTTAC
>NW_020769399.1:906466-936949 GCF_900518735.1 Pseudonaja textilis | reverse complement strand
CCCCCCCCCACTTGCTACCGCCAAATTTTTGCACCCGGACCCTTCAACTGCATCCTCTGCCTCCTCCTCCCCACCCCCCGCAGGGCACAGACCTCCAGAAGAAAATTGACCATGAGATCCGCATGCGGGAGGGGGCCTGCAAGCTGTTGGCGGCTTGTACTCAGCGGCCGCAGGCCCTGGAGGTGACGAAGAGCCTGCTGGTCTGCAACAACCGAATCCTGGCCTACATGGCGGAGCTGCAGCGCATGAAGGAGGCGCAGGTGATGCAGCACATGGCTCGGCGGTGAGTTGGCCTCTGGGAGCTGGAGCGGGGGTGGGGGGGTGGGGTGGGGAGGCACCAGCTGGAAGTCTTGCTGGGTTGGTGTGCAGGCAGACGCGTGCAGAGGGCCACGGAAGCAGAGAAATCAAGCATCCTGGAGCGCAGACGCTTTGCTGGCTTCTGTTGCCATGGAAACCTGCTCAGGCCCACCTCATTTTCGGCCACTTTCCCGGTCCTTTCCTTTCCCTCCCTGCCTCCTCCTGTGCTCACCTTCTTCCCGGTGGGGATTGGGGGGCAGCCCGTCAAGGATCTTTGGGGCTGCCTCATTCTGGGGAGTGTGGCGAGGGGGCGAGGAAAGCCTCTCTTCCTGGCAGCTTCAGGGTTTTTGACCTCCCTTCCACCAGGCTGGGCAGGAAGCAGAGCAACACACACACACACACACACACACCTTGCTCTGACGCTCCCTCCCTCCTTAGGTTTAATCCAGGTGAAAACCCCTTAAGGACTCCTCTTGTTCATATTAATCCCCACTGATATTAGTGTTTTTTTGAACGCCTGTTTCGCTCAGTTCACGCGTGATTTTCTCAAGTTGCCACAAGAAATACAGTACTGCCTTTCTGGTGGCAGTCAGAGTCATAAATTCCGTGCTTTGTATCGGGAGCGTTTTAATCATTGCAATCGTCGTTTTAATAATCCTTGGTTTCACTTTCTCCTCTACCTCCTGCCCCCCCCCCCCGAATTTAGTCCTTCTGAGGCTGGATCCACGGACAGTCGCTTACCATGTCGGGGCCGAATCTGTGTCTCGGGTAAGGAGGGGCTGGTCCTCGGGGGTAAAGCCTGGCGAGGCTTTGCTCCCCCTCACACGTCTCAGTGGAGCCAGAAAAGAAATGGGAGGGAGGGTCTTATACCCATTACCTTTTCAACGGGACGTTGTATTTTGCAGCATTCTCAGACCTTCCCGGCCTCAGGTAGCATTTTAGTTAAAGAGAATTAGAGCAACCCCCTTTTTAAAAAAAAAAAAATTCACATTTTATGGTTGGAAAGGACAGTAGTCGAATGATTCAGTCCGAATGGTAGTATTATTTTTTTTAAATTTAAAATAAAGTTTATTTAAGTTTCATATATTTCAAACGTGGTAGTATTTCTATTGTTAGCGTTCGTCTCTGCCTATCAGGAAACTTTTGCTAGGAATAATGGAAGAATCGCACTATAAGGAAGAAGGAGCTCTGCTACTTTGGCCCACGAGGCCAGCTATCCCAACCTTCATTTCACCTGGGCTAAAGAGACAGAGCCTTATAAGGAAGCCGGGAAAAGCTTCACCCACTGACCCGCCCACCCACCACGGTTCCTGGCTGCCCTCCTTTTATCCTGCAGGCCGTTCAGGCACCCTATGAAACCAGCATGGCTCCCCTGGGGTTTTTGTAACTTTCTCTTCTGGGCAAGGGATGGCACTGGAGTTTTGTCCAGCAGAGATGCTGGGTTTTGCCCAGTTAATCCTGTCCTTCAATTCCGGCTCCAATCTCGCCCAGCCAGGCTCAGCTTCCAGGCCCTTAGACCAGAGCTCTCCAACCTTGGCAACTTTAAGATTTGTGGACTTCACCTCCCAGAATTCCCAAAGCTGGCTGAGGAATTCTGAGAATTGAATAGAATTCTTTATTGGCCAAGTGTGATTGGACAGACAAGGAATTTATCTTGGTGCAAATGCTCTCAGTGTGCATAAAAGAAAAGAGACATTCGTCAAGAGTCACGAATCATAAGGTGCAACACTTAATGATAGTCATGGGGTATATAGTAAATAGAATATAGTCATAGGGTACAAATAAGTAATCAAATCATACTAGGAAACAATATAAATCATAAGGATACAAGCGACAAAGTTACAGTCATACAGTCACAAGTGGGAGGAGATGGGTGATGAGGAGTGATGAGAAGATTTAACAGTAATAGTAGTGCAGACTTTGTAAATAGTTGGACAGTGTTGAAGGAATGATTTGTTTAGCAGAGTGATGGCGTTTGGAAATATAAATTGTAAAGATACAAGCAACACGATTATAGTCATAAGTGGGAGGATGGGTAAAAGGAAGGATGGGAAGATTAATAGTAATAGTAGTGCAGACTTTGTAAATAGTTGGGCAGTGTTGAGGGAATTATTTGTTTAGCAGAGTGATGGTGTTTGAGGAAAAACTGTTCTTGTGTCTAGTTGTTCTGGTGTGCGTGGTTTTGAGGATGGAGGTTGAAACAGTTTATGTCCGGGATGTGAGGGGTCTGTAGATATTTTCACAGCCCTCTTTTTGACTCATGCACTATACAGGGCCTCAATGGAAGGCAGGTTGGTAGCAATTGTATCCCGGCGCTTAAAGTTGCCAAGGTTGGAGACCCCTGCCGTAGACCTTTGGGACCAGGGTAGGCGGGGCAGAAGAAGCTTCCCCCAGCACAGCTTGTGCACAGCCAGGATTGGCCTGGGGCAGCCACCCCGCATGCCCTGTTGAAGAGGTCCCCGATCTGCAGCAGGCAGCCCTGGAGCCCAGCCTCTGCTCGGGGGGGGGGGGGGATCCACTTCCCAACTTTTTCCCAAGGAAATTCAGAAAGAAGCCGAGTGGGGCCAGTCCCTGCCTAACTGACCACCGCACTCCATTCAGTTCCATTTATCTTTGTCTAAAGGACGGGGGACTAAGGTTTGTGACTGTAAACAAGCTGTGCATCGACGTCCTTAATGCCTTGTGTGTCCATACAGATCATCACCCGTAATTCTCTTTCCTTCCTCCCCCCTCAGATCTACGGATCCCCCTGATGTGGAAGGACACCGAATATTTCAAGAACAAGGGGGGTAGGTTCCCACGTGGTCTTTCTGTCTCCTCCTCCTCCTTTCCGTTCGTTTCTCACGTTCACTCAGCGGCTACGTAACAGACTTCAACCAGGGATCTGCCAACTTGGAACAAGCTGGTGTACCGGAGACAAACTCCTTGTGTGTCTAATCGCACTTGGTCAATTGAAGCATTCAATTCAAAGCTGCCACAAGGCTGTGGAAGGGCGGCCATATTTGACCAAGGTCTGTGTTGCTGCAGACACACACTTGACCTAGTCCCAGGGGTGGGATTCAATTTTTTTAACAACCGGTTCTGTGGGCGTGGCTTAGTTGATAGGCATGGATTGGTGGTCATGTTAATGGCTGGGCGTGGCCAACTCAATATCACTCACCTCGAGGCACACATCTCCTCGCCTGGCCTCTCATGACTGTGGGGATGCTGCCAACAGTCGTAAGTGTGAAAAATGGTCATAAATCACTTTTTTCAGTGCCATTGTAACTTTGAATGGTCACTCCACACAAGCAAACTACCAGCAAAGGAGGGGGGAAAAACTCCAGAGAAATTCCTGAGACAGGAAGTCTAGTCCTGCCAAGAATGTAATAAGGGTTAACGGAGAGACAGTTTCTGTAAGCAACACCTGAATGTTTCCTTCCTGCCTTCCTTACAGGATTAGGCCAGTAATTTCTTCTAACAACCGGTTCTCCCAACTGCTTAAAATGTTAACAACCGGTTCTAGCAAATAGGTGCGAACTGGTAGAATCCCACCCCTGCCTAGTCCAGTGATGGCTAACGTTTTCCTCGTTGCATGACGAAAGTGCATGTGGGAATGCACACACATGCCTTCACCCATAATACAATGCGTGCGCAATTCCCTGCCCCCTGCGCATGCACACTTCTCCCTGCATGCACTGCGCACCTCTGCACATGCATGCACAACCCCCCACATGTGCATGCGCACATGTTTCCTGCGCGTGCATCTCTCCCTGTGCATGCATGACAGATACCCGACAATCGGCTGGCAGGAGGGCGCGCACGCATGCACAGTGGATCTGCTCCAGGCGACCTCTTGCGTGCCAGCAGAAATGGCTTTGCATGCCACTTCCGGCACATGTGCCATAGGTTTGCCATCACGGACCTAGTCTGTCCTCTGTCTGGCTTTAGGCTTTCTGTGCATTTTAAATAAAAGATGGCGTGTAGAAAGGAGGCGAAGGGTCCCTTCAGATGTTCTCCTTCCAGGGGTCCAAGAAGGATTCACCAAGATCAAGCTTCCGTTGCCTGCAGCTTCCATCGGCCATCGTTCAAATCATCCCGTCACCTTGAAATTGACAGGATGTTTTGAACGATTGCCGATGAAGCTGGAATCAACGGAAGTTTGATCTCGGTGAATTCTTCTTGGACCCCCTGGAAGGAGGAAGTCCGCTTTCCCATGGGATTCTCCTTCGGAAGAGCTCAATGCCATCGTGGGCCCCGTGGCTGAGGGAGATTTACCTGCAGGGGCCCAGGAAGGGGGCTTTTCCCCAATGGACCCCCACCCGCCACCCCTCCTGTGGCTGGGCCTGCTTCTTCCGGGCTGGAGTTTTGCAGGGCCCAGGAAACTCTTGCTGTGGCCCCCTGGCGGATGGAACTGTCAATGCTGCTTTTACTTCTCATGCAGTTTTTTTTTTCCTTGTATGCCAGTTTGGAAGGGAGCTGAACAGGGGCAGGATTGGGGGGGGGGGGGGGGGGGGGGGGCAGCATGGGAAAGAGAAGTGGCACCTGCCAACGAAGAGAGGCCAGCCTGAGGGCCATGAGCGATTTCAAGCTCTGTCCCAGGACTCGGGCAGGGGCGGGCTTCAAAAAAAATTTAGCCAAGGGTTCTCTTATCTAGTTGCTGGGTAGGCGTGGCCATGGTGGGTGTGGCCTAGTCAGCCTCCTGCACCAGGGTGTGTGTGGTTTTTGCCCTCCCCGGACTCCGGAGGCTTTTCACGAGCCTCCGGAAAGGCGAAAACGGGGCCCCCTGGGCTCCGGAGGCTCTCTGGAAGCTGGAAACGGGCCCATTTCTGGCCTTCTCAAACTTCCGGCAGGCCTTTTTTCTTGCCTTCCTCGAGCCTCCATGCACACCCTGCACTTACCTGCATCCAAAATGGGCCACATGGGGACTCCGGGGAGGGGAGGGGCAGGTGGGGCCTGCCAGGAGTGGGATTTGGGAGGGGGTTCTCCGAACGGCACAGAATCTTAGCTAAGGGAGTCTCCCGAACCTCCGCGAACCCCCAGCAGCCCAGCCCTGGGGTTAAAAGAGCCTCTGCTCCTTTGGCAGCCGGATGGTTGATTCCGGGGGATCGGCAGCTCCTGGCCAGCCCCTCTCCCCATGCCCCACGCCCTGTATTTTGGAAGAGGCTTCTCTGCAACTGCCAGCGCCTGTGGAGCCACCATGAAAGCCACACACCATATGTGTGTGTGTGTGCGCGCGCGCGCACCCCCCGCCGCCCACCACAGTGGCCTCAGGACTGTGAGGAATTGCAGCTGGGGCACTAAATGCCCCATTTCTCTCCCCCCTCTCCCCTTTTCCAGACTTGCATCGCTGTGCGGTGTTCTGCCTGCTGCAGATTGGCACGGAAATCTACGACACAGAGATGGTGCTAGTGGACCGGACGCTGGCCGACATCTGCTTTGAGACCTCCGTGCTGTTGTGAGCGTCGACTCCCTCTCTTCTGGCCGCTCGGCAATCCCGCCTCAGCCCAGGCAGGGAGGGGAGGGGGGAGGAGGGGGCCCCACCTGACTCCAAAACTGGTGGTGGGGGCTGGCACTTCACCTTTTGGGTGGAACTGGGCATTTCGGGGCCAGGTGGGAATGGTGAAGTTGGTGCCCCAGGGAAGGTCCGGAGGAAACCTTGAGGCCTGCAATAGGTGGGTGCTTGCAGGCTGGGCCTGAGCCCAGAGTCTGCTCCTGGGATCCAGCCTCGGTGCTGCTGGCTGGCTGGCTGGCCGGAATCCTGTCCGTGCTGAGAGCCTGCGTTGGGCGCCTCCTCTTTCTCTGTCCCCAGCACGGAGGCCGGTCCAGGCTTTGAGCTGAAAATCGAGCTGTACAGCGCTGCCCTAGAGGAGGACTCGGCCCTGAGCGCCACCCCCAAGAAGCTGGCCAGCCGCCTGAGCAGCTCCCTTGGCCGCTCTTCAGGGAAGCAGGTCCGGGCAGCCCTGGATGGGAGCAGCTCAGGTGGCAACGGAGGGTGCAGTCCGCTGCTGCTTCCCCTAGCCCCCACCACGGCGTGAGTAGCCACCCCACCTCCCCCAGGGAGCCCTGCAAGACACACACCCAGCTGCCTCACCAGCGGGCTGCCCCTTCTTTTCCAGGGGGCCCAAATACCAGCTGCTGGCCTGTGCCCACCTTGGCCTGGCACACATCCAGGATGCCTTTCGCACCCATGACCTCGTCGTCACTGGCAACGGTAGGCAGGGATGGCTGTGGGCCTCCCTCACACCTGGGGGTCAGAGCGGCAAGGGGTCTTGGGACAAGCTCCTCGCGTGCTTGAGACAGCGGCTGGAGACCTTTTACTGGGCCCCCCCATTTTCCCCCCCCCCCCCCCCCCCCCCCCCCCAGAGGAGAGCTCCTTCTGGCTGCCCCTGTATGGCAGCCTCTGCTGCCGCCTGGTGGCCCAGCCCAGCTGCATGGTGGAACAGGTGATGGCTGGCTTTCTGAAAGTGCAGGTAAGGGCTTCACCTGTAGGAGGAGGGAGGCCGCCCTCCCCCTCACACACACACACACTCCCGGGGGCCAGGGACATGCAGGACCCCCCCACCCTACACCTGAGCTGACCGGGGTGCTGAGACGGGCCCCCTTCTGCGGCTGGGTGGGGGTCTTCCACCCCCGGGGAAGGAGAAAAGGTGCCAAGGGCCTTGCCCCCCATCTGTGTAGCAGGGGGAACAGCTGGACTGGCCGAGGCTCTTCTGCGTCCTGCGTGGCACCAACCTTCTCTGCTACCGGCACCCTCAGGATGTGGAGGGCCAGGAAGAGGCTGCCTTCACCATTGCCATCAACAAGGTACGGCTGGGCGCGGGGAGGCCGTGGCTCGCGGGCACACACTCCAATAAGCACCCAGGCCAAGGGGCGTCTCTGGCTCTTTGCTGCCCACTGTCCATAGGGGACAGCTGAGCAACCCTTCCCAGACTGCCCCTCCTGCCATGATACTTCTTTTGGGGGGGGGGCTGTGCCCCTCCCTTGTCTGGTTTCAGATCATGGAAAAATATCCTGGTTCTTAACTCACCCTTTCAGAAATCCCTCCCAATTCTGGGGTTACCTTCTCTACTAACTAACACCCTGGTAGAAGTGGGGGGGCTCCGTTCCCCTCCCCTTGGGGGACGGTTCCATCCCAGACCGAGGCGACCCACGGCAACTGGCCCCACAAGCCAAGCCTCTTTCCTCTGGGCAGGAGACGCGCATCCGGGCCAGCGAGAAGAGCCCCAGGGGGCCCGTCCGCTGCATGTCAGTGACCAACCACTACGGAGATGAAGAAGTCACCCACACGCTGCAGGCCGAGTCTCCCGCGGAGGCCCAGCGCTGGATGGAGGTCTTCTGGCAGCACTTCTACGACATGAGTGAGCGGAGGAGAGGCAATGACCAAAGGGGGGCGGGCAGGGGGGGCGGGGGGGGGGAGAAATAAGGAGAACAAGCTTCCCTGGACACGGCCCCGATTCACACAAGGAGGCCAGATGTCTGGGGAGCGCTGAGGCACAAACTTCCCTTCCAAGCTGGATCTGACGCACTCCCCACTGCAGCCAAGAACATTGGGGGGCCTCCAAGGCCAGCCTTCCTTCGATGCCACGGGACACCCCCCCACCCGCAAGCAGCAACTGGGAGGGGGATCTCGGAGTCTTAGGGGATAACCTGCTAACCATGAGCCAGCCGTGTGCAGGAGCAGCCCAAAAACCAATGCAATCCTAAATTGCATTAACAGAGGGATACAATCGAGATCAACTGAGGTACTAATACCACTCTATAAAGCCTTAGTAAGACCACACTTAGAATAATGCATCCAGTTTTGTTCACCACACTATAAAATAGATGTTGAGACTACAAAAGTTGCAGAGAAGAGCAACCAGGATGATGAGGGGACTGGAGACTAAAACATACGATGAACAGTTGCAGGAACTGGGCCTGGCTAGTCTAGTGATGGGAAGGACCAGGGGAGACAGGATAGTGGTCTTCCAATATTTGAGGGGCTGCCACAGAGAGGAGGAAGGGGGTCAAGCTATTTTCTAAAGCGCCTGTAGGTCAGACAAGGAATAATGGATTCCAACTGAACAGGGAGAGATTCAACCTGGAAACAAGGAGGAATTTTCTGACAGTGAGAACAATCCACCCATGGAACAAAAGTTGCCTTCAGAAGTTGTGGGAGCTTCATCATTGGAGGCTTTCAAGAAGAAACTGGACCACCATTTGTCAGAAATGGTGTAGGGTCTCCCAGTTGGGCGGGGGGGTTGGACTAGATGACCTCTAAGGTCCCTTCCAGCTCTGATTATCTGTTAAGCCTCTTTACGCCTCTTGTGGTTTCCCCCCCCCAGGCCAGTGGAAGCACTGCTGCGATGAAGTGATGACGGTGGAGGTGCCATCTCCGCGCCGCCCTCCGATGCTGCTGCCCAAGCAGGGATCCCTGTACCACGAGATGGGTGAGGCTGACAGGGGCCGGCATCCCTGGGGGCAGAAGTGCGGGCCCTGAGGGTCTCCCGAATCTTGGAGGGGAGGGTCTCTGTCCTCTCTGCCCCCCCCCTTTTCCAGCTCCACGTCTCCAGGGTCTCTCTCGCCCCTGATCCAGGGTCTGTGTCTGTAACTCTCTGCTCTCCTCCTGCTCTCCTCTCTCTCTCTCTCTCTCTCTCTGCATGTCTCTCTTTTGGCCTCCTCCTCCTGTCTTGTCTGTCTGTCCTGCCCCAGCTCTCCCTGGCGCTGGGGGGCCACCCTCCAACTGCGAGGGGCTTCTGTTGCAGGACAACGCTGTCTCTGCAGAGATTCGGGCACTTCTGTCCAACTATTACAGTGACAGGTGAAGTAACTGCAACCCGGTGGCTGGGCCCAGCAGCCACCAGGCGCAGGGAGGAGGGGCTGCTATGCCGCGGAAACCTCGGAAGGGGAGGGGGGGCAGGGGCGGGAGGTCCAGGCTGAAGGATCGGTGGTAGGGCTGAATGCCTTCCAGACCCCTCCAGCTGACCCAAACTGGCCCGTCTTCCGAGTGTTTTTGTGTTGAGCGGCAACTCTCCCTTAGGGGAAAGGAGGGGGTCCCTGTATGAACCGGAGGGGTCCAGGCCGCCTCTAACGGAGCCCCCCCCTCCTCCTCCCCCTTTCCTGCAGCTATTGAGCCGGCTGATGACATCGAGGCAGTGACCGAGATCCTGGCCCGGCGGGTCTCAGACCTAGGCGAGCCCGTCTGGCTCTCTCTTTTCGAGGGCTCCTCCCCCAACGGCATCGCCCCCAACTGCAACTCGGGCACCGCCCCATGCCCCCCGCAGCCCCCCTGGGGCCGGCCTCGCACCTTCTCACTGGACGCCAAGCTCAGCAGGCTGAAGGGGCGCGCGGGCCGCCCGCCGCCTTCCCCTCTGCCCAAGGCCCACGGCCTTTCGTGTTCCAGTTCCGGGTCGTCCAGCAGCTGCAGCTCAACTCCAGACTCCTCCGAGCGGAGCCTGCAGGCCCCCGCCCAGCCCTGGTTCGACCCTCGCTTGTGGCTGCAGTCCCAGGTCTGAAGGCTACCGAGAGCAGAGGGTCTGCGTTCTTCGGGGGGGGGGCTTCACCATGCAGAGACACACCAGCCGAGGCCACAGTCCCCATCCCTGCCCCCAATGAGGGGCTGACCTGGCTAGCGAAGCAGCTGGCCACGGAGTTGGGGGGGCGGGGGGGCCCCCCTCCATCTTCAGGAGAAACGCACCTTGCTTTCCCTCGTAAAGAAACTGGAATGTGCGCTGTTGAACCCGAAGAGGGGCCGAGCTCTTTCCTTGCCGTGGGCCGAGGGTCCCCATTTGCCTTCAGCCCGGCCTCTTCCTGACACCCCCCCTCACACACCCCCCTCCTCTCAAGCTGCAGGGATTGGCATGGAGGACGAATTTGGGGTGGGCAGCCCTTCCTTCCTCCAAGCTGCTCTCTGTGGGGCTCGGCGGCCTCCTTTTCTGTGAATACGCATTAAAGTGTACTGACTTGTCCCCTCTCTAGTGCAGGCTGGGTCTGTGGAGGAGGCTGGAAGAGCCCCTGGGGTGGGAGGACGGGGGGGTGGGGAGGCTTTGTCATACAGGGCTGGCTCCAGTACCGGTGGGGGGGGGATAATTTTGGGGTCCACCCTCTCCTTGCAGGGCACCTGTGTGTCTGTGACCTGACAGGGCCGCCCAGAAACCTTTGGGTCTTCAGTTAAGCCAAAAAGTGGTTTTATTTCCTTGGACGTTGTGTGTTTAATGCGACCTATGGTGCTGATAGCAGGCAAACCCAAGCCAGCGTGAACGCACCACAGCGAGCCTGTTCTGCAGGTGAGCAGGCAGGTGAGCAGGTGGGGGCCTCCCTCGGGCGCGAGGACAGTGCACCTTCTCCAAGCAGGAATCCTTTGCTCTGCTGAGTGGGCAGAAGCCAGGCGGTCACGCCGTGCGCCCATCCTGGGGCCGGTTGCCCTGCCGAAAGAGAGAAAGCTGACCAGCGGAAGGGAGGGAGGTTTGTTGTGAGAAAGGGACGCACGTACATTCCCTCCGCCACCCGTTAGAAGAGCCAGAGGCAGCCCTCGGCCCTTGCAGGGCTTCTGGGTCAGCCACTCTCGCTCCGGCCTACCTTGCAGGGGTGGTATTGGAATCAAGGAAAGGGAAATTCCTGCGCCGATCCGGCGAGTGATTTAAAGCAGGAGATTTAACAACATCTGAGTGGGCGACTCACCTGCTCGGCCCGGCCTCTCTCTCCCTCCGATCCTCTGTGCCCAGAAGACAGGACGGACCCAGCCTGGCCTGGAGCAGGTCCTGGTGAGGCACCTGGGAAAGGATAGGTGGGGCAGAAGCCTGGCCTTTGGGGCATCTCCCATACCTGTCCATCTCCCCCCCCCCCCCCCCCCCCCGACACCCCCTCACTGTTCAGGAGACAGGATCCCAGCAGGCGGTGGCTGAGGATCCCAGCTTAACCAACCCCGCCCCCCAATTCTGGCTGTTTGTACAATCCTGCACTGCCCGAATCTTAGCCAAGAAAAACCAAGGCAAACACACACCCCTGTATGGCTGCTAGCTGCCTCATTCCTCCCCCCGCCCCCCAGGGGCAGCCCTTGAGCAAGATTTGGGGCTTACCTCTTTCCAGGGCTGTCTCCCCTAGACCAGCCCTCGGGGGAGAGTTCGCTGTGGGGCTGGGCAGCTCCTCCCAGTCCACTGCCCTTCCATTGCTGGGCTGGGCTGGGCCGGGGGACATTGGTCCCTCTGGGGCATGGCTGGGGGCCTGAATTTCCTCCGCAGGGGGGGAGCAGGAGCCCAGAGGAGTCAAAAGGGGGCTCTCCTGTCCCGGAAAGTGTTCTGATTCAGGCGAGGGGGCCAGGTGGGGAGGCTCGGCCGGGGTGCCATTCAAAGCACAGGCGAGGGCTGGAGAGGGCGGGCAGAGGAGGGTGCATGGCGGTGGCCCTGACTCGGCTTGGCGGTGAGCAGGCGGGGTGCTGGCGGGGGGCGAGGCTGGCTTGGGGGCAGTGCCGGGCTTGGGGCCGACGGGGGGAGCCGCTGAAGCCTCGAAGCTGCCCGGGAGGTCCGGTTCTGCGGGGCGGCGAAAGATGTAAGCGGATTCCGTGAGGCTGCGTTGGTAGCGGAGGAAAGGCCGCCGAGGCAGTCCTATCCAGGCAGCGGGGGTGGGGGGAGAGAAAGTGCATCAGCAAAGCCAGCCTATACCCTCCCCCCCCCCACTCTATAGACCAAAATGCCCCTCCCCCCGCCAATCTGTTAGGGTTCAGAGGTCGCCCAGCCCTGAATTACTCAGACGTCAAAAAATGCGGGGAGTGGGGGAAGAGAGAGGGAGAGAGAGTCCCCCCCATTCCTTACTCCAGGAAGTAGTTGCCCCCCCCTGCTCCCATGGGGCTGGGGTGGGGGGGCTGAGCGCTGGAGCCAGGCCGGTACTCCTGCGGTCTGGCAGGCCAGGGCACAGCCGAGGTGCTCACCTGGGCCTGGGTCTCCCACGGCGGAGGAGGAGCCCAGCTGTGCTCTCGTCTGGAAGAAGCTCCTCCTAGGTGGCTGCTCCACACCTGGCCCCGCCTCCTCCTGTGCCCAGAACAAAAGCCGTGAGGGGCCTCACCTGCTGCTAAACAGCCCCCTCCCCCAGGCAGTGGCTCTGCTTCCGCCAAGGGAGGGGAGGGGCTTTTGTGGGGGTTGTGCTGCAGGGGAGGAGGGTCACTCTCACAACAGCCCTCCAGCCAGAACGCCCCCCACTCCGGCCCACCCTGGGGTTCTACTGGGGCCCCCAACATGGAGCCACCAAGCGTGTCCCTGACTCTCTGCCCCCCCCCCAGAACCCCAAGCCAAGGCTTCATTGACAGCACACACACCCAATCCCCCTCCCTCTGGCTGCCGTCTTCTCACCGGGGCCGCCTCACTGGCCCAGCTCCGAGGACTCGTCCCAGCCAAGGCCCTTGCTTGCTCCCGCTGCCAAGGGAGAGGAGAGAGAAGGAATGCTCGCTCGGGCCCCCCAGAATGCCCTTTGGGGTTGCAGGGCAGGCACCAGTTCAACAGGTGCTGGGCTTCAGCCTGCCAACCCTCCTTCTACCCTGCAGATGAAGCTCCTACAGCCCCCCCCTTCCCCATCCCAGGTATCAACCAAAGGCCCCTGCCCCACTCTACTCCCCAGATGTGGAGGGGGGGCCCTCATGGGGCTACCGCAAAGCACTCACCCGCCGGGCCTCTTCCCACCGGTGCTCTTCTGCCTCCCGCTGGGCCTGCTGCTTCCTGTGGAGGATGGGGCAGAGCCACTCAGGAGAAGCCCCCACCTCCCACAGGGTGGAGGCAGGGGTGGGATTCTACCAGTTTGCACTTATTCACTAGAACTGGTTGTTAACATCCTAAGCAGTTGGGAGAACCGGTTTTTAGAAGAAATTACTGGTCTAATCCTGTAAGGAAGGCAGGAAGGAAACATTCTGGTGTTGCTTACAGAAACTGCCTCTCCGTTAACCCTTATTACATTCTTGGCAGGACTGGACTTCCTGTCTCAGGAACCTCTCTGGAGGTTTTTCCCCCTCCTTTGCTGGTACTTTGCTTGTGTGGAGTGACCATTCAAAGTTATAATGGCACTGAAAAAAGTGACTTATGACCATTTTTCACACGACTGTTGCAGCATCCCCACGGTCATGAGAGGTCCAGGTGAGGAGATGCGTGCTGCGATGTGAGTGATGTTGAGTTGGCCACGCCCAACCAGTCACATGGCCACCAAGCCATGCCTACAGAACTGGTTGTTAAAAAAATTGGATCCTACCCTGGGTGGGGGCACAGATCTTGCCCTAGTTGCTTCACCCCCTCCCCACCTGGGAATAGCAGGGAATGGACATTCCACCAGCTTCGGGGCACACGGGGGGGGAGGGAAAGGCCCCCCGTCGTGGTTTGCCACTAGTGGTCTCTTCCAGGCCAAAAAGCAGACGGAGGCAGGAGAACAGCTGTATTTCATTTAATGGGCATCCTTCAAAGGCCAGGTGTGAATGGTTCATAGGTGTGTGTGCACGGCTCTTTGCATCACATCTGAGGTGCTTCGGAACCGACCGAAGCACCCAGGTGTGGGATTCAAATCTTTTAACAACTGGTTCTGTAGGCGTGGCTAGGTGGACATGGCCATGTGACTGGGTGGGCATGGCTTCTGTGTTTTTGTTTTTTCAGGGAAGGCGCATCATGGCCGCCAGGGGAGTGGGGGAAGCGAGGGGAGGAAGGCAGAAGGATCATCCGCTGGAAGGGGCCTCGGAAAGGGAGGCTGGGCTCCTCCCTTCCAGGGTTTCTCAAGCTTGGCGCCTTAAAGCCGCAGGGATTTCAACGCCCAGAATTGCCCCCTGGGAAGGTCCTTGCGTCCTCAAGTCGCCGAGCTTGAGAAGAAGGGCCGCCGAGGAGATGATTTCTGTCAGGCAAAGAGAAGCCCCTTTTATTCGCCCAACTCAGCCAGGCCACGAGAGGGAGGGACCTGGCATAAGGTCCCGCCTGCCCACCTGTGCTCCTCGATGAGCCTCTCCTTCTCTTGGACCCGGCGCTCCCGCTCTGCTGCTTCCCGGCGCTCGTCCTCCATGCGCAGGCGCTCCCAGTGCCGCCTCTCCTCCTGGGCTCGCCTCTTCTCCTCCTGGCGCCTCTCCTCCTCTTCCTTCTGAAGGGAGGCAGAGAAGGCAGAATGGCACCCCCCCACCCACTGCAGCCCTCGGCCAGCCCGGCATGCCCCCGTCCCCCCCTCACCTCCGCCTGCGCCCAGAAGGAGCTTCTCTTGGTGTGCAAGATCTCCAGCACGGCGTTGGTCTTCTGGTAGTTGGTCCCCTGGAGAGGCACAAGAGGGTCCCTGAAAGCAGCCTCTCTCAATCGGGGAGGGGGGAACCTTCCTCAGGTGCACCGCTCCCCAGGTACAGCTGCTTAAAGGCCAACAGGCAAGGGGCTCCCCAGGCAGGCAGCCGGAAGGGCCACTCCCGTGCCAGAGCAGTGGGGCACCCGAGCCAGCCCAGTCTCACCTTCACCCGGTTCCTTCTCTGTGCGCTGGGGAGGGAAAGGCGGGGGCTGCCTTTTTCCCTGGGAAAGTCCCGAGGGCCCCCAGTCCTCCCCGAGGAAGGGGCCTGGCTACCATTGCCCACTGTCGGAAGCGGAGGAAACACCTGGCCACTGGCCGCTTGGATGAGCTGGGGTGCAAGCATCCATTCATGGGGGGAGGGCCCTGCCCACCCCTTCCCTTCCCTTCCTTTCCTCCTCACCACCACTTCCTCAGGGTCTCCGCTCAGGTCCTTCTTAGGGAAGGCAGCTTCTTGGGGGGGCTGTTCTGGGGGGGCCACCAGGGACAGCCGGCAGGTAAGCTTTTCCTGGTTCACGTCCTCCACCCGGCTGGCCTTCAGCACCAGGTGGGCTTCCTGCACAGAGAGAGAGAGGAGACAGCAGTGCAGGGATTCCCCCCAACCCATCCGGGAAGATAAGCTGCCCTTCGTCTGGTGGGGGAGGGAGGAACTGGCCCCAGACGGAGCCTCCTCTCCTCCCCTTTCCCCCCCCCCCGCCTTCTCTCATCCACAAAAGAGCCCTCCCTCTAGAGGTGATATTCAGCAGGTTCTGACCGGTTCTGGAGAACCGGTAGCAGAAATTTTGAGTGGTTCGGAGAACCGGCTAAAGAACCACCTCTGACTGGCCCCGCCAACCCCCATCCCTTCTCTGCCTCCCATTGAGTCCCAGCTGATCGGCTGGGTCTCCTTTGGTTGCCTTGCACAGGAGAACGGAGCTGGAAAGTAGGTTAGTGGGGTGGGAAGTGGGATTTTGCAATATCCTCCCCTTGTCACACCCACCAAACCACACCCACCACAGCCAGGCCACGCTCACAGAACCGGTAGTAAAAAAAATTAAATCCCACCACTGCCCCCCTCTCTCCATTTCTGGCCCAGGAGCAACCCAGGGCAAGGAACACGGAGCCGCTCTCTGCTTAGAACCCACCTTAAAGAAGGCCCGGATGGCCGGCAGGTGCCCAGCGCAGACTTCTCTCCGCGAGTCCAGGACTTCCTCGCCGACCTAGTGCCAAAGAGGGATCCAGGGGCTCGTCTCAAAGACTCCGGCAGGGGCGGCGCCCTTCTAGAAGCCCCCAGTTGTTGCCTTCCGTGTCCTTTGGGCTCTCCCAGGACTGTCCTCCCCAAAAGTTAGAGCCGCCAATGAATTGGAGGTGAGGCACAGCCCACTCCCCACCCCACCTTTCTGGACATATCAGAGAGAAGCCTTCGCCCGGATCCAGCCCTCCTTCCTTCCTTGGGAGGTCATGAGAAAATGCACTCCGCATACGCTCCGTAGAACTGGCTCCTCTGGGGGTTTCTCTCAGAGACAGGACCTGCCACTTCTGGGTGGCTGCTGTGGCTCCGTGGCCTTCAACTCCCACAGAGGCAGTTCATCCATTCTCTCAAAGCAAGGCATCCCCTCCCCCCCAAAAAAAGATAGCCTGCCTTTCCCTCCAAGTTGGCGAACAGGAGAGGCGGGGGGGGGAAGTCACGATAAAGGGGGGGGCATTGTGAAAGAGGGAGACGCTGGGGCTCTTCCTGTCCTGGGAATAGAGGAAGGGTCTTCAAACATGGCAAGTTTAAGACTTGAGGACTTCAACTCCCAGAATTCCTGAGAGCTAACGTGCCTTGGAGGAGGAATTCTGGGAGTTGAAGTCCACAAGTCTTAAAGCTGTCAAGTTGGAAGACCCCTGGAATACGCGGAGGCTGAGTGGCAGGTTCTGAGGCCGGAGGCCATCCTGGCTGGCACTGACCGCGAGGCCCAGATTGACGTCCCTCGAGAGGCATCTGATGGGCACCATCTCTCTCGCTGGCTCTCTAGCCGCAAGTCCCCACGTGGCCCCTAGCCCCTCCCCCACTCTCACCCAGTGGATCAGGACGATGCGTGGCACCCCTGTGGTGGGCTCCAAGAGGCGGCACAGTCCGTACATGATGCACCCACTTTGGAAGCGCTTGGCCAGCTCATCGGGGCCGCCTCCTGTTAGGGGGGAGGCCGGGTTAGGCACAGGAGCACCAAGCCCATCCGCCCCTGCCCTGATCCCCCTGCCCAGGGAGATGCCCTCCCTCCAAGGTGGGCAGAATACGGAGCTGCCTCACCTGGAGGCTGATCAGACGGAGAAGGTCCCGGCTGTCCCCACACCGCACCCCCATCTCGGGGGCATCCTGTCCCCCCTTTGGAGGGAAGGAGGGAGGGAAAGGGAAGGGTCCCCGTCTTACCCCCTGAGTCCAGGAGTTTCAATTCGTTGGCCTTTTCGTAGGCAAAGAGGGCCCTGAATGGGAGAAAGAGGGGGGGAGGGTTTGGTATTAGGAACCCGCCGGTTTTGCGTTTTGGCTTCCTTGTCTCAGGCTGCCTGGCACGGCTACTTTCTCCTGCTGGAGTCGGTGTGTCTGTGCCAGTGGCAGAGGCTGCTTGGGCCCTGCTCCACACTCCCAGCGGTGCTCCGGTCTGGGCACCAGATGAGGCAAGGCGGGCATTCCCACGGCCCTCCCCTTTTGTGGCTGGAGGAAGGGAAGAGACCCTGCCACGAGTCCAGGCCTCAGAGGGTGGCAAGACCAGGCTTCCCCACAGGAGATCTCTGCCCCCACCCGAGGCAGATTCCCCTGCCGGGCACCCCCTTGTCCTTCGGGGAGCATTTCTAAGGAGAGAGGAGGCATTGGGGAGCTTCACTTGAGCCCTTGGCAGGTGGAGTTGCTTCCCCTTCCCCGTCTCTCCCTCTGAGCTGGAGGAAGCACATCCGCTTTCAGACAATGGAGGCTGAGGAGGGGGCGGAGGGGGGCGCCCTGCTGCAGATGGGCAGGGGGGAGAGAAGTGTTCCCTTCAGGTGACCCCAGCACGCCCCTCCTGCTGTGCTTCCGGCAGCCTCGCTAGGGTGGGCTGGCTGCTGGGGGTGGGTGGGAGTGGGCTGGCATCTGATGAAAACACAGCTGGCTCCTTCCTTTCCCACCGAAGAAGCCAAGCCCCCAGTGCACCCCCCCAATCCCCTCTCAAATATCTTGCAGATCCTCTGACACAAGCAGGCAGGCAGGCAGGCAGGCAGACACACACACACACACACACTAACTAGCCTCCTCCTGCCTTCCTGAGGTTGGGCTTGGTTACTGAGTAGGAAGAACAGGAGACCCAGGTGGTGCCAAGCACCCTCCAAGGAAAAGGGGCAAATGCTGGCCCAAATGGGGGAGGGCAGCTCCCGACTCTCCTCCTCCCCATCCTCCCTGTTTCTCGCTCTTGAAATGGGCCCCAGCCCCCCCTCCCCACCAACCTCACACCGCCTGGGCTCCCGCCTCCTGAAGCTGGCACCCAGCGGCAAGAGGATGGACTCAGTGCTGAGCTGAGCTTCTCACAGGGAGGATGGTGGCCCGAGGGGTATGGCGGGCACAGCCGTCACCCACCAGTCTGCCCCAGGCACACAGCACTTTGCCATCCCCTCGCCAGAAGCGCCTGGGGCTCCGGTTGGGGGTGGGTGGGGAAGGGAGAGACTGGCCAAGCTGATGGGAGGCGGCAGAAGCAGGCCAGGGTGGCCCCCGAGCCGCCCACGCCCAACTGGAGCAGCTTCCTCGGCCGGTCGAGACTGGCGAGGGCCAGGAGCCGAAGGGGCGAGGCCGGGGGTGGGGCAGGCCGGGCTGCTTAGGGAGGTCCCAGGATTGCGCTTCTCCCGTCGGCGGAGGGCTCGGGACAGCCGAGGCCGGGGGCGACGGGCCTCCCTCCCAGCCCGGCTCCTTTCCTTTTGGACTCTTCGCCCGAGTTTTACCCCTGGATTTCCGAGGGGGCGAAGCGGCTCCGGGGCCGAGCTGCCTTCCAAGGGGGCAAAGAGCAGAAGCCGCTACAGGCAGCGAGGCGAGGCGACTGGCGGAAAAGCCACCCGTGGCCCCCCACCCCACTCCGGGAACCCCAACTGGGCTACTTGGGGCCGCGCAACTTCTCTCGCCCGCGAGACGCGCCACGGGATCCTTCCCGGAGGTCCGGGAGCCAAAGCCAAAGCCGAGAGGGAAAAGCCGCGCTCGCCCTGTTCTGTCCGGGACCAGCCGAGACCCCGGAGCTCCGGCCTGCAGAGACACCCACCCCCCCAGCAGCCGTGCGCCTACCTCATCCGGAGCCCGGCCGCTGAGGGGGGAAGGGGGGACTCCGCGCCCCGGAGCCCTGGGCGCTGCCCGGGGGAAGGAAGGGCAGCGGCGCCACTCACCAGCTGGCGGCCGCTCGGCCGTTCACCACGTCGCTCTTGGCGGCCAGCAGCGCCAGTCGGTGCTTGTCCAGGTCAAGGGCGCTGCTGCCCATCGCGAGAGCCCCGACGGCGACGGACCGCGGCTCCGAGGTGGCGACAGCGACGGCGGGCCGGGAAGAGGCGCCCCAGCCCTCCCCGCCTTCTCCTCCTCCTCCTCCGCCCCAGCCCACCGCGGGGAGGGACCGGCGGGACCGCGAAATCGCGGCGGGGCGGGGCAGCACGTCCTGAAAATCCAAGCCCGCGCCGACTTGGGGCAGGGCACCTTCCCCGCGGGGCGCTCACGGGTATGCCCGGTGGCCTCGCACGCGGGTCTCGAGCGGGATGCCCAGTGGAAGCGGGGAAGCACACGCGCGCGAGGAAGGAAGGCCGGACGGGGCTTGTTCTTGAAATTAAATCTCTGCAGTTGTTGCCTCCGGCGTGGGAAAGTTTCCTCGGGCGTGTTGGACGGACCTTTCCTTGCCCAGCCCTGTGGGATCCAGATCTAGCCTCTTGAGCCGGGGCCAAGCTGAGGTTGGACAGAGACTGGCGCCCCCCCCCCGCCGAGCCCCTTTCTGGGGGTGTGGGGGTCAGGAAGAGCCCTAACTGTTGGAAGGGGCAGAAACGATCTGCTGCAAACTCTGTTCTTGGCCCCCTCCCAGGAGTCGACCCCTTGAAGCATTGTGTGTGTGGGGGTCGTTTTGGGAGAGGGGATCCTGGAGTAGGACCTGCCTTTTCTTGGATGTCCCCATTGCTCCTTCTTTCCACCCTGGGGGACACACATCCCTCTGGTTCCTACACCGCGCCTCCCCCCTCCAAGAATCCTACTGTAGGGAGAATTCGGGACATTCTGCAAGCCCCCACTCCACCCACCCACCCCGGACCGTCTGGTTGGCCCTTTTGCAGGCCTGGCCGGGAACCAGCTGCACAGCTCCTTCCCTTTGCCTTATTTGGTCAATTAAACAATCTCCAGAGCACAAAGTCCTTTTACAGCTGCATAGGAGGGGCCCGTTTTCGGATACCTCAGCTACCCCAGTGTTGTGCTGGGTTAGAGGGAGCCCATCTCTGCCCTGGGCTGGAGGAGAACCCTGAAGGCTAAGTTAGGGTCCTCCTTGGAGGCCTGCCAGGTGGAGCCTCCCTTGCTTCGGTCGCTTTTGGCAACCAGTGCCCGCCCCTCCCCCTCTTATTCCAAGAATCCCACCTTGGGGGCTATGGAGAAGAAGCTATGGCCGCTGTGGGGTGAGGAGGCTGGCCCAGATGAGATCCGGTTTCATGGTTCCCTGAGATGAGAAGGGGAAGCACCTCTATGCTCTCGGGCATTTAAGGGGCAGCGATCCCAAAGGGATCCTGTCTCAGTTGCAGAGTCTCTTTGGTGGCCCATTGAGGCTGCTCCTTCATGGCGTAAAGGAGGAAGGGGCTTCACCAGGATCTCTACTCTGTTCCATCCCCTTCGGTTACTTGTTTCAGACCACTGCGCTGGTCCAGGGAAGCAGAGAGAGGCAGCTGGAGTCACCAACAAACGCTCTGCGCTTCTCCCCTCCAGCCGTAGGGGGCGCCCTCTTCTTCCCACAGCTGGGCGATGGAGAGAAGAACCCCCTCCAGCCTCTCCAAGGATGCGCCCACCAGGGATCAGTGCCATGGCCAGAGGGAGGAGAGGGGGTGGTGAAGCGCCCAGGAAGACCCAAAAGGCAGCTGGATATCCCAGGCCAAGACCTCCCGGTCAGACGACAAGGATTTTTCAGGCGGGAAACAGATAATCAGAGTTGGAAGGGTCCTTGGAGGTCATCTAGTCCAACCCCCTGTCCAAGTGGGAGACCCTACACCATTTCTGACAGATGGCAGTCCAGTCTTCTCTTGAAAGCCTCCAGGGATGAAGCTCCCACAACTTCCAAGGGCAACTTCTGTTCCATGGGTTGATTGTTCTCCCTGTCAGAAAGTTTCTCCTTATTTCCAGGTTGAATCTCTCCTTGATCAATTTCCATCCATTATTCCTTTAGTCTGGCCTTCGGGGGCTTTGGGAAATAGCTTAACCCCCACCCCTCTGTGGCAGCCCCTCAAATATTGGAAGACTGCTATCCTGTCTCCTCTGGTCCTTCTCTTCACTAGACTAGCCAAGCCCAGTTCCTGTAACTGTTCATGATATGTTTTAGCCTCCAGTCCCCTCATCATCCTGGTTGTTCTTCTCTGTACTTTTTCTAGAGTCTCAACATCTTTTTTATAGTGTGGTGACCAAAACTGGATGCAGTACTCTAGATGTGGCCTTACTAAGGCTTCGTAGAGTGGTATTAGTACCTCACTTGATCTCGATTGAAGGAAGGATCTTGATTGAAGGGAAGAAGACATGGGTCCAAATCAGCTGCTTGGTTTTGTTCAATTGTTCCTGGGCCAAAATCAGCCCTCTGGACTCTCGCCACGGGGTCTCTGCAGACAGACAGAGGGGCTTCTGGATGGCCAGGGGTGGTGATGTGGGGGGGTCTGCAGAAGAGGGGAGGGTAGAGCCCACTTCCAAAACCAGGAAGGAGGGGCGCTTGGGCACTTGGAATCTCTCTGGGGACACTTTCTGTGGGGCCCCCCCATAGAGGGATTCCTTCGTCATTCCTGCCTTGTGGAAATGCACTGTGGGGCACTCTCTCCCAGCCAGGCCCAGGGCAAGATGCTTTCCTGCCCCAAATGACAGAGAAGAGGCAGCTTCCCCCAGCCCCATAGGGACAGAAGGCAGTTCTTTGGGTGTGCGTTTACATTCTTATTCAGAGCATTGCAGTATAAATTCAGCACCAAAAAATGACCATGGCTTCATTTAACTTCTTTATAAACATATAAAATAAATTTTACAATACCAGTTGTAGATTTGTCCAACATGGAGCAAACTCAAAAAGAAGCAGACAAGTTACAGGATCAGAGCAGAGCAGCAACTCAACTTCAGCAGAAACAGAGATCAGTTTCACTTTAGTTCAGCAGGCAAGCAAGACACACAACAGAGGAGAGAAGCAGTTTCATTTTCACTAGGCAGACTCAGAGCTTAAACATAACTGCAGAGCTTAATATAGAGCCACGCCTGTTAGGAATGTAAGTCACTTAACAGTTATTTGGGTTGGAAATATATAAATTAGGATACTGTATCTTTAAGAAAATCCTAAAACTGTAATTGAGTGTGGGTTTCTCAAATGGCCATAAGATGGAGCCAGAAACCTGGGTTGTATTAATTTCAGAAGAGAGTGTGAGTGAGTCTCTGTTCCTTTCTGTTGGAGAAAGTTGCCGTTCCTCCTAATGACAGTTACTGATCGTTGATGTAAGTCTGTTACTGAACTGTTTTTTGATACTGGACTTTGATATTTGGATTATCCCTGAATTGAACACTGACTGCTTTACCTGTGAATGACTTGAACTGCTTATCTTGGAATTTGCTTAAACGTTTTTTATGAGAAGTAAAAACCTACATTTACTGTACAGTGTATCTGTGTGCTGTTTGGGTGTTATTTTTCACTACTTTCACCACGTCTCCCTGTATGCGCTCCTTTTCCTAATGGGGAATTACCTCGACGACGCCTAAGCTACTTCTAGTTTTAGTTTCCAAATGGTTCTCATTGGCTGACTTAGTTGCTATGCCTATTCATTGGCCGACCTTGTTACCATGCTGTATTCCAGTTCATGAATATATTAACAATTCTCTCCTCCACTGTTGGGCTGTGCTGCAGGGGACGGAGGTGGGGGTGGGTGGGTGCTGTCCTGGGCCAGCCCCAGGGGTGGCTTAAACCAAGGGCAAGCATGGAAGATGCCCACAGGGGTCAGGCAAGAAAAACCAAACACTCACTCACACACACACACACACACACACGGATAGGTGACAGCTGGCTCAAGAGCAGTAAGTGTGAGAGACATCTGGGTGTCCAAGTGGACAATCACTTAAATGTGAGCCTGCAAAAAACAACAACAACCCCAATGCAACCTGGGCTGCATCAACAGAGGGATAGCATCAACATCCCGTGGAGTTCTACTATTGCTTTGTAAGGCCTTGGTAAGGCCACACTTAGTGCATCCAGGTTTGGTCACCACGATAAAAGCAAAAAAGATGTTGAGACTCTGGAAAGAGTGCAGAGATAGAGCAACCAAGAGGATTAGGGGACTGGAGCAGGGGTGGGATTCAAATTTTTAACAAACAAATTTTCTGTGGGCGTGGCTTAGGTGGTGGGCGTGGCTCGGTGGTCATGTTATTGGCTGGGTGTGGCCAACTCAATATCACTCACATCGAGGCACGCATCTCCTTGCCTGGCCTCTCATGACTGTGGGGATGCTGCAACAGTTGTAAGTGTGAAAAAGGGACATAAGTCATTTTTTTCAGAGCCATTGTAACTTTGAATGGTCACTCCACACAGTCAAAGTACCAGCAAAGGAGGGGAAAAAACTCTAGATACATTCTAGAGACAGAAGTCTAGTCCTGCCAAGACTGTAATAAGGGTTAACGGAGAGGCAGTTTCTGTAAGCAACACCAGAACGTTTCCTTCCTGTCTTCCTTACAGGATTAGCCCAGTAATTTCTTCTAACAACCGGTTCTCCGAACTGCTTAGAATGTTAACAACCGGTTCTAGCGAATAGGTGCGAACCGGTAGAATCCCACCCCTGGACTGGAGGTTAACACATACAAAGAACAGTTGCAGGAACTGGGTATCTCTAGTCTAACGAAGAGAAGGACTAGGGGTGCCATGATAGCATCTTCCACTATTCCAAGGCCTGTCACAGAGAAAGCAGGGTTACCTTATTACCCAAAGCGCCTGAAGGCAAGACAAGGAGCAGCAGATGGAAATGTATCAAGAAATCGGACCTAGAATTAAGGAGAAATTTCCTAATAGTGAGGACAGTTAATCAGTGGAAGACCTTCCTTCCGGACGTTGTAATTGCTCCATCACTGGAAGAAGTATTTAAGAAGAGACTGGACAGCCACTTGTCTGAAAAGGTATAAGTTCTCTGGCTTCAACAGGGGGTTAGACTAGAAGACCTCCAAGGTCCTTTCCACCCGTTATCCCGTTATTTGAATCTCCTTGCCCTGGGACAGCATCTCTGGTGGAGCAGGCTCTGTTTCCCCTGCCAAGATCAGCCAAGGCAGCGCACTCTCTGACACCACCAGTCCACGGCCTCCTAGCCCAGCTGGATCAGGGCCAGCTAGCCCAGAGGGTGGTCTGGGCCCTTCTTCCTGCCTCCGCCATCCCCGTTTTCAACCTTGAGCCCACGGTATGTATCTTTTCTTGTATGCGGAGCGTTTGCACCGAGACCAATTCCTTGAGTGTCCAATCACACTTGGCCAATAAAGAATAAGGAAAGGGAAGAAAGAATTCTACAGCTGCGCAGCATTTAATTCCTTTCTTTCTTTTTAAACTGAAATGTTTTCCTGGCATTCGATCTTCCTCCCTGTAACTTGAATCCATTATTCCATTTTCCTCCATTCTGGAGAGAGAGAGACAGAAAACACACCTGGCCCTTCTGTCTTTTCAGGTCTCTGAAGAGGGCCATCAGAGGTTCTCTCTCTCTCTCTCTCTCTCTCTCTCTCTCTCTCTCTCTCTCTCTCTCTCTCTCTCACACACACACACACACACACACACACACACACACACACACACACACAGACTGGCCCCCCTCCATGTAGTCTTTCCCCAGGCAACACATTCCAGGCTCTTCCCGTCCCTCTCTTCACTCCGGCTCCCTTTCTCTGCCCCAGTTCTGGCTCCCTTTGAAAGGCTGGTGCCCAGAGTTGCATGTGGTCTCACAGTGGCAGAACCAGAGGTGGCATTCAGCCGGTTCGGACTAGTTCTGGAGAACCGGTAGCGGGAATTTTGAGTAGTTCAGAGAACCGGCCAATGCCACCTCTGACTGGCCCCGCCAACTCCATCTATTCTCTGCCTCCCGAGTCCCAGCTGATTGGCTGGGTCTCCTTTGGTTGCCCTGCACAGGAGAACGGAGCTGGAAAGCAGGTTAGTGGGGGTGAGGAGGGAAGGGGGATTTTGCAGTATATCCTTCCCCTGCCACGCCCACCAAGCCACGCTGACAGAACCGGTAGGAAAAAAAAAAATTTGAATCCCACCAGAACTGAGTGGAAATATTGCTGTGATTTGGAAATGATACTTGGGTCCATACTGTGCTCCCCCCTCCCCCACCCACCTTGTTTGCTCTTCTGGCTGAACCCTGAGGGAGGCTGGGCAGATCCCTCCCGATGATTGACAGGGCCACTCCCCCCGCCCCCGCCCCGCCCTTTTTGGCCCTCGCCCCTTTGCTTGGGACTCCTTGGACCCCCCTCTCGCTCCCCTGCTGCCAACCTCCTCCCCCTGGAGGCCAGGGGGGCCCCCCCCCCCGCCCCAAGAAGGCCCCCCCCCCCGCCCCCCCCCGCCCTCCCCTCCCGGCCGCTAGCCCTTCCCAGCATGTCCCACCTCTGCTCTGCCAAATCCAGGCTCTGCCTCCCTCCATGCTGGGGTGGGTGGGTGGTCAGCTGGCCCAGGCCATTGGCCGTCCACTAAAACAGGGGTCTCCAAGCTTGGCCACTTTAAGACTGGTGGACTTCAACTCCCAGAATTCTTTCAGAAGCTTTGCTGGCTGAGGCATTCTGGGAGTTGAAGTCCCCAAGTCTTAAAGTGGCCAAGCTTGGAGCCCCCTGCACTAAAACGAGGGCGGCGGGGGGAGGGGGGCAAGCTTGGCCACTTTAAGCCTTGTGGACTTCAACTCCCAGAATTCCTCGGCCTTAAAGTGGCCAAGCTTGGAGGAGACCCCTGCAGGAAAAGGGGCCGGGGGAGGAGGTGTAATCGCGGTGGCTCTTCCTTTCTTTGCCTAGGTTGGGAGCGCCCCCTAGGGGCAAGAAGGAAGACGTCGAGTCCCCTTTGCAAGCTGCCGTTTGGCCCGCTGGCAGCGGGAGAAGAGGGAGCCGCAGGGAAAAGACGCTCCCGGCGCTGCCTCGCCCGACGGAGGCTACGCGCGGGCCGCGAGCGCAGCTGATTCCGGGCTCTGGAAACCTCCCTGCAGACGTGAGACGGCAGGGAGGCTCCTCGGGCGGAGGGCGGGAATTGCTGCCGGCCGGGGCTGCCTCCCGTCGCCGCCGCCGGAAGGGCAGAGAAGCCTCCCGGGGAGCCTGAGCTGGGGTCAGCCTTGCTTCTCTTACGCCCCGGGCTCCTCAGCCTGGTCCGGGGATACCGTACTCCGCTCTTCCGTGCTGCGGAAACCCCGGGCCCTTTCCCGAGATTGTTGGTTGGACCAGGCTGGGAAACGAGGGGTTCCCCCAAACTTGGCAACTTTAAAACTTTTGGACTTCAACTCCCAGAATTCTTATAGCTGGCTGGAGAATTCTGGGAGTTTGTTTTATTTTATTTATTGATTTGATTTGTCAATTGCTTACAAGATAATAGGTATGAATACAGTATAAACATAGTTATGAATACACGAAATGGATACATATAAGAAAAATAAAAAAGAATCAATAGGACAGGGACGGTAGGCACCTTGGTGCGCCTATGCACACCCCTTACAGACCTCTTAGGAAAGGGGTGAGGTCAATAGTAGACAGTCTAAGGTTAAAGTTTTTGGGGTTTCGGGAAGAAACCACAGAGTCAGGTAGAGTATTCCAGACATTGACCACTCTGTTGCTGAAGTCGTATTTCCTGAAATCAAGTTTGGTGTGGTTAACCTTGAGTTTTGTATCTATTGTGTGCTCTTGTATTGTTATGGTTGAAGCTGAAGTATTCATTGACAGGTAGGACGATGTAATGTATGATTTTATATATTATACTTAGATCGGACCGAAGGTGGTGTAGTTCTAGGTTTTCTAGGTCTAGAATTTCAAGTCTGGTGGCATAAGGTATTCTGCAACGAGTACAGGAGTGGAGAACTCTTCTTGTGAAATATTTCTGGACTTTCTCAACTGTGTTAATATCAGATATGTAATGTGGGTTCCAGACTGATGAGCTGTATTCGAGTATTGGCCTAGCAAATGTTTTGTATGCTATTTTGCAAATGTTTTGTATGAAGTTGACGTCCACAAGTCTTAAAGTTGCCAAGTTTGGAGACCTCTGCAGTCTGGGCGCTCCAAGAATTTGTGGGGCAGTCCAAGGACTTTGAAGGAAGAGGAAGAGCTGGTTAAAACATTTCTACCTCCGATTGTTATGTTGAGAGTCAGGCAGCAGCATATACATTTGATAAATTATTACTTCCATCCAATTATGAACATCCTGTGCCAGATTGCAGGCTTGTTTTTCTGTTTTGTGCTGCTGGCTGTCTACTTTCAGTGTCCGTTATAGAAACCTTGAGTTTCCAGTCTGTGCCTCTTCTGTGAAACTCATAATCCCTCAGGTTCTGGCTAGGCTGATCTTAGGCTCTGCCTGGAGCACCGAGGTTGGTTTTGGGTTCCCTTTTAAATCACTATCCATGTTTGGAAGAGTTATCTCACTGTTCTACACCAATGTTGACTATTCTGGTTCTTATAGGTCAGAGGTCTCCAAACTTGGCAAGCTTAAGACTTGTGGACTTCAACTCCCAGAATTCCTCCTCCAGTCATGTTGGCTCGGGAATTCTGGGAGTTGAAGTCCACAAGTCTTAAGCTTGCCAAGATTGAAGACCCTTAGGATAGGTAGTGAAAATTAAAAGGCACTTTTCTAACTTCTCCCCTTTTCTCTACTTCTCTTCCGTGAGCTTGGCCCATCTGCCAAGGACAAGGGGGAGAGAAGGCCTGGCGCCACCCTTCCTGCCCTGCGGCTGCCTGCCCAGGAGGTGGCCTTGCCAAAGGGGCAGGCAAGGACCCACAGGCTGTGGTCGGGGTGGCCACTGCTTCAGACCTGAGTTAATGGGAAGCCATCAGGAGTCCAGCCAGCCTCTTTGGAGGCCCATGAGGGGCAGTGAGTAGTTGAAGCAGCCCCACCCCCAATAACTGGCCTGGTATCTACTGGCCTTTCCCTCACATTGTCCGAGGAAGAGGGACCATGCAGATGGCTTTGGGGGGCCCAGTGAAGGATCCTGTCCTTGCTGACTTTTCTACTGTGAGAGTTGCTCTGGTCACCAGTGGTGGCAGTTGTACCTACGCCTGCAGAGGTTGAGGAGGGAGGGCCCACCTTGGACAGGAGAGCATGCGGGAGACTCTGGGAGTGGGGAAGGGTGAATATTAGACACCGGCTGGGGCTCCAGCTCCACCAAGTCTGGGCTGCAGGAGGCCATGAGAGCAAAGCCATTTTCTCACTCTCTGGGTGAAGCTGCGCCAAAGCGCAAAAGATTGACAGGTGGCTCTTTCCTTATTTATTGACCCTTCTATACAGTACAGCTGCCCAACCTGCAAACAGCAACTCAGCGTGGCCTTAAGATAGGTTACACATGCCAGACACAAGACAGCAAGAGCATACCGCACAACATTGCATAAGGCCATACTCTATACCCGTGATGGCGAACCTACGGCACGCGTTGCCACAGGCGGCACACAGAGCCATTTGTGCGGGCACATGAGCCTCAACCAAACTTACCTGCACTGCGCGTGCGTGCGCCTCCCAGCTGGTTTTCGGCCCATTTGAGGCCGTTTTCGCCCTCCCGGAGGCTCGAGAGGAGCCTCTGCAGCTTCGGGAGTCTGAAAAACAGGCCTTCTGGAAATACCGGAAGTGCCTAAACAGGCCTGTTTTCAGCCTTCCAAGGCTGCAGAGGCTTCCCTCGAGCCTCCGGGAGGGCGAAAACGGTCTTCCCCAGGCTGCAGAGGCCCTCCAGAGGCTAAAAACAGGCACTTCCGGAAGGCCCACAGTATTTCCGGAAGGCCCATTTTTCAGCCTCCCAAGGATGCAGAGGCTTCTCTCAAGCCTCCAGGAGGGTAAAAACGGCCTCAAACAGGGTGAAAATCAGCTGTGAGGCGCATGCATGCGCAGTGCAGATAAGGGGGTAAGGTAGGGGTGTTGCGCACGCATGCGCAGGACGCATTGCATTGTGGGTACTGGCCCATGCGCAGGCGTGCACTTTTGGTACACCACAGCAAAAAGGTTTGCCATCACTGCTCTTATCCACACACGCCCCTTTCATGTCAGACTTGCCCAAACTCTGTCCAGTGCAGCATTTCTGATGCATGAATCATTTCTGTGGAATTTGCAAGCCTCACTTTGTGCCTCCGCCATAACTGCGTGTGTCACCCCAGCCAATGCTTTGAGGCATGGCTCTTGCTTTTTTTTTTCTTTTCTTTTAAAACTGCAAGTTCTTGGGTGAGAAGCAAAACGTTTTCAAGGAGGAAAAAAAAAAGCCAAGAATCGCCAGTGGCCTTTTTGGAAAAGCACCATTGGGACACTCACTCAAAAGTGGAACACCCCCCCCCCCGGCAGCCTGGTACAGCCACGGGCTTGTCACTAGCCTGGTGGCCAAAAATGGGGTGGGTGGGCAGCTTACCCCTCCCTGCTGTCTCTGGGGAAGCTCAGCAGGAGAGGGCAAGAGCAGAGAAGCTAAGCCAGAGCCAGGGGAAGGCCGGAGAAACTTCTCGGGCTGGTTCAGCCTGTTCTGACCCAGGCTTCCGAGACCGTAATTGCACGCACACTTATTTTAAAAACAAACCTTGTTTTATTGCAACGCTGGGAATTGTTTTCATTCCCAGCCGGTAATGAATCTCAAAACAGTCCCTCGAGTTAAGCACCTACCTTTCTTCCCTGTGAAGTGCTGCCAATAACAGAAGTGTCAAATGAACTAGGGAAAAACCCAACCGAAGTACAAAGAGCTTCAAGAATGAATCCGAACCAAAAGAACGACTTTGTTTCCTGCAAAGGTTTCATCACCTTGGCCTGTCCTTTATACCTTACGGGAGGGGCAATTACCTCCAAGCCTTACTCCCGAGTTGCCCCTTTTGTCTCAGCTGCTCTCGCCTTCTAGCAGCTCTGTGGATACACGCGCCAGGAACAGGCTCCCTTTACTCCTTGTCCTCGCTGCTGCCAGACTCCGAAGGCTCCGGAGTGAGCACCCCATTCCCGGATGGCCCCATCTCTGCATCGGACGCAGGACCATCCGAATCCCCTCCAGACTACCAGACTTGATTCCCTGTTCTTCCCCACTGTCCAATTCCACTGCCATCTGCACAGGCCGCCAGCGAACCACAACACAGCCCTCCTGAGATGGCGAAGGCAGCAACTTCTTCTTGCTGGGTAGCCGAGTTCTTCCAAAAGAGCCATTCCGAGGCTGGCCAGGGCCTCTCCAGGGAAGACCGAAAGCTCCAATATCCTTTTGTGCTCCTTTGGAGTCCTCATGCCAAACTTGTGCCTGTCAATCCTTTTGCAAAGAGTTTGTGCCATTTGCATCGCCTGTGATGTTGGCATAGATGCGGAGTCAAAAGACGACACCTGGAGAGTCTGGCTCCTCCCGTTAGCCTCTCTTGTCGTTCCCTGATGCTTAGGAGAAGCCCCTGCATGTTGGGTGGTTACCTGAATGCAAGTGGGGGGGGGGCTTCTCCCCCAGGGCCAGAGCAAGGGCCATCTCATTATCCAGGAGTCATTCAAAAGGCACGTGAGTTGTGAGCTGTGGGGGATGTTCTGTTTTTGCTTCTATGGTCCGTCTTTTAATATGTCCTTCCTGGGAATCGATCCGGCTCTATTGATT
>NW_020769399.1:888635-906456 GCF_900518735.1 Pseudonaja textilis | reverse complement strand
TATTCTCCGCCTCCTGAGTCCCAGCTGATTGGCTGGGTCTTCTTTGGTTGCCCTGCACAGGAGAACGGAGCTGGAAAGCAGGTTAGTGGGGTGAGGAGGGTATGGAGATTTTGCAGTAACCTTCCCCTGCCACACTCACCAAGCCACACCACGCCCACCAAGCCATGCCCACAGAACCGGTAGTAAAAAAAAATTTGAATCCCACCACTACATGACGGCTGGTGAAAATGTCATCCATGAAGGAGCTGCTCCAGGGAGTGAGAGTTAAGAAGGTCTTGTTCTAGCCTGACCAAGAAGATGTTGACGTACTTAGGAGCCATCCAAGAGGCTGTGCCAAGGCGTTGCACAAAACATTATATCGCCAGAGGCAAAATAGTTCTGGGTTAGTACACAGTCCGAGAGTCCGGTGGGCAGGCAGCCTGTTTCGGTGTCCGTGATGATGTTCTTGATGGCTCAAAGCCATTTCTGTGTAAGATGCTGCTCAGCCTCCATCCACGGTGGCCAAATGAGGTTGCCCAGCCTAAGGACTCCAACCTCCTTAGGTGTCAAAAGGTAGCTGGGAGCGCAGGGGAAGGTAAACTCCCAAACCTTTCCCCACGAGGCTCAAACAGATGCCTCCTGGAGGAAGGGGGGGCTCACACAATCAGCCTTGCAAGATTATTATAAATGACCTTAATAAAAGTAGCTTTATAAGAGCCATGGTGGTCCAGTGGTTAGAGTGCAGTACTGCAAGCTACTTCTGCTGCAGCCAGCTGCCTGCAATTTGGCAGCTCAAATCTCACCAGGTCTCAAGGTTGACTCAGCCTTCCATCCTTTTGAGGTTGGTAAAATGAGGGCCCAAATTGTTGGGGGGGAGGCTGACTCTGTAAATTGCTTAGAGAGGGCCGTAACAATAAAGCTGTATATAAGTCTAAGCGCTATGGCTGTTTAGTCTTCTGCTGGAATTCACATCTAGCGCTCTTCGACTAGATCACCAAGTTTCAATCAATCAATACGTTCATAGAAATAATAAAAACATATTAAGAAGCAAGGCCACGCAAAACCCCCATTCAGCAGAAGCAGAGGGAAACCTGCCATGCCCCCCCCCTCCGCCCCTCCTCTAGTGCTGACCCGGCTGGCAGGACTGGATTTGCTTACGCAGCTGAAATCCAGCCGTGCAGATCTTGCTCTTTTTCAGAAGAAAAACATAAGAAGCCGACTGAAAACTTGACGAGCAGGATGAAAATCGCCAGCCGGGCATTATTTGGGCAGACCCCCTGCAGAACAGGGGCAGGCCAGTCAAATTGGGATCCCAAAGGAGCTACGAAAAGCGCCAGGCTGGATTCATAGCAAAACCTGCACAGAGGGCTGGGGGAGGCTTTGAATGGCAAGTGGAGGAAGGCCTGGGGACTGTACCCCACCTGGCACCATGGACAGGCACTGTCCTTCCCTGCCCCACACACGGCCGGCTGGATCGCTCTCCTTGTTGGCAGTACATTAGCCAGGCCTTCTCCACCCGAAGCCCCCTCTCCCCTCCCCAACCGGCTCTTCATCTGCCCTTGTCAGCACAAAACCAGGTTTCTCTATCTTCTCTGCCTGATGCTAGTCCAGGTCGCTGCCAAGCTGAGTATGCCAGTCTCTCAAGGGAGCCATTTTGGGGTGGGGGGGTCCTTTGGTTTTACTGCCCCCTGCCCCACTTGTCCCCTCCAACCATCCAGACCCCACAGTGGAGGGTCAGGTGTCAAAACCAGAGGCGATATTCAGCCAGTTCTGACAGGTTCTGGAGAACCGGTAGTGGAAATTTTGAGTAGGTTTTTTTTTGCTGGCTCTCCAAACTATTCAAAATTTTCAGAACCGGCCAATCCCACCTCTGACTGGCCCCGCCAATCCCATCTCTTCTCCGCCTCCCATCGAGTCCCAGCTGATCGGCTGGGTCTCCTTTGGTTGCCCTGCACAGGAGAACGGAGCTGGAAAGCAGGTTAGTGGGGAGAATGGGGATTTTACAGTAACCTTCCCCTGGAGGGGGGTGGGAATGGAGATTTTGCAGTATATCCTTCCCCTGTCATGCCCGCCAAGCCACGCCCACCATGCCACACCCACAGAACTGGTAGTAAAAAAAACTGAATACCGCCACTGGTCAAGATACAGCCTGGTCACCTCTAGGCTGGTCTGGCTGCCGTTCCTCCTCCTCCCTGCCCTGGGCAGGATGACCACTTGGCCAAGCATCGTCCAAATTAAAATTAGGGGAGAGAGAAGCACCGAAGAACTTGGCCTGGCCACATGCAACTGGCTGAGCTCTGCAAACAGAAACCGACCGGGCAGCCCCATCTCTGACCAGAGCGGGCATCGAAAGCCCCAAGTCCAGGGGCAAAAGCAACCCAAATTCCTTCCTCCTTTTCTGGGGAGGAAAACAAGGCTGCCCGTTTCAGAATATTGCCACAATGGAAGAAGAGCACCCGATGCCAGCTCTTCCTTGCAGAAAACACCCAAGTTGTCAGGAACAAATGCAGAAAAACCCCAAAGGAAAGGCAGCAGCTCCTGGAAGGAAACATGGCTGCCCTGGAGGAGGATATGCGCAGCCACAAGTGAGAACGGGCGCAGATCCTGGCAACCTGAGGCAGCTTCACCTGCAGCCTGGGGACGATGGCGAAGTTGTGGTGAGAGAAAGGCCTTTGTCTGGGACTTAGTGCCTTGCAGCCGCAGGGCTTAGGATAAGTTGCTTTATTACAACTCTTCTCTGTAGAGAGAGCGCAGAGAAGAACAGCTAAGATGATTGCAGGACTGGCAGTTAAACCATATGAAGGACGGTTGCAGGAACCGGGCATGGCTAGTTTAATGAAAAGGACCGGGGGGCGGGGGGAACGGGGGACACACAGGGTAGCAGTCTTCCAATATTTGAGGGGCTGCCCCAAAGAAGAGGGGGTCAACTTATTGGCCAAACCACCAGAAGGCGAGAAAAGAAACAATGGATGGAAACTAACCAAGGAGAGAAGCAACCTGGAACTAAGAAGAAACGTCCTCACACAGGGAGGACAATTAACCAGTGGAACAGCCTGCCACCAGACGTTGTGGGTGCTTCAACACTGGAGGTTTTTAAGAAGAAACCGGACAGCCCACTTGTCTGGAATGGTCCAGGATCTCCTGCTTCAGCTGGACTAGAAGATCTCTATAGTCCCTCCCAATTCTTATTCTGTATATTCTGCAAGGCCCAGTGCAGACCCGGGAAATGAAGCCGTTGCTACAGGTGAACTGAGTTTGCTTATCCAACTTTATTCTGCAGAATAAAGTAAAATGAAACCAAGAGGCTGAAATCTGGAGCTCTCGGGAATTAATGGCCTCCAGAGCAGTTGAGGACACCTTCCCTCTTATTGACGGCAGGACATGCATGCTAGGCCTCATGGGGGTGGAGATATCACCTGGCAGCCAGAGACCATTAACCTCATCCTGTTGCCCTGGACAAAGCAACTTTTGGCTTCGCTCTCCCCTGCTCTGGGTCCCTTCAAGGGCCCCTGAGCACTTGAGGGACCCAGTCAGATTCCAGAAGGAGCTGAGGGGGGGGGCTTGCTGCAATGGGGGGGTAGGGTCTTGGATTCCTACACAGCCTCTCTCATCTGCCAATCCAGGATACATCTTGACTTACTGATGGGCTTTGGGAGAGAAGGGAGGCCCACCAGAGACCCCGGATGCCACTGGAGGAAGACTCAAAGCCCAGCCTGGTGGCATGGAGGGTGGCAGAGTGTCCCTATTTCTTCCCCCACTTTGCATCTGTTGATCTCTGCAGCAGCTGTTTAGGGCAAGAGTCTTCAAAGTTGACAGCTTTAAGACTTGTGGACTTCAACTCCCAGAATTCCTCTTCCAGTCACGTTAGCTCAGGAATTCTGGGAGTTGAAGTCCACAAGTCTTACACTTGCCAAGTTTGAAGATCCTTGTGAGAGACGACGGGTGGACGGACGGACAGACAGACAAAGATATAGACGTGGATGGATGGACGGACGGACAGACAGACAGATATAGGTGATAAATCAGAGGTCTTCAAACTTGACAGCTTTAAGACTTGTGGACTTCAACTCCCAGAATTCCTCCTCCAGTCACGTTAGCTGAGGAATTCTGGGAGTTGAAGTCCACAAGTCTTAAACTTGCCAAGTTTGAAGACCCTTGTGATAGATGATGGATGGATGGACGGACGGACAGACAGAAAGATATAGATGTGGATGGATGGATGGATGGATGGATGGACAGACGGTATAGATGATAAATTAGAGGTCTTCAAACTTGACAGCTTTAAGACTTGTGGACTTCAACTCCCAGAATTCCTCCTCCAGTCATGTTACCTCAGGAATTCTGGGAGTTGAAGTCCACAAGTCTTAAACTTGCCAAATTTGAAGACCCTTGGTTTAAGGGAACCCCATCCCTAGCGGGCAGGGTGGGCCCCTCAGAATGGCCCTTGAGCTGCCGTGAGGACTGCTTGGGGTCTCCAATGGATCAAGTTGCTCACTTGGACCAGGACCGATGGGACAGAGCAGGATCATCCAAAGCTCAGTCCGGGAATGGATCCAGGGTGAATCTGAGCCAGGGGCAGGGGTCTCCCTCCATCAGTTCAGCCACCAGTTTCCTGGGTGGGTGGGGCCCTCCTGGAACATGTCAAGGGAGGTGGCTGTGGTTGGGCCCATGCCTTGGTGTCAATCTCTCTGAGCAGGGCTCGATAACCTTTTGGACCTCAGGGACCACCAAACTCATCATTTTAAATCCCGCGGACCACTGTTATGAATTTTGACTGACGGTGGCTTGCTGACAGTGGTGGGGAAGTCGGTCCCATATTCCAGAGCTGCAGGAGTCACAGGACTGGCCCTTTGGTCGTCCCGGAGCAGCTACTCCTCCACCCGGGGTGCACTGGCCTGTCATGGACTGGAGGAGCTGCTCCGGGATGACCAAAGGGTCAGTCCTGTGACTCCTGCAGCTCTGGAATATGGGACTGACTTTCCCACCAATGCCAGCAAGCCACCCTGGGGCAGATTTCCCTCCCCTGCCGTTGGTCTTATCTTCCAGTTCCAGCTCGTGTGGCTCTACTCAAGGTAAGGTTTGCGCTCGGCCGAAGGATGGGAGCCAGCAGGTGGGTGGGCCATTGGGCAGTGCAGCCTTGTCTTTCCTTGGAGCCTGGATTAATTGCTTTGGGGAGGAGATTTCTCTGTGGACCACCCAAATTTTCTTGCGGACTACCAGTGGTCCCCGGCCCACCGGTTGGTGACCCCTGTCTTTGAGTGTAGGGGGGGTTAGCTGCTGCCTTGAAAGAGGTGGGGTTGTGCCCCCTCCTCTCCAGTTGGACCCAACTGCTTTTGACAAATGCTCTCCAACCTTCCTGCTACCAGGCTGAAGCTCAGGAGAGCCCCACCGCCATCTCTGCCTCCCCCCCGCCCCAGCACCAAGAGATCTGCTAGCTGGAGATCCTGCCCGGCTGCTGGGCAGATGGGACGCAGAGCCTCCAAATATCCCACCCAGTGGCAGATTAAGTCTCACCTAAGCGCTGACAAATCTTGGTGACCCTCTCCTTTGTACCTACAAGATTTTTTTTTACAAAACTTCATTTGTTTTGGGGTTTTCTCTCTCTCAACATTGTGGTGAGATTTTACTTCAAACGCTCACCCTGCCCTCCCAGAGAACAAGGGGGGCTGCCACAAAGAGAAGGTGTCCTCAGTAGGTAGCCAAGGAGGGGCCAGCCCCTCCCTTCAGGCCACAGGCCTTCTCTTCACCACACACCTTTACCTGCTTGTCCATCTTGGGATCAACGCTGGGGCAACCCCATAGCCCCCACGCATAGAGGAGGAGGAGGAGACGAGAAAAACGTTCGAAGGGAAAGGCCGCCCCGCAGAACCTCCCAATGCCACGGTAAGAACCAAGCGAAGCCTTTCCGAGGGATGGAAGGGCTTCCCAACGCTCCCCAGGTTGGGCCAGGAATGCCCACCTTGGGCAAAGAAGAGAGGCCCCACGTACCTTGGGCTGGGTGGGGGTGGGGAAGGCAAGTGGTTTTCAAAGCAAACCGAGGAAACCCAAAACCAGTTGACAGAAATCCAGTTGGGTTGACTGAGGCGGGGGTGGGGGTGGGGGAGGTGTCTACATGGAACCAAAGCAAGCCAGAAGGTAAGGCGGGGGGAGGGGCTCTTCAGCCATGGCTGCTCCCTGCAACCTCAGGGGGGGCCTTCCTGGCCAGCCAGGGGCCTTGGGCCCTTCAGCCCCAGGGAAGGGCCCTTGGAAAGGCTGCGAGAGAGGCCTCCAGAAGGCTGTCGGAACTGGTAGCAGTGGAAGGACTGGAAAGAAGGCTGGCCCTGAGGACACCCCCCCATCCCCCCTCCAGGCCACCCCTGCTGAGCTCCATTGGGGTCACTGGCTGTTTCGGCTTTGAGGTTGATAAGCAACATGGGACATTTGTGGAGAGGGATTCTGAGCTTTACACACACACACACACACACAGACAGACAGGTGGGTGCTTTTCAGGTTTTGTTTGCTTGTCAGTAACCCTCCTTGGGGACGGCCCGCCCCAAACCCCAATGCTGCCCTTGGCCACCTGCCCTCCGGGGTCGTTGCTCGCCCACCAGCCGGAGCTTGCATCAGCTAGCCAGTTGGCGGGATTCCCGTCCGGTGACCCGAACCCAACCCAGTCCGATTCGCGGAGGTGCCGGGCGCCCGCGGGCCCCCCCCCACCCCCCCCCCCCCCCCCGCCGCTGCTCCAAGAGCGCTCGACTCCGCGGCGGCGGCGGCGGCGGTTAGAGTCCGAGCCGCAGAGCTGATCAAGCGGCACCGGGGAAGGAAGCTGAACGGCTCGGCGGGTTGCGCGGCTGCGCCTCCCTTCCGGCCCAGAGAAGAGGAGGGGAAATTAGCGCCCTTCTTCCTGGCTTCTCGCCGGGGAAAAGCCCCCTATCCGCGCCCCGCCCGTCGGCCTGGCGGCTCCGGGACGGCCGGAGCGTGACCGGGGCCAGCTCGGCGCCCCGCCCGTCGGAAGGCCCGCCTGGAGGGGTCGGCCGCAGCAGCGCTGCCTCCGCCCCAAGACATCAGGAGCGCCGCGAAGTGGAAGCCGAGGGGCCGCGTCGAAGCCAGCGGGCCGGAGGCGCCCGGTCCCCGGACGCAGAGCCCGGGCGGAGGGGCCGGACGGGACCGCAGCGAAGGTGAAGGGGCGCGGGGTGGGCGGCCCCATGGGGTACGCGGGGCCTCCGCGGGGGTTGAACCGCCCTCCGAGGCTCCGGCCCCGCGGGGTGGGCGGAGGGCTCGGCGGTGCCCTGAAGGCGGCACTTTCCTCTCCGTTGCAGCGGAGCTCAAGTGGAATGAGGCCGCGGGGCCGCTTGGGCGCTCTCCGCCGCCGGCCGGGCTTTGGCGGGGAAGAACTGCGGACGACCGGCGCGCCCAAGACCATGTGCAGAGCGCCCTCCGTTCCACGCACCCGCCCTTCCCCTGCGGCGCGCCTGCCAAGCGAGCTGACCCCGGGCGAGGTAAGCGCCGCCGCCCGGACCCTCCGGCCGGGCTGTTTCCGCGGCCCCTCCCAGCCCCGCCCGCGGGGGCCCGTCACGGGGGGGGGGGGGCGGTTCGGGGGGCGGGGCCGGTAGCGCTGCGACGCGCGGGCCCCCCGCCGCCTCCTTTGTTCGGGCGGAGGGGGCGCGGCCGGGCGCCGATTGGCGGGGCGGCGCCGCGGGGCAGCCGGACGGGGAGGCGGCGGCGGCGGCGGGGATGGGTGCGGCGTCAGCGGCGGGGCACCGGGCTCGGGGAGCGCAGCGGCGGCTGCCGGCCGAGCGTCTCGGGGTGGCGATGGGATGCGGCGCCCGGGACGCCGGCGTCCCCCGGGGCGGGGAAGGGCCTCGGCCGGACCCCCGGGCCCCGTGAAAGCGCCCCTTTCGCAGGGAGGGCTCGGCGAGGACTCCCGGGGGCGGGGGGGGAGGGGAGGGGCGGTGGCCCGACTGCGCCCTCCCCGCCCTGATCCCGGGCTTCCCCCCGCAGCGACGACGGCGGCGCCCCCATGGATATTGACCTGGACTACGAGCGCCCCAACGTCGAGACCATCAAATGCGTGGTGGTGGGCGACAACGCGGTGGGCAAGACCCGGCTCATCTGCGCGCGGGCCTGCAACGCCACGCTCACCCAGTACCAGCTGCTGGCCACGCACGTGCCCACCGTCTGGGCCATCGACCAGTACCGCGTGTGCCAGGAGGTGAGCCCGGGCGGAGGGAGCGCGGGGGTTGCCCCGCCCCGCCCCGCCCCGCCTTCTGACACCTCCCCGCTCCGCAGGTGCTGGAGCGCTCCCGCGACGTGGTGGACGAGGTCAGCATCTCCCTGCGCCTCTGGGACACCTTCGGGGACCACCACAAGGACCGGCGCTTTGCCTATGGCAGGTGAGGGGGCGGGACGGGGCGTCCTCATTCGCAGACACGCCCCCCCCCCCCCGCCTTAAAAGCCCCGCTTTCCCGATGGACCCCCGTCCAGCACGGGGGCCCTTCCCCCTCTTCTTAGCCTGGCCCCTTCCTCATCCTGGGTGGGAGGGAGGCAGCAACAAGGCAGCTTCAGGCCCTTCAGCACCCCACCCCTGGAGGGGCCATACCTTCGCCCAGCTAATTTCCTGGAAGCCTCTCTCTGGCCTGCCTGGAGAGAGCCTGCTGGCCACAGGAGCCCTAGGTGGTCTCCAAGCCCTTCTGGGGGACTGTGTGTGAGGGTCGGGGTCTCCTGGTCTCCCCAGAGGAGGATGTGAGGGAGGGATCCCTGCATCCTCCAGGGTTTGAGGGGGAGCAGTCATGAGTGGTCTATGCCAGGGGTCTCCAACCTTAGCAACCTTAAGCCTGGAGGACTTCAACTCCCAGAATATTTTTATTTATTTATTTATTTAGGTAGGTAGGTAGGTAGATAGATAGATATAGATATATAGATATAGATATAGATATATAGATATAGCTCCTATTATATAATTATATATTATAGTTTATAGCATAGCATAGCAAAGCTGGATGGGGAATTCTGGGAGTTGAAGTCCTCCAGGCTTAAAGCTGCCAAGGTTGGGAGACCCCTGGTCTATGTAGCCCCTGGGTGAAAGGGGGTTGCACAGATGGGGCTCAGGGAAGAAGAGGGTTCTGGGGCCCTGCCAGAGGAGCAGAGCCGGCCTTCCATCCTGGCCTTGGCCTGCCCATGCTCAGGGTGGCCCTTTGTGCCCCCCCCCGCCTCTGCCCCTCGAAGACTAGCAGCCGCCGGGGACCAGCAGCTGCCTCTGCCACACTGCGGGAGGACGTCGTCCTCTTGATGCCGTCCCGTTTCTCTCGACAGATCCGATGTGGTGGTGCTCTGCTTCTCCTTGGCCAACCCCAACTCGCTGCGGCATGTGAAGACCATGTGGTACCCAGAAATCAAGCACTTCTGCCCACGTACCCCCATCGTGCTGGTGGGCTGCCAGCTGGACCTGCGCTATGCAGACCTTGAGGCAGTGAACCGGGCGCGTCGTCCCTTGGCCAAGTAGGGCCCCGTCCCGCTGTCTGAGGCCACTCATTCTGGGCAGGGGGAGCTGGCAGGTGTGGTCAGCCCCCCCCGCATCCCAGATTGGTTCCTGCCTGTTCCCAGGGGGGTGCCCTCCACTCTGTGCCCCAGTTCGGTTAGTCTGCCCTTCGCGGGAGCCTTCCTGGGCGTTCCTCGCTAATTGGCGTCCCCTCCTGCTTCATTTCAGACCCATTAAACCTTCGGACATCCTGCCTCCCGAGTGCGGGCATGAGGTCGCCAAGGAGCTGGGCATCCCATACTACGAGACGAGCGTCGTGGCCCAATTTGGCATCAAGGACGTCTTCGACAATGCCATTCGGGCCGCCCTCATTTCCCGCCGCCACCTCCAGTTCTGGAAATCCCACCTGAAGAAGATGCAGCGGCCACTGCTGCAGGCCCCCTTCCTGCCCCCCAAGCCTCCCCCGCCCATCATCCACATCCCTGAGCCAGCTGCTGGGGAAGGCCGTGGGCCCGGCGCGCTCTTCCACGAGCCCCTTTGTGCCGATGTGGTCTTCCGCCTGCCAGGAGGCCACCAGCTCTTTGCGCATAGAGTCTACCTGGCCACGGCCTGCTCCCGATTCTACGACCTCTTCGCGCTGGACTTGGGGGACGAGACAGCCGGCGGGAAGGAACCCGCCGGGCGGACAAAGAGCTTGGACGCAGCGGACCAGGGATGCCTGGCCACAGCCACGCAGGCCGTGCCGCTGCGTCCCTCTCAGAGCGACGAGCCGCTGTGCGCCCCTCGGATGCCTCGCCCGGCCTCTGGTTGGGGCCGGGGCATCGTTGACGTGCAGCAGGAGAGAGTGCGGGATCCAGTCACGCAGCAGGAGAAGCCGATGACGGCCGTGTACCTGGAGGAGCCGGTGCAGCTGGGCCCTTTCAAGGTGGTGCTGGAGTACCTGTACACCGGGCGCCTAGATCAGCCCCAGGCCAGCCTCATGCAGGTGGCCGCCATGGCCGAGCTGCTGGAGGTGTTTGACTTGCGCATGATGGTGGCCAATGTCCTCAACAAGGAGAGCTTCATGAATCGCGAGATCACCAAGGCCTTCCATGTGCGCCGGGCCAACCGGATCAAGGAGTGCCTGAGCAAAGGCTCCTTCGCAGGTAGCAGAGAGGAGGAGGAGGAGGAGGGAAGCTGGAGAGCAGCTCCCGTGGGCGGCCCCCTCCCCAGCACTGACCTCCCCTCTCTTCTCCACCCCCTGACCCCTGGCAGATGTGGTGTTCCTGGTGGATGATGGCTCAGTGCCAGCGCACAAGCCCCTTCTGCTCGCCGGCTGCGACTTCATGGTGGCCATGTTTGGGGGCACCTTCCGGGAGAGCTGTGCTGCTGAGGTGAGGCAGGTAACCCTGCTGTCGCTTTATAAGGAGGCAGGCTTGTGCAGGGGGGCAGCCTCAGCTGCTGTGCGTGTGCCGTTGGGGGGCTCCCCAGGTGTGTCTCAATGGTGTCTCCTAGGTGGCTTTTGGGAGGAGTGTCTTCCCTGCCTGGGTGCATGGAAGCCCCAGCTTGGTCCCTAGAGACCCCTTGCCATGTGGAGGGTCCCGGGTGGCAGGAGACCACAGGGCCTGCCAACCCCACTCTTTCTTGGGGACAATTGAAAAGGAGGAAGCCAGGGGTGGGATTCAACTTTTTTAAACAAGTGGTTCTGTGGGCGTGGCTTAGTTGGTGGGCGTGGCTTGGTGGTCATGTGACTGGGTGGACATAGCTTGGTGGTCATGTAACTGGCTGGGCGTGGCCAATTCAACATCACTCACACTGAGGCACGCATCTCCTCGCCTGGCCTCTCATGACTGTGGGGATGCTGCAACAGTCGTAATGTGAAAAATGGTCATAAGTCACTTTTTTCAGTGCCATTGTAACTTTGGTCACTCCACACAAGCAAAGTACCAGCAAAGGAGGGGGAAAAATAACTCCAGAAAAGTTCCTGAGACAGGAAGTCCAGTCCTGCCAAGAATGTAATAAGGGTTAATGGAGAGGCAGTTTCTGTAAGCAACACCAGAATATTTCCTTTCTGCCTTCCTTACAGGATTAGACCAGTAATTTCTTCTAACAACTGGTTCTCCGAACTCCTTAAAATGTTAACAACCGGTTCTAGCGAATAGGTGCGAACTGGTAGAATCCCACCCCTGGAGGAGGCTGCCAGGGCCAGTGTCCCGGCAGAGGAGCAGGAGGGGCTTTGGTGCTGTCCCCGGTTCTGAGGGGAGGGACAGCCAGTCCCATCACTCCTCCCCCCCAACACTGTGGAAAAAAAATATCTGCCCCCAAAGGCCAACCTTCTCCCTAGCCTGCTCTTCAGCACTGCCTCCACCCCACCCCACCCTCCTCGCTTGCCGGGGACTATGGAGCCGGCAGTTTTCTGCTTCAAGAGGAATACCTCCCGAACTGCCAAGAACAGCTGCCAGAGGTGAAGGGCAGCAGCATCTGACGCCTCCCTGAGCGTTCACTCTTGCTGTTCCCCAGGTCTCCCTGCCGGGCACCAACTGCGCCTGTCTTCGGGCTGTGCTGGAGTTCCTGTACACGGAGCTCTTTGTCCCGAGTCCCGACCTGGATGCCATGGAGCTGCTGGAGCTGACCAACCGCCTCTGCTTGACCCGCCTGCAAGCCCTGACCGGTGAGTCCTTTCGGGGCTCCCCTCCGGGAGGCCTTCTGGTCACCAAGGGCAGGGAGCAGGCGTTTCACGGGGCCGCGAAGAAGACCGCTCCGCCCTGAGTGGCATTGCTTCCCCTCCTTTCCCAGAGCAGTACGCAGTGGACGAGCTGGTGCGTGCCAGCCTTCAGCAGGTGGAAATCGATGCCCAGGTGATCCTCTACCTGGAAATGACACAGGTATGCTGCAGCCTCACCTGGACTGACTGCCACCTGGCAGGAAATCCGAGGGGAGGCTCCCTGCGAGTTTAGGTTTTAAATCCCACACTTTTATTATTTTTATAAACAATTCAAGGTGGCGAAGGCAATACTCCTTCCTCTTCCTCTTCTTCTCAGCCCTGTGAGGTGGGCTGGGTTGAGAGAGCGACTGACTGGGCCAAAGCCCCCAAACCGGCTTTCATGCTTAAGGCAGGACGGGAGCTCACTGTCGCCCAGTGTCTAGCTTGATGCCTTTACCCACTAGGCCAAAAGTGGGCCGGATTTCCTTCCCCACCCCACCCTCAGGTGACTCTCGTGGCTATGGACTTCCCCAGGCAGGCAGGGAGGGAGGGAAAGAGGTGGCCTAACTGGGTTTGGGTGGCCTAACTGTGCTCCTTCCCATAACGCAGTTCCACAACGCGCTCCAGCTGGCCGCCTGGTGCCTTCACTACATCTGCACCAACTACAACAGTGTTTGCCGGCGGTTCCCCCGCGAGATGAAGGCCCTGTCTCCCGGTAAGCCCTACACTCGCTCGGCTGCCAACTTCCTTTCACCCACTTTCTGCCTCCCTTGGCCCAGATCCATCCCGGTCTGCACGCCAGGGAGGAACTGGGGAGGGGTGGGGGTGGGGCTCCCTTAAGGGTGGCGTGAGGGTGCCCCCCCCCCCAGCAGCAGCAGCAGCAGCACCTGGTGCCTACTGGGCTTGGCTTCTCCCCAGAGAACAAGGCCTACTTCGAGAGCCACCGCTGGCCCCCCATCTGGTACCTGAAGGAGGAAGACCGCTACCTGCGCATGCAGAAGGAGCGGGCGCAAGAGGAGGAGGAAGCCCTCCGCAAGCAGCATCCGCGCAGCAAGTGGTGCTTCTGGCGCCCCCACCAGCCCCGCCACATCTCCTGAGCAGGGACCGGGAGTGTGTGTGTGTGTGTGTGTGTGAGGGAGGGGGCTGCCCTACTGCTGGTGCCTTTGCTGTGGGGAGGCACCTCTGCCTTGTCTACCAGCTGCCTCAGTGCTCCCAGCTCTGTGCCTCTTGCCGGCTGCCATGCCTTTTTACCTGGGGAGGGCGGGGTGGGGTGGGGGCAGGGGTCCAGCATCGGTCGCTACCTCTGACCTTGGCGGGGGGGTGGGGGGTGGGAAGAGAGGGGGGAAGTGACTGTGCAGGTGATGGAGGATAAAGAGAGGGGGGGAGTGTTGTGGTGTGACTATGTGCTGTGGAAGGGGATCGGTGGGGGGATTTGGGGAGGCTGGGTGGGTGCATGAGCGGAGGAGCCAGAACCCCCTAAGTTGGAGGAGGGTGGGTGGGCGCTAGCGGTAGAAAGGGCTCCCTCTTCCGTGTCCGTGAGAGACGGGCGGTGCAAAGCAGCTTTGGGGCTGCTCCTCGGGTACCAGGCAGCCTCTGCCCAGAATCGGCCTTTTTTTGGGGTGGGGCAAAGAGGTGGGAGCCCCTGCTCTCCCCTCTTGCCCCCCCCCACCCCCGCCTGGTGCATTAAGGGAAATCGCTGCCAATAACTTTAGCAAAAAAAAGGGGGGGCGGGGTTTGTCCTGCAGAGCTGCAGTTTTTAAACCTTTTTCACTTTTTTCTACCTTTTTTTTCCCCTCAACATGTCAGCCAAGCACAAACTGACCTGGGGTGGGTGGGCCAGTGTGACCTTCCCACCCTGGACTGAAGGGCTTTGATGCCTCCAGGCCCCCGCGCCTCGTGGCCTGCGCGCATCTGCAAAACCACTGTGAGCTGGGCTAGCCCGCCACCCCTGTTTCTTACACATTTTGCTGTTGAGCTGTTTGGAATTCTTTAATAAAGAGCCTTTTGTATTGTGCACCCCGGAGTTTGCCAATACCTGTCTTGGGGAGGAAGGCACCTCCCTGACCTGCGGAGGACACGTGGGGGGGGGGGGGGGTGGGGGGGGGGACAGCACTGCTTGGTTCCATATTTCAGAGGCCCCGGGGGGCAAACGAGCCGCCCTGCGTTCCTGCTGCTCACCTCACAACTGGGGGGCAGGAGGGGGAATTTGGGGCGGCTCACCTTCTCAACCAGCAACCTAGAAGGATCAGGAGGTGATCCGCTCTGCAGGCCCTCCGGCTGCATGCAGGAAATCACGAGAAAAAGGCAAACCGCACCAGACTCTTTATCCAAACGTAACTATATTTTATTCATCAGGAAAATAAGACAAATTAGAGCTGCTTGTTCTGAAAAGCTAAAAAAACAGCAGCCTGACTACGCTGGAGCCTTCGGACTTTTAAGCAAACCCAGGTAGGGCAGGAGGACTCTGCAAAGCCACACCGGGCTGCTCTGGGGCTGCAGCCAGCATTTCCCCCAAGGAAGGGCTATGCTGCAAGCCCAACCAAGCTGCCCCTCGGCCCTGGGGCTGCGAGACAGCCGAGCAAGAGGCAGGATGGCCTCCCTGCTTAAAAGCTCCACTGTCGGTGGGGTTATCCCTGGCAGAGGGGGCACCCAGAGCTACTGGCCCAAAGGAGACGCCCTGGCACCGGAGATACCAGGACTCCCCGGGGAAGCTTGGGCCTAAAGAATAAAGGGCCTTTTTTTTGGGAGGGGGGTGGTGTCATTTTCAGACAAGGGTTTTTTTTTTGGGGGGGGGGAGGAACCCCTTCATGTTGCCGTCCTGCCCCGCTCTGGCCAAGTTGGTTTCATCACGCCACGCAAAGTCCTTCCTCTTCCTCCAGTAGTAGCTACCTGCTCCCCGAAGGGCTACACCTGATGGTACAGGATGATCTCGTTCAGCTCGAAGCCTGTGACGGCAAAGGCAGTGCCCTCCGGATTGCAGAAGCGGGCGCCACAAATCTGAGTGTCGGTCACACACTCCGTATGGCAATGCGTGATCTGCCAAGGAAATGGCGGTGTGTATGTGTCCCCCTTTCAGGCATTCCTGCTCGTTGAGAGACCCATTGCCCTAGGAAGCCCAGAAGGGCCCGACCGGAGGGAGTCCGTTCTGGGGTCTCCCCAGAGTGACCCTCCCCCAGGCCCAGAAACCTTGACCCTTACTCGATCCCAGCCAGGCACGGGGCAATGTGAGCCCATTCCAGATGAGCAAGGGGACCACCAAACTCCCCGGAGAGTGAACCAGGGAGGCTCTGAAAGACGGGTGTTTCCCCCCACCCAACCAAGTGGCCCTTGAGTTTACCTCCAGGCTGTCGGTGTCCGCCTTGTGGCTCAGCCCCCAGACCCGCACGAAGGAGTCCTCGGCGGCAGACAGCAGCTGGGCAGGAGGAAGAGACAGAAGCAAGGCCTTCAACCGGGGAGGGGGAATCTCTGGCTTTGGGATGGAGAACCTTCCCACGGGAGGCGGCTCTTCCGGGAGCGCGCCTGAGGGGCTCCCAGCTGGGCCGAGCACCCCACGCAGGTTGTGATTGTGGTGACCTACACATAACAGAATGCAGCAGCCCGCGTGGTTTTGTGCAGACCTCAAGTGTGCACGTGTGTCGCCTCTCCTGCAGGAGCTGCATGGGTTGCCCATTTGCTTCCAGGTGTAATTCCAGGTGCTGGCTGTCACCTATTCAAGCCCTTCATGGCTTGGGACCAGGTGACCTGAGGGATAACTGCCTCTTGCCGGTCACATCCAACTGACCCACCAGAGCGAGGAGGCAGGGAATGTTATGGGTCCCACCCCTGAGGGAGATACCCCTGGTGCAACCCAAAAGAAGGGCCTTCTCTGTGGTGGCTCCGTCTCTGGAATATCATTCCCCCAGAGATTAGAACGGCCCCCACTCCGATTCTCTTCCGGAAGGTGCTGAAGACCTGGTTCTGCCAGCGGGCCTGGGGAACCCCGAGTGGGATGGAGCCCATCAAATGGCTCGTTGGATCTGCTGTCGTTGGGGCGAGGTGGGTAGGGGGTGGCGATTTTTAATTTATTTACTTTCCCAGATTTTGTTCTGTTGTACTTTATTACTTTATTTGATTCTTTTTTTTGTTAATTTTTATTCTTTTATTTTACATATGGTTTTACGTTCTAGAAACCGCCTCAAGTCGCCATGGGCAAATAGGCAGCAATATAAATTCGATAAATAAATAATAAATAACCGTTTTCCCATCAGGGGTTGAGGACCTCCACCAGCTCCGCAGAGTCTGCCCGCCACCTGCGCCAAGGCAGCAGCTCAGGCAGAGTCCTCCCTTGTCAAAGGTTGGGATGGAGAACCAAGGAAGCTGACCAGTGCCCCACAGAGGCCTCTTACCAAACTCTGGCTCGCCCCTCTCCCGTCAGGATGGGCTCACCTTCCCCGAGAGCGGGGCCAGGTCCAGGGCATAGATCCAGCGGGCGTGAGCATTGACTTGGGCTCTCAGGGTCCCGTGCGCCGCTTCATACAGGCGAATCTGCCCATTCCCATAGCCAGCTGCGATGACCCCGTTCCACAGCTTCACGGAGGAGCAGGTGCAACTGGCGAGCAAGAAGGGGAGGAATCGGGCCCTGCTGGAGCTCAGAGCAGGGCCGGTTCTGCCACGAGGAGAGGGCACCCCCCGCTCTGCACAGCCAACCTAGCCTTCTTGCTGCGCAGAACTTGCACCTGCCCCCGCCCCACCCGCCCTCCCCCTCCGGTCCCCCTCTCCCCCACCGGCCCATACTCAGAAGCTGGGATTTTGTTGATCAGCCTGAAGGTCTCTCCGGAGCCCCAAACGCACAGCGCCCCGGAGTCATCAGCCGTCACCAGATCCGCAGCTCCCTCCTGCAGCAGGGGGATAGACAGGATGGCCGTTGCAGTTCCTAGGCACGTGGCCTCTCAAAGGCCGGCCTGAACGGCGGCCAGAGGGACCCAGGCAGCCACGCAGAAAGGCCAAAGGCCTGAGCATTGCTCCCCACCCCCAACAGCTTAAAGAGTCCCAGGCCCAGGAGAGGCAGCCCAGAAGGGGCCTGGGGGGGCTCAGCCTGGCTTTACCGGCTGCTCACAGAGCTCCGCGCCGATGTCCGTGATGGGGCTGCTGTGCTGCTCGAGGACTTCGCTCAGTGTGATGTTGGTGCCTTTGGCGGGGACGTCAAAGACGAGGACCGAACCGGTGGATGTCCCTGCAAGGGGGATGGGAAAACCAGGGTTGCCTGCGGAGGCACCAGCAGCCTCACGCTGTCCAATGAGGCTGCCCCCCGCCCTGGCCACAATGCCCCCCCCCACAAGTCTTACTCACCTACACACACGAAGTGCAGTCCAGTCCCTGCAATCCCCCGGGCAAACAGCAGCATTCCTGGTGGGGGGCAAGAGGCAGAGATGACCGTGCAGGGAGGAAGCACCCCCGCCACTCCCTTCGGACAATTCCAGGGCCCAGGAAGCCCCCCCACCCCACCCCGGGGGGCGGGGTGGAATTCGGAAGGATCCTACCCAGGCCCCGCTTCTGGGGCAGCCAGGTGGGGGAGAGTGCAGGTGCGTGGATGGCCAGCGTGGGGACAGTACCTGCCGAGGACTCCATGCCGTCCAGCGCGTGCCAGTAGACCATGGCGGAGCCGTCGGGCTCGTACATCTGCCGGGAGAGGCGGAAGGGCCGGTTGGGCGCAGGTCTCCCCT
>NW_020769399.1:869925-888625 GCF_900518735.1 Pseudonaja textilis | reverse complement strand
TCTCCCGCCCCCTCCGGACCTGCGTGACGATGGGGGGCCCGAGGCCGCCCTCGCGGGCCTGCAGCTGGCGGTGCGCGCAGCCCGCCCCGTCCGCCGCCGCGCTGACCAGCCCGACCGAGGCGCCGTGCACGCTGGCGAAGTAGCTGAGCCGCTTGGCGGGCAGCGGCAGGACGGCCAGGTTGTTGTAGAGCGCCAGGCTGCTCCCGCGCAGGGGCACCGACCGCTCCCGCCGGTACATCGCAGCCGCCGCCGCCGCCGCCGGGTCCGCGCAGGCGCAGGCTCGCAAAAGCGGAGGAGGCGGGGCGGCCGTTGCCAGGAGACGCGCGCGGGAGGGGCGGTTGCCCGGCGACGGCGTCGCGAGGGAGGGGCGCCCGGGGAGCAGCGGCGGAGGGGGGCGGCGGGGGTTCGGCGGGGGTCTCCGGGATGGCGACCCGCGACCGCGTGGCCCAGGCCAAGGCGCGCGCGGAGCGGGCCCGGCCGCCCACGGTGCCGGTGCCGCAGGTGGAGATCGTGCCGGGGCGGCTGACGGAGGGAGAATGGCTGTCGCTGCTGGCCTACGAGGACGGGGAGGACGTGGCGGGCGACATACTGGCGGCGCTGCTGGACCAGGCGCTGGCCGAGTGCTACAAGGTCTACCTGGCCCGGCAGGTCAGCCCGGCCGCCGCGAGCACCGGCCCCACCGGAGCGGGGCGGGGGCGGGGGAGAGAAGGCGCCTCTCTGCTGCGCGGGAGGGGGTGCTGGAGGGGGGGGGGGATGGGGCGCGGCCCGCGCCCCCCGCCCCCCCCCCCGCCCCCCCGACCCCTCCCCGCAGTGTGTGCCCTACGTGATCGCCCAGGCGCGGGAGGCGATGCTGCAGATCGTGGAGTGGCGCTTCCTGGTGCGGGACGGGGGCGAGAGCGACGTGCCTGCGGACCCGGCCTGGCAGGAGGACGAAGAGCCGGCCGCCTCCATCCCCGACTCTTGGGCCCAGGGCTCCGTGCCGCTGCTGCAAACCGTGCCCAGCCCGGAGTTGGAGGTAGGGCGAAGTGCAGCTGCGTAAAGTGGGGCCGAAGGGCGCCTCGACGCCGGGTCGGCTTGGCCTGTACCCGGGAAGTTTGGGGGGTCGGGCGGAGTCCCCCGGTTCTGCATCGGCAGCGGTGAAAGGACCCAACCGGGACTCCCTTGCTGATCACCCTTTCCTCCAGGTTCCTGCCGTCAAAGTGCCGGAGGAGGAAGCGCCTGCCCTCTGGGAGCTGCCAGGCGAGGAAACCACCCAGGCTGAGGTGCCCCTCCAGTGTGGAGAGGAACTGACCTGGAAACGGCCCCTGTCGGAAGCCAAGCCTCCCAAGCCCAAGACAAGGAGGGGGCTGCCGAAGGGCCAGGCTGAGTTCCCACCCAGGGCTGCCTCTCCTAGGCTCTCCTTCAAAAGCAGGCCGTCCTGCCAGCTGCTCCCCCAGCACTCGGTTAAAATGGATGCCGGCGCGAAGACCGTCTCTGGGAAGAAGGGGCTGCCTGGGGCGAAGGTGTCCCAGGGCCCCCTGGAAGTGAGCTCCCTGCTAGGCAGCGCGCAGCCCCTGCTGCCTTCCTCCTGCAGCAACCTCCTCCGCATCCAGATGGGCCGTCCGCCCAACATCAGGGATGTTTTCTATGACGAGATGGGCAACGTCACGCTGGTGCCTCACCTGGATCTGAGCCGCTTGCCTAAGCGGTGGATCAAGCCCACCGTGGAAGTGGTGGACCCCAACGTTGAGTCGAGGTGCCAGGAGACGCTGAAGATGGTCTCGGGCCGCTGCAAGCAGCGCCATCCACCGAGTGGCTCTGTTAAGCGGGCCCCTGCAGATCAAAGCAGCCTCCGGGCTCAGGGGCCAGAGGAGGACCCCGTGAAGTCCAGGCGGAAGGCCTGCCCGGAGCAGGCGGCCTATTCTCCTCTCCTACCGGGAAAGACCCTGGAGCCCACCAGCTTTGTGTTTGTCAAGCCCAACTTGCTGGCAGAGACGGTTGACCTGGCCCCGGGAGTGAGCCTGCGCCGTGCCGGCAGTGGCTCTCTGAGCGCACGTATGCAGCCTGCAGAAGATGTCAAGGAGGCGGACGGGCCCTTCCTTCAGGAGCCACGGCTTCTGCCAAACCTGTGCCCCAAAGCTGTGCTGGGATGAGGATGTTCACCGGCCACACCCCAGCCTCACACTGTCCTGAAATAAAATGGATGTGGCACGCTATGGCTTCTCTACAAACCCCTGACTTTCTGGATGATAATCATCCTCCCCCACCCACCCCCAACCCACTTGTGCTTCTGTGGTTATCCTGCAGAAGAGAGGGGCTCTGTGTGGAATCAGTCTCCCCCCCCACACACACACTTTGCAGTAAAGGAATCAGCCAGCAGATAATTATACCCCAACTGAAAAAGCCCCCCACCCACGCCTGCTACCCTTTGAAAGGCTCCCCCTGACATTCTAGGTGGGAAGGTCCTTCCATGGTCAGCTGGGTGTATAATCGCCCGGTGGGGCTGTGAAAGGGCATGTCCCCCACTCTTACCGGGGAGGGTGAGAGAGGCAGAGAAGGACGTTGTGTCCCCTTTATTGGAAAGACAGCCTGGAAATAACACTGAAGCCTAGAGGGGCCAAGAAGCAGAAAGGAAATTGCACAGATATTTCTCTGTTAGCTAGATGTACCTATCTATTTTCTTCTCCTGCAGAAGTCCCTAAGCGTGGCAGGCCCTGGTAGGATTGGGCAAAGTTGTCCAGGGAGCTTTGGTAGGTGAGGGTGGCCTTGCATCCTAGAGCATTTTCTGCCTCTCGTGGCTCTAGGATTTAGGGGCGGGTGGGGGGGTGTTGTTGGGCAGAGGCCACCAGCGGCTGCCATGTTCAGCAGAATCCTGCAAAGGGCCGCCCCAGAAGAGCCAGAAGGAGCCGTGACACAAAATGACCCAAACCAAGCAGCCCCTGCCCGCTTTCTTCACGTTAGCTTGTAGAGCTGGCTGGAGGGTTCCAGCAGCTCTCTGGCTTCCTTGGGTAGCTTCCAGTGGCAAAGATTTCGCTTTTTTTTCTAAGCGTTGGTTTCGGTTGTCCTCAGTTTGGTTTCAGCACCGCCACCATAAGCCAGTGAGAGAGGAAATCTCCAGGGGGAGGAAGCAATGTGGGGTAGCAGGGAGAACTGCCCTGATGGACACAGGAAATTTTAAATCGGCCGACACCCAAGAATTTCTGAAAAGAAGCACTTCCTCCTTATAAGAAACAGACCGCACAAACTTCATTTTAAATGAGTTGGTGGGTGTGATAAGAGGGTTTCCACACACACACACCCGTGCTGTGGTATCTCACAGGGTGTTTATTAGAGGATGGCTGTGTAAGGTTATTTCACCCAAGATATGTGGGTTCAATAATGAAGAGAAGGCCGGATTCAGAGGTGGTATTCAGCAGGTTCTGACCAGTTCTGGAGAACCGGTAATGGAAATTTTGAGTAGTTCGGAGAACTGGCAAATACCGTTTCTGACTGGCCCCGCCAACCCCATCTCTTCTCTGCCTCCCAAGTCCCAGTTGATTGGCTGGGTCTTCTTTGGTTGCCCTGCACAAGAAAACGGAGCTGGAAAGCAGGTTTAGTGGGGTGGGGAGGGAATGGGGATTTTGCAGTAACCTTCCCCTGGAGTGGGGTGGAAATGGGGATTTTCTTTCCCCTGCCACGCTATACCCATAGATCCGGTAGTAATTTTTTTTTGAATCCCACCACTGAAGGAGATGCCTAACCTAGTAGGAATTTCTTAGCTGTGATTTTCCTGCATGCTGCACTAAACTAATGCAGAATTTTCATAAAGTTTGCACATTATTAGAGCCAGTGTGAATCTACAATATTTTTTCCAAGTTGCCTACATCTTAGATCTAAAAATAAAATCAAATGCAACTCTAAAATCAATCAAGATAACATATAGGGCTGACCTAGCTTTCCTTTCCAAGTAGATGTTGTAAAACTAAGGCACCGTCTAGGACTGAATGGGGGCTCTTTAAGGCCTGCTGACTCATCAGCTAGGAGCAGATATTTTCTGACCAGTTTGGACATTTATATGTGTGAAGGGGCATGATCTCGGCCAAGGACCATCCTGTGGGATCTACCCTTCTGGAAATCTACTAATCGAGGCAGTTCACGACTTACAAACATTCACTTAGGGACCATTCGAGGTTAAACTAGCTGAAAAAAGTCACTTTTGACCATTTTTCACTCTTAACAACGGTTGCAGCCTTCCCAATGGCCACATGATCAAAATTCAGGCAATTGACAGCTGGTGTTGTAATGACAAGGCAGTCGAGGTGTTTGATCATGATCAAATGAATCGTGATGAACTTTATTGGAGTCTAGTCTTGCATTTATACACATTTTTAGTACTCTTCCAACATTGGTTAATTTTGGTTGTTCTTCAACTTTCGCTGCTGTTTAGCATAGTAATTAACACAATTATCTCTAGTTAAAGTCTAACACATGTTTACTTCCTCTCTCTAATCCTACTTTACATTAGTGACTTTGTTTGCCTGAGTTGTATTTGCTATGGAACCTTCATTACCTGAGGTCTGCCATCAAGATAATGACATTCCTGCAATTACAACTCTGCAAACTGGCTTATAAGAGTTGTAGTATCCCGGGCTCACGAAATCCAGAGGTGGTATTCAGCACGTTCTGACCCGTTCTGGAGAATCGGTAGCAGAAATGTTGAGTAGTTCAGGGAACTGGCCAATCCCATCTCTGACTGGTCCCGCCAACCCCCTCTATTCTCTGCCTCCCATTGAGTCCCAGCTGATCGGCTGGGTCTCCTTTTCTTGCGAACGGAGCTGGAAACGCAGGTTAATGGGGTGGGGAGTAGAGGTGGGATTCAATTTTGTTTTACTATCGCTGTGGGTGTGGCTTGGTGGGCGTGGCATGGCTTGGTGGGTGTGGCTTGGTGGGTATGGCAAGAGAAGGATACTGTAAAATCTCCATTCCCTCTCCACTCCAGGGGGAAGGTTGCCACCGGTTCTCCAAACTACTCAACATTTCTGCTACCGGTTCTCCAGAACTGGTCAAAACCTGCTGAATACCCCCTCTGGTGGGGAGGGAATGGGGATTTTGCAGTATTCTTCCACTGCCACGCCCGCCAAGCCATGCCACGCCCACCAAGCCACAGAACCCACAGAACCAGTAGTAAAAAAATTTTTGAATCCCACCACTGGCGTAATCCCCTTTTGTGACATTCTGACAAGCACAGTCAATGGGGAAGCCAAATTCACTCCACAATGGTGTTACTCACTTAAGGACTGCATGGATTCAACTGAACAACTGTAGCAAGGAAGATTGTAAAATACGGGAGGGGGAAACTCCCTCCACAGCTCCCTTGCTTAGCCACGGAAAAATTGGCCTCGATTGTGGTCGTAAGTTGAGGACTCGCTGTAACTTCTGCAGGGGACCGAATGAGTCGGTTGAGCTTAGGCTGTTTGTGAGCTTTTCAGAGGCACCCAATGCAAGGGCACCGACCGGCCTCAAGACCCCCTGGAGCCCCCCTGGCAGTGCCCGAAGTAATCCTGCTCCCTCCTCAGATGGCCTCTCCTCGAGCCCCTGCGCTGCTGGGAGGGGCAAAAGAGAACACAACGGAATAACAGGCTTGGAAGGGACCCTGGAGGTCTTCTAGACTGTCCCCGTGCTCAGGCAGGAAACCTTAGACCAGGGGTCTCCAACCTTGGCTACTTTAAGACTTGTGGATTTTGCTGGCTGAGGAATTCTGGGAGCTGAAGTCCACAAGTCTTAAAGTGGCCAAGGTTGGAGAAAAACTTCCATTGATGGAGCATTTACAACTTCTGGAGGGGTTCCACTGATCAATTGTCCTGTCAGGAAATTTCTCCTTATTTCCAGGTTGCTTCCCTCTAACGATCTACCACCCCCGTTACTTCTTGTCCTGCCTTCAGGCGCTTTGGAGAATAGGTTGTGAGCAGGAATGGCGTTCAGCCGGTTCTGACCAGTTCTGGAGAACCGGTAGCGGGAATTTTGAGTAGTTCAGAGAACCGGCCAATGCCGCCTCCGACTGGCCCCGCCAACCCCATCTCTCCTTTGCCTCCCATTGACTCCCAGCTGATCGGCTGGGTCTCCTTTGGTTGCCCTGCACAGGAGAACGGAGCTGGAAAGCAGGTTAGTGGGGTGGGGAGGGAAGGGGGATTTTGCAGTGTCCTTCACCCAGGAGGGAGGAGGTGTAGAATTGTAATTGCAGGAATGTCATTATCTTGATGGCAGACCTCAGGTAATGAAGGTTCCAAAGCAAATACAACTCAGGCAAACAAAGTCACTAATGTAAAGTAGGATTAGAGAGAGGAAATAAACGTGTTAGACTTTAACTAGAGATAATTAATTGTGTTAATTACTATGCTAAACAGCAGCGAAAGTTAAGCAATAACCAAAGTTAACCAATGTTGGAGGATTACTAAAAATGTGTATAAATGCAAGACTAGACTCCAATAAAGTTCATCACGATTCATTTGATCATGATCAAACACCTCGACTGCCTGTCATTACAACGAGGAGGAATTGTTTACAGTATTCTTCCCCTGCCACGCCCACCAAGCCACGCCCACAGACCCGGCAGTAAAAATATTTGAATCCCACCACTGGTTGAGAGCTCCTCTTCTTTGGGGCAGCCCCTTAGTGAAGCACTGCTACCCTATCAATCCTAGTCCTTCTTTTCATTAAACCAGACATAAGGTCAACGTCATTGCCCAGAGGATCATGGGTTGCCCTCTCCCCTCTTTGGAAGAGCTTTAGAGCTCCCGCTGCCTTAAGAAAGTTCAAAGCATCCTCAAAGATCCATCTCATCCTGGGCACCCCTTTCTTTTGAACTATTACCATCTGACAGAAGGTGCAGGATAATAAAAACAAGGGCAAATAGGCTGAAAAACAGCTTCTATCCCAGGGCAGGAGCTCTATTGAATTCAGCTGTATAGTGCAGTGTTGGTGTGGTGTCAGGGTTTTCAATTCAATGTGTGGAGTGCGAAGGGTGTGTGTTTGTGTGTATTTTCATGGTCATGGTCATGATGTGCACTGAAGATGAAGTTTGATTTCGTTGTACGAGGTGCAATGACAATAAAGTATAACAAATTCCTGCGGGTTTTTTTTTTATATAATCTAGCCTCCCGCCCGCTCTGTCTTTCTTGCTCTTCTCTGCACTCTTTCTAGAGTCTCAGCATCTTTTTTTTAATAACTGGATGCCGAAATTCCGGGTGTGGCCTTACCAAGGCCTTAGATATGAAGTGGTAATGAACACTTCACCTCGTCTCCATTCCATCCCTCTGTTTATGCAGCTGAGCACAAGGCCTGCCTCGTCCTGATCCTGTCCCAGATCCAACCTCTTTCCTCGTCCAGGGATGCAGAGCTTCAGAGGCAACCCGGCAGCCCCTTCAACCCGGGGAGGATCCTTTGGGCTCCCTTTGGGAGAGCCTCACATCCTGCCTGCCTTTCCAACCCCCCCTGCCTCTGTTGCTTTGCCTTGACCTTCTTCTCTTGGGGAGGTTTTCAATCTCCTGTCCTTGAAGAGGAAACCTGGCAGCTCCGCTCCCTCCTCCCCCCTCCCTCCGTGCTGCATTGTGGTTTTCCAGCTGCTGAAGGACGACAAGTTCATCTTCGAAAACCCTCTGTGAATTCTGTGCCCCCCATATGAAATAGAATAGAATAGAAAATATGGAATAGGAATAGGATAGAATAGCAAATATGGAATGGAATGGATTAGGATTAGGAATAGAAATAGAAATAGAACAGAACATAATAAAATATATGGAATGGAATGGAAGAATGGAATGGAATGGAATAGAATAGATTGTGGGGTGGAGTGGAGTAGAATGGAATGGAATGGAATGGAATGGAATAGAATAGAATAGAATAGAATAGAATAGAATAGAATAGAATAGAATAGAATAGAATAGAATAGAAAATATGGAATGGAATGGAATAGAAATAGAAATAGAAATAGAAATAGAAATAGAAATAGAAATAGGAATGGAATGGAATGGAATGGAATGGAATGGAATGGAATAGAACAGAACAGAACAGAATAGAATAGAATAGAATAGAATAGAAAATATGGAATGGAAAGGAATAGAAATGGAATGGAATGGAATGGAATAGAATAGAATAGAATAGAATAGAATAGAATAGAATAGAATAGAATAGAATTCTTTATTGGCCAAGTGTGATTGGGCACACAAGGAATTTGTCTTGGTGCAAATGTCCTCAGTGTGCATAAAAGAAAAGATACGTTCATCAAGAATGATCAGGTACAACACTTAACGATAGTCACAGGGTACAAAAAGCAATCAAACCATTCTAGGATCATACATAACTCTAAACGTAAAGAAGACCTAGATTTGGCTCATAAGCTCTTCAAAAGCATCCCATTCTATTCATCATCAAAGGTAAAATGGGAGAATCTTATGACGCTTATTTCCAATTCCTAGGAATTGGGAGCCCCAGGTGATAGATTTGACACCTCCGGGCCTGAAAAACGGGGGCACCTCGTGGCTTGCCTGCCCCCTTCCCTTATTTGAAGCACCTCCTCTGAACCCCATTACTGTTTCCCCCAAGCCCCGGCCAGGAGATTTGCACGGATGGTGCAGGATGGCTGGGGGATATCTGGAAGTTTTATGGGAACCTCACCATGGATTACTCATTACTCATTGTTGGCTGCTTTGTGTTATTATTTCTGTTTGCTGCCCAGAGTTTTTATTCTGGTAAACGGATGGCCATGTGGGTTTGTTTACCAAATCAATCAATCAATCAATCAGAATAGAGATGGAAGGGGCCTTGGAGGTCTTCTAGTCTACCCCCCTGCTGAAGCAGGAGACCCTCTACTATTTCAGACTAATGGCTGGCTGTCCAGTCTCTTCTTTAAAAAACACTTCAGGGATGGTGCACCCACAACTTCTGGTGACAAGTTGTTCCGCTGATTAATTGTCCTAAATAAATGATCGGGGTTGTAAAACGATAGGAATTGCCACAAATTCTCTCAGTCTTGGACCGGCTCCTCCTCTCCCAGCTGCAAGTCATTTGCCTGTACAGTAATTTCCTTTATTTTCTGTTTCTCCAGAGCTCAGCCTTGGAAATTGTTTTGACTATCTTAAGTTACCAAGGATATTTTTCAGCGCCCCCGGTTCATTGGCTAACAGCCCCTGTTCCAGGGCCAGCCGAAATAATCACTTGCACCGTTAACAAACAGTTTCTAGCCGTACGATCCAGGACTTTATGTCTTGGGCAAGTGGGCTCCTTCCTCTAGTCTAGATTGATCCCCTCCTCGAAGGAATAAATCCTTCCTTTCCCTGATGAATTGCAAAATAATTCAAGAGCAGTCGGTCTCAGTTGCTTAAGTTTTCTGAAAGTCACGGTGACCCAGACGGCTTCCTGCAAAGCTTTTGTCTGTTTGCCTTTGGTATCATTACTCGTGTGGAATCTTCTTATCAAATCTGAAAAAAAATCAGAAAAATTAACAAAAATAAACATGTGTGGATTCTTCGCCATATTGATTTCTCTAAGGCGGGCCACGCTTTTCACCAGGAGCTGCATTTTGTCTGTTAAAAAAATCTGACCCAGCATTTTCTTTTTACGCTCAATTAAATGCCTTCGTGGCTCAGTGGCTAAGACGCTGAGCTTGTCGATCAGAAAGGTCGGCAGTTCGGAGGTTCGAATCCCTAGCGCCGCGTAATGCTGTGAGCTCCTGTTACTTGTCCCAGCTTCTGCCAACCTACGAGTTCGAAAGCATGTAAAAAAATGCAAGTAGAAAAATAGGGACCACCTTGGCGGGAAGGGAACAGCATTCCGTGCGCCTTCAGGCGTTTAGTCATGCTGACCACATGACCACGGAGACGTCTTCGGACAGCGCTGGCTCTTCTTCGGCTTTGTAACGGAGATGAGCACCGCCCCCTAGAGCCAGGAACGACTGGCACGTGTGTGTGAGAGGGAACCTTTACCTTTACCTAAATGCGTTCAATATAGCAGGAGCATTGGTGGAGTGATGTCGTAGGATCACAACATAACATAACCTGGGGGGAGGGGGGTACACAGAATGGAGGTCGCCCAGCCCTGATTTGACACGTCTCTCTAGGACTCTGTGAGCCAACCTGGGCTTCTCTGCCCTCACTTGCCTTTCTCCAAGGAGCTGGTCTCCCCTCCAGCTGGCAAAACGGGATAAATGCTACCTTTGCTACACAACACACCTTACTTCCTTAGGAGGCCTCCTCCTCCTCTTCCTCCTCCTCCTTCTCTTCCTCCTCTTCTTCCTCCTCCTCTTCCTCTTCCTCAGCTGACCTCTCCTGGCCTGTCCCGTTGGCCTTCCCAAAGTCCTATAGCATGGCTTCAGTCCAAGAAATGGGAAGGCCATTTGTTGAAAGTGGACTCTGCCCAGAGAACACTGGCTGACCTTTGGGGAGCGTTCCTCTGTCTGAATGCCAGACCGGCTCTTTCTTTCATTCGGACCTCCGGCCGAGCAGTCCTCTTCCAGAGCTGCTCCAGAAAAGACTGCCTGCGATGGAGGCGGCCGATCTCTTCTGCCACCCGCTCTGGTTCATCTGCTCCTTGGCCCTCCTGGCGCTGCTGTGGGTCCAAAGGAGGAAGAGCTGGAGGCCGGACACTTGTCCCGTAGACCTGACCGGCAAGACGGCCATTGTCACCGGAGCCAGCAGCGGTGAGTCTGGGCCTCTTGAGCCACATCGACTCAGGCCTTAGCGGATGCGTTTCCACAATCCCGGTGCGTTTGGGTTTCGGGCCTTTTGCTTGGTGATGCAGCACATGGCACAAAGCCTTCAAATGTGGTCGGTGTTTCTAAAGGAATCCAGAAAAGGGACGGTCTGGTTTGGTGTTTCTGGCCACGTTGCCTGGCGGACCTGGGAGGAAAGAGGCTCCCTTACCTCTGTCCGAGGGAAGAAGGGCCATCCCCGAGGCCGGCAACCCCAAATATTCCTGGGGGGGGGGGGGGAACCCTTTTTGATGTTGGTGTGTGTGTGTGTGTGTGTGTGTGTGTGTGTGCAGTTGTGGGATCTTCATCCCTGGAGGCTTTCAAGAAGAGGCTGGACTACGGTCTGTCAGAAATGGTGTAGGGTCTCCTGCTTGGGTGGGGTGGGGTTGGACTAGATGACCTACAGGGTCCCTTCTAACTCTATTCATCTATAAGTAAGTGAAGTAAGGCCGGCCAGTTCGGTCAGCCAGGCTGCTAAAGAATGGCTGCTGTCGAGGGTGGCTGAGGGCAGGTGGGGACCCCTGTCTTTTGGGAGGGTAGAGAGGACGTTCCAATGCCAGCCAGGATGGCGGCCCAAGAAGCCACTGGGGCGAAGGAGACCCCGCAGAAAGGGTCCAGTCCCGGCTCCCAAAGGCTCAGCAGGGACTCCTTCTGAGCCTTTGGGAGCCGGGACTGAACCCTTTCTGTCCCCAAGGTGGGCTGGAGCAGGGAAATGGCAGAGGGAGAAAACTTCGGCCTTACCTTGTTTGATCATCACACTTTCCCTCCCTCCCTGTTTAGAGCCAGCTGGTGGAGGGAAGGGGCCGGGCCTTGTCTTCCTGCTGCCCACGAAAAGGCAAAGGGCACCTGGGGGGGGGGGGGGGGGGGGGAGAACCTTGTGCCAGGAAAGTCACCTTTTCCTCCCTCTGGGAATGGCCCCTTCCTTTCAGACCATTGCCCACCCCACCCACCCACTTAGGGGTGGTGTGCCAGGAGTTGCACCCCGGGGACCGAGACGCGGTTCATTCCATTTTCTCAGAATGACGATGAACTGTATATACATTATTGCTCTCTGATATTTAATAAGGCTCCCAGTTTAGGACGCTTCTCGGTCATAAATTGATTAAAAGTTATGGAAGTCTACAGGCTTTGGGGGAGGGGCCGGGGTGGGTGGGTGGGGATACCAGCCTGTTTGTCTCCCTCAGAGGAGGGTTTTCCTTTGGGTCACCCGATGCCAGCTCCGCCCCCCCGGTCACCCGCCATTGGCCCGTCCTGAACGGTTGATGGTTTTTCTCTCTCTTGGAGGAAAATTGGGAAGTCCACCCGGCCATCTTTGCTTGCAGCCTCCCTGCCCACTGGGAGATAAGGGCAGCCAAAGTGGCAGCCGCTGCCTGATGAAGAGCAGGGAGCCCTGGGGAGGGCAGCCCCGGCCAATGCAGGGCTCTCACGGAGGGCATTTAATCGAGCCCCCTGGACCCGACCCTCCCCCCATTCAGAGCTCACACTCAGGTGCCCAGTGGCCACCTGCTGGAGGAGAATCCTTCAGTCCCCCAGCCCCCTGCAACCCCCTTTCCCCTCCCCTCCTGCCTCAAGAGGCCTTTTCCCATCACAGGAATGCGCCCATCGTGTCTCCTGGGGCCCCTTTTGGCCATGATGAGGGGTGGCCCTGCTGCAGCGGACTGGCAAGGGAGCACCACTGTTGGGATGGTTCCCAACCCAGTTTGTGCCACCTGGTTTGAACCTGCTTAGTGTGCAAGGCAGGGAATGGGATTCTACCGGTTCACACCTATTCGGTAGAACCGGTTGTTAACATTCTAAGCAGAACTGTTTGTTAGAAGAAATTACTGGGCTAATCCTGTAAGGAAGACAGGAAGGAAACATTCTGGTGTTGCTTACAGAAACTGTCTCTCCATTAACCCTTATTACATTTTTGGAAGGACTAGACTTCCTGTCTCAGGAATGTCTCTGGAGTTTTTTTCCCCCCTCCTTTGCTGGTACTTTGCTTGTGTGGAGTGACCATTCAAAGTTACAATGGCACTGAAAAAAGAGGCTTATGACCATTTTTCACACTTACGACTGTTGCAGCATCCCCACAGTCATGAGAGGCCAGGCGAGGAGATGCGTGCCTCGATATGAGTGATATCGAGTTGGCCACACCCAGCCAATAACTTGACCACCAAACCATTCCCACCAACTAAGCCATGCCCACAGAACTGGTTGTTAAAAAAATTGAATCCCAACCCAGGTGCAAGGCCCGTGGCGGAGACAAAGTTGGCGCTGCAGTTCTCCAACTTTACAGCATGCAGCTCAAGCCTTGGCGGCCTTTCTGGCGACCTCAGGATCCATGGCCCCATGGATGGGTGGGCGGGGGTGGGCAGGTGCTTGATGCCCGTCCTTTGCAGGAATTGGCAAGGCTGTCGCTCTCGACTTGGCACGCCGGAACGCCCGCACAATCCTTGCCTGCCGCTGCAGGGAGAAAGGCCAGGCTGCGGTGGAGGAGATCCGCAGAGCCACGGGGAACCCCCAGGTGCAGCTCGGTCTGCTGGACGTCAGCTCCATGGCCTCCGTCCGTGCCTTCGCCAGGAGGTTCCTCGAGAAAGGGAGCCAGCTGCACATCCTGGTGAACAATGCCGGTGTCTCAGGTAATGGGCACCAGGCAGCTATGCCCTGTTTGCCTGGGTCAGAGATGAGCAGGCCAGAGATGCGGAAGCGTCACCCCTAAGGACCCAAGTGTCAACTCATAAAGTATTTCTATGGTCTTTTTAGAGTTGCCAACAGAAAGGGAGGGGGGGGAGCAGTGCAGCCGCTTGCAAAACCGAAACTGCAGTCCATAAATGTTTTCAAAGATAGTAACTAGGTGACTGAAGTTTCTGCCACGCAAAATTCTAACTGGAGAGCGTGATTGATGACTTTTGGCTATGGAGGTGTCCCATTGGAGAATATGGATTACGATACACCCAGGGGGTGGGGGAAAAGCAGGGTCAAGGGTGACAGTGAATGAAGTGTCTCAGAGTTGGCTACACCCAGGCAATGCCGGACAGTTTAGTTCCCAATAAATTCTTTTGAAGTTTTGGAAGTTTAGCTCGAGACTTATGATTTAAATGGGGTTAAGTGCTGGAATGCTGATAGCTAGCCGACTCTTGAGACACCACTCACCTGACACCATGGCTGAGAAAGAGGCAGACCCTTCCCCAAGACGGGTGGCTCCTTCCAGAGCCCAGAGACCCAATCCCAAAACCTCTTCAGCTGCCTTCCTCCATCCTCTCTCCTGTCTAGGCCTGCCATTTGCTGTGACGGCTGAGGGCTTGGAGCTCACATTTGCCACCAACGTCTCGGGGGCCTTCCTCCTCACCCACTTGCTTCTTGGTAAGGACCAGCTTCTCCTGCACGCAACCGGAAGGTTGTTGATACCTCGGCTTCCCCCGTCACCTGAAACCCTCTACATCAGAGGTCTCCAAATTGGCAACTTTAAGACTTGTGGACTTCAACTCCCAGAATTCTCCAGCCAGCATAGCTTACTCTCTTGCAATCCCTTTTTCTGCAACCTCTCTACTTTGGGAGGTTAAGAGAAAAAAGAAACAGACATGGCCGGCTGGAGAATTCTGGGAGTTGAAGTCCACAAGTCTTAAAAGTTGCCAAGTTTGGGGACCCCTGCTCTAAATCCTCTCTCAGTGCCAGATATTGAGGGGGGTCAGCCCCTTCTAAAGAGGGGAATCCCTCCCAAATTGCCTCTAGTTCTGATGGTGCCACTTCCAGGAGAGATCGGGGAGTTGCCAAGATGTGAAGGAAATGCACACGGGCACAAGATGCCCCCCTAGCTCCTTTCTGAGAGGGAGCGAAGCGGCTGGTGGGTAAGCCAAAGAGAAGTCGATTCCTTTGGAACCAGAAGGACAGAAGGCCAACGTTGAGGATAATTAGGAAAGGAAATCGAAAGACTCCCACCGTCCACTCTGCACAGCCAGGCAGTAGCTCTGATCTACCTGGGCGGACCTGGAAAAAGCACTTGGACAAATGACCGGAAATCAGGATGGGCTGCGCAGCAGGAAATGCAGCCCCAAAGAAGGGGGCAGCGAATTCTTCTGCCCTGATGCCCTCCATCATTCAGGCCGCCCTTGAAAACCACCTGGAAGTTAAAACAGGTCCGAAGCTAGCCACATGCTGAGTGCTGGCCGCCCCTGGCTTACCACCTATAATGCCCCTCTTGTGGCAGGTACGCTGGCTTCCAGTTTTCTTCCAGGGGCAATTCAAGGTCCTGCTCATTACCTTTGTGGGATTTGTTGTCTAGTTTAAAATGATTGCGAGCCAAAGCCTAACACCCAAGAAGATAGGCCCAAGATCCAGATGGATCTTGACAGACTAGAACATTAGGCCCTATCTAACAAAATGAAATTCAGTATAGAGAAAAGTAAAGTCCGACTCTTAGGCAAGAAAACCCAAAAGTACACATATAGACTGGGTGAAACAAGGCTCAATACTCATCCCTGTGAGAGGGATCTTGGAGTGTTAGTGGACAACCAGCTAAATATGAGCCAACAGTGTGCGGTGGCAGCCAAAAAAGCCAATGCAATCCTAAATTGCATTAACAGAGGGATACAATCAAGATCAAGGGAGGTACTAATGCTACTCTATAAAGCCTTAGTAAGACCACACCTAGAGTACTGCATCCAGGTTTGATCACCACACTATAAAAAAGAGGTTGAGACTCTAGAAAAAGTACAGAGAAGAGCAACCAGGATGATTAGGGGACTGGAGGCTAAAACATACAATGAACAGTTGCAGGAACTGGGCTTGGCTAGTCTAGTAAAGAGAAGGACCAGGGGAGACATGATAGAGGTCTTCCAATATTTGAGGGGCTGCCACAGAGAGGAGGAAGGGGTCAAGCTATTTTCTAAAGCACTTGTAGGCCAGACAAGGAATAATGGATGGAAGCTGAACAAGGAGAGATTTAACTGGAAATAAGGAGAAACTTTCTGACAGGGAGAACAATCAACCCATGGAACAGAAATTGCCTTCGGAAGTTGTGGGAGCATCATCACTTGAGACTTTCAAGAAGAGACTGGACTGCCATTTTGTCAGAAATGGTGTAGGATCTTCCGCTTGGGTGGGGGGTTGGACTAGATGACCGATAAGATCCCTTCCAACTCTGATTATCTGTTATCTGTTTACCTATACAACAATGGGGAATTTTATTTACTACTTTGCAAAGAGGGTGTATCACGTTCACACCCGTAGAGTGGACGCACCTTAAGCCATCAATATACTTTCTGTATATTCCCTATATCACCTTCACAAAGTTTGCCTCCCTTTTCCTCATTGGTTGAGTACTCGGCCGTCACAATCTATCTGAGGCACCTAAAATGAATACATTTTCCCCTGCCCTTTATTTACAACTTATGTCTAATAACTATTCAGTTTCTGAAGTTTCTCTCTAGTTGCCGGGCAAATTCCAGCCCAAACCAGTTTCTGAGCGTAGCGAGGGCCTCTCACCCTCTGCCTCTAGGTGCAGCTTTGAGCTCAAGCAACATTTATGAGATTAGATAAATGCACAGTGTTTCCTTTTCAAGGATTAGTATGTCCTGCTACAATTTTCTATTTTAAAAACAAACAAACTCCTTTCTCCTTTCCCGCATCTTTAAAGCCCTACAGAGTGAAGACCAGGCAGGCTGCAGGTCAAAGCACCCTGGATGGTTGAGAATCTCCAAGGGCATCTCTCATGGCTCATAAAAAATGGAAAACTACAATAACCCCAGTAATGCAATTGGCCCAAAACTAACAACAAGAAAATGGCAACAGCGTCATTGGAACTAATCCAGGAGAGAAGCAACTTGGAATTAGGGGGAAACTTCCTAACCGTGAGGACAATTAACTGGTGGATCCGCTTTGCCACCAGAAGTTGTGGGTGCTTCAACACTGGAGGTTTTTAAGAAGCGACCGGACAACCAAACTTGTCTGAAATGGTATAGGTTCTCCTGCTTCAGCAGGGGGCTGGACTAGAAGACCTCCAAGGTCCCTTCCAGCTCATTGAACCTCTCCTGGAGGACCTCTGCCCATCCCACCAGAGTAGATAGGAGGGTGGCCATCCGCCAGGCCCCTTGTCATCCTCTGTCTCCTGGGAAGCCGGCCCTTTGCCCTCACAGCCCCTGCCCTCCACAACACCCTCCCTCTTAGGATCTTGACAGCCCTCCCCCCCCCAACCTTCTGCCCCTCCAGGAGCACTTCGGACTGGCTCTTCCCTCAGGCATTGGGACAGGGGGAGATCAAGGCGGGACGGTGGGGGTTGCCCTAGAGAAGAGAGGCTGGGCGACCAGTTTCTTCCGTTACTGGTTTTATTGTCGCTTTTACCCTTCCGCGCTGTTTTACTGGTTGTAAGCTGCACAGGTTGCTTTGAAGAGAAGCAGCTACAGGATACCAACTGTTTTAAATAGATCAGCAAAGAAAGAACTGAATAAACGGTGGGACCTCAAAGGAGACCTAACTGCCAGCCATTATTTAGGGCCACGGTGCAACTATCATTGCAGGGTTGGGCTGCTGGGGGTTCGCCAGGGTTCAGGGGAGCCCCTAGATAAGATTCTGTAAAGTTCGGAGAAACCTCACCCCCCAAAAAATCTCACTCCTGGCTGGCCCTGCCCACCCCTTCCCGCTCCTCCCAGGAGACACCCACACAGCCTGTTTTGGATGCAGGTAAGTGCAGGCCGCGCATGGAGGTTCAGGAAGGCCGGAAATGGGCCCGTTTTCGGCTTTCAGAGAGCCTCTGGAGCCCGGAGAGGGTAAAAATGCCCCCCCCCCGCCATGGTGCAGAAGGCTGACTAGGCCACGCCCACCATGGCCAAACACACCCAGAACTGGGCAGAGAACCCGCTGCTAAAAAAAAAATTTAAGCCCCGCCCCCTTGAAAACATGGGTACCAAGAGGATGAATCCAGGAATGAGGAGAGACTTCAACTGGGCCGGCCTTTGGTGTCAAGAAATAGACAGGGGAGAGAGAGAGAGAGAGGAAGGGAGGGAGATGCTGGTGGGAAGGGGAGGCTGTGGGTGGGCTCCCCGCTGCTGGTGGGAGCTCCCCCAGAGGGTTTTGGTTCCCCTCACTGCTCCTCCGTGCAGGCACCATGGTGGCCTCTGCTCCGGCGCGCATCGTGAACGTGTCTTCCTTCCGGCACTTCTGTGTCAGGAAGGTGGACCTGAAGTTGCTGACCGGGGAGGAGCGGACCAAGAACGCCAGCCAGGCCTACGACTGCACCAAGCTCATGAACGTCATCTTCACCACGGAGCTGGCCCGGAGGCTGCAGGGCACCGGTAAGCATATGGCTGCGTGTGCGGTCCAGAAGTGGTATTCAGCCAGTTCTGACCAGTTCTGGAGAACCAGTAAGTGGAAATTTTGAGTAGTTGGGAGAACAATGCCACCTCTGACTGGCCCCACCAACCCCCATCTCTTCTCTGCCTCCCATTGAGTCCCAGCTGATTGTCTGGGTCTCCTTTGGTTGCCCTGCACAGGAGAAAGGAGCTGGAAAGCAGGTTAGTGGGATGGGGAGGGAAGGGGGATTTTGCAGTATCCTTTCCCTGCCACACCCACCAAGCCACGCCCACTAAGCCACACCCACAAAACTGGTAGTAAAAAATATTGAATCCCACCACTGGTGGGGTCCCCGTTGCTACGCAAAATCACAGAACGAGAAGTTGCAAACAGAAGAAAGTTGGGGCAGAAATTACACCTGTGTGCAGTTTAGATCAGTGGTGGCAAACCTTTTCCGGCTCCCGTGCTGATAATTGTGCGCACGCTCGTGTGCTTGCGCTCGTGTGCCCAGAAGGCAATGCATGCTGCCCCACCGTGCACATGTGCGCGCAATCCCCTTGCCACGCACCGCATATCTGCGCATACATGCACGATCCCCCTGCAGTGCATGGCAATCTGCGCATGCACGCACAATCCCCTTCCTGCACATCTGCGCATGCACACACAATCCCCTTCCTGCACATCTGCGCATGCACGCACAATCCCCTTCCTGCACATCTGCACATGCAC
>NW_020769399.1:829504-854288 GCF_900518735.1 Pseudonaja textilis | reverse complement strand
CCCGAGCCCCTCCCCCTACGCGCCCCTCTCCCTCCCGATCCCCCCTCCTCCTCCGAGTCCCCCTCTCCCCCGGAGCCCCTCTCCTCTCCCCCTCTCCCCCCAGGCGCCTCACCCAGGTCGTTGAAGGGTCCCAGCAGGTATCGGAATCGCTGCTCGTCCGGGGAGCGCTCGGCGTAGTCCTTGGCCCAGAGCAGCTGCATGTTGGCGGCCACGTTCTCCAGGCAGAGCGCCCGCAGCGGCCGCGCGGCTTTCCTCTTCGGCATCTCTGCAGCCAGAGGGTGTGAGCGATCGGCGAGACGGAGCCGCGATCTCCGCTTCCGCCTTCTCCTCCTCCTCCTCCCCCCTCGGGAACGCCCGCTGCACTGGCGCGCTTCTGGCCGCCAGGGGGCGCCCGCCGGAAGTGCCGCTGCTCCCGCCCTCCCCTGCGCCCTCGAGGGGTCCTCGGCCGGGCTGCCCGCGGTGCCTGAAGAGCGGAGGCCGCAGCCCCGGTACGGATTCTGGGGCCGGCGGCGGAAGGGCAGCCGCTGCCCGGGGGCTTTGCTGAGGCGGCGGATCCCGCGGGAGGAGCAGGAGGAAGAAACGCCGGCGGCGGGTAGGCGAGAGAGGCCCCGGGCGGCCTACCTTGCAAGGCTGCGCGGCCGGAGGGCTTGGCCGAACTCAGGGACCCGACCCTTGCGCGGCCTCTGGGCGGAGGGAGGCGGTCGAGACCCGGAACGGGGGGCGCGCGGCCCAAAGGAGCCGCGTCGCCGCCTGAACCCTCGGGGGCTCCGTCCCGGGAAGCGGCGGCGGGAGGAGCGCCCGGCTGCTGCTCTGCGGCGGCTGCCCTTCTTTCCCGGAGCCCGGCAGGCCCGGCGTCTCCCCTCCCGGCGCCGGGGTTGGGCTAGAGAGCGGCCGCCGCCGCCGGTCCCGGCTGCTGGTGGGGCGGGCTGGGCGCGGAGTCCTGGCGGCGGGATCCGTCCGGCTGCTGCGGGAGCGGCTCCTGCGTGGAGAGAGGAGCCGTGAGGGGGCGGAGGGGGGGGGGGGGGTTTCCCCTCTCGCGGCGGCGCCCCTTGCTCTCGCTCCCTGGGGCGGCCTACCTTGCAAGGCTGTCGTGGAGCGGGGGGGGCGTGGAAGCGAAGGGAGAGACGTGGAGGCGCCTTGAGCTTCTGGGAAGCAAAGCTCCGCCACCCACCTCAGGTGCTCGGCGTTGGAGGGGGACCCCGGAGAAGCCCCCCTCCTCCCTCTACCCGGGTTCAGCCCGAGGTGGGGGGGGACTTGGGGTCTTTTTCCCTCCCATCTCTCCCGCGATGTGGGGACCCCTCAGCTGCCTCCCCTGTAGTCGGACGTAAGTTCCTCAACTCTTCCCTTTAAGGGGGGGGGGGTCCCCAGGGCTTTGGCCTTTTTGGGAACCCCTATTTGTCTCTTGCCCTTTTGACCCGCCAGTCCCCAGTCTGGAACCCAGATGGGCCCGACAAAGAGGAGCATTCAGTTCCCCTTAATCTGCATCAATATTTATATGCAGCTTTAACTGCCTTGAAGGGTGTGGGGGGGAGCATGAGAGGCTGCGATTGTTCCGGCATCTGATGAAATGGATTGTCGAGTTTTAAGTCAGAGCTGCTGGGAAGCAGGTAAAATAGAAGGATGTTAAACAGGGCGCTGGGAACAAAATAACGGAGTCATGATTATTCACATTTTCCCTGTTCATTTCTTATTGCGGTCTTTCCCCAATCTGCCATAGTGAGCCTGAGTGCTGGGAATGGTCTCCAGAATTTGACTCGCGGAGGGGTTACTTTCGCTGGGGAAGTTTTATAACCTTACAGCAGGAGCCCCCAAACTTGGCCACTTCAAGACTGGTGGACTTCAACTCCCAGAATTCTCCAGCCAGCATATGAGTTGGAAGTCCACCAATCTTCAAGTGGCCAAGTTTGGGGACCCCTGATCTAGAAGGAGGAGCCCACTGGCCCAAGACATAAAGTCCTGGATCTTGTGGCTAGAAAACTCTTGGTTAACAGTGCAAATGATTATTTCCACAGACCCTGGAACAGGCTGTTAGCTGTAAACTGGGGAGCTGAAAAATATCCTTGGCAACTTAAGATAGTCAAAAAAAATTCCAAGGCTGAGCTCCTGGTGTCAAAAGGTCTACCTTCTCGTCTCTGTCGCAGCCCCTCAAATATTGGAAGAATGCTCTCATGTCACCCTTTGGTCCAAGGGTCCCCAAACTTGGCCACTTTAAGACTGGTGGACTTCAACTCCCAGAATTCTCCAGCCGGCTATGTTATGCTGGCTGGAGGATTCTGGGAGTTGAAGTCCACCAGTCTTAAAGTGGCCAAGTTTGGAGACCTCTGCCCTGCAGTATCTCTCCTTCCACTCCTGGAGTTCCTCAGCAAGGAAGGTTACACGTTAATGCTGAGGAAGGGTCCAGCAGGCACTTGGCAACTGCTAAGAGCTAGTTTGGTCTAGTGCAGTGGTGTCAAACTCAAGGCCCATGGAGTGCTTAGATCTGGCCTGGAAACAGCAAAGGACCGACCGACGGTGCCTCCGCCAGTGAAAATGGAGCGTCCCCTCCCCCCCACCCCCGAGCTCCGTTTTCACTGGCAGAGAGCTAGCAAAGCACACTAAAAGCAAAACAAAAGGAGAAACGTTTTGAGCATGCAAGAAGGGACAGGAAAGGAGGAAGGGGAAGGGGAAAGACAGAGAAAAAGATGGGAAGAGCGCGAAGAAGGAAAAATAAGGAAAGAGGAAGGAAGAAAGGGAAGGAGAAAGAAGAAAGGAAAGGAGATTATAATGAGAGTGAGGGAGGGTCTGAGGGAAGTCCTTAGCACTTGGCCACCACAGGTGCCCCCTCCAGGAGTGGTGTCGAGCTGGCCACGCCCGTTCTGGCCACGCCCTCCCAGGTCAAACACAACCCTGATGCGGCCCTCAATGAAATCGAGATTGACACCCCTGGTCTAGTGCAGCGGTCGTCAACTGGTGGTCCGTGGATCACTGGTAGTCCATGACAAAAAATTGGTGGTCCACAGAAAAACTATTTGCATTTTTTACATTGCACTAAATCAGGGGCTGGATACGTGCAATGAACGTTTGTGTTGCTGCAGAGAGTCTCCCCCTTCGGGGTCTTTTTGTGTGGGTCAGAGGGGGGTAGAAATTCTGACCTGGGGTCTGCTTCAGCCTCCTGGTGGGGGGCTTTGGGCGAAGGCTGGAGGGAAGGGCTGCCGGGGGCGAAAAGCGGGAGGGCCTCGTTCCAGTGGGACTGCCTCGTGGCCTGGAACTGGCTGACCATCTCAGCCCGCTGAGCCTCCAGGTGTCAGTACCTGTCCTTGCACTACCACAAATCTTCCCTCTGCTTGGAATGCCTGTGCTCCTAGTCCTCAGTGAGGTGCTTCTGCTGAGCCTCCTTCTCGGCCAGATCCGATTTGAACTGAGCCAGCTGCTTTCCTGGTGGTGGCTGCTTAGCTCCAACAACTGCTTCCTGTTGGGGCCCTAAAGGAGCCCAGGCAGGCAAGCCGAGGAATGGCTGGGAGGGGAGGGGCGAGTAGAGGCCCGCAAGGCACTCCTCAAAGTGAATGACATCAAGTTGGCCACGCCCACTAGTCACATGACCCACACCCACCCAGCTGGACATTAGGCAGATCGTATTTTGTGTTCCGGGGGATTTAAGATTATGAATGTAGTGGTCCCTGAGGTCCAAAAGTGTGGTGATCCCTGGTCTAGTGGTTAAGGCACCAGGTTAGAAAGTAGACTGGGAGTTCAAGTTCTACCTTAGCTATGAAAGCCACCTAAATGATTTTGGGCCAGTCTCTCTCTCCCCTCCAACCACCATCTAGTGGAGGGAGGTGCGTTGGATTTGTTCGCTGCCTTGAGTTATTTGTAAAATTAATAAAGGAGGCAAATAAACAAGACAAAAGAGGGAAGTCATTATCCAATTGGAGTTAGAGCGGAAAGTTTGTTACCTGGCAGCTCACGAAAGTAAATAGGGAGAACTGGTTTGTTTAAACAGCTTCTCTTTCAAGCGCTAATTAAAAATGCAGGTCAAACACAGGAGAAGCAAACACTAACCTAATGGAGAAGTAGCCATTTTCCTTCCCGGCAGCTACTGTACTGATTCCTTGGGAAAGACAAATGCGCTTCCATGCCATCATCCCCCCCCCCCCCCCCCCCCCCCCCATTCTGGTTGGTGATTACAATGGAGGCATCCTGATTTTTAATACACAAGAAACCCCCATGTTCCACCTAGAACAATCTCTCTTGGATATAAATAAAAAACAGTTAAATGTCAAGTGGGATCTGAAGACAGCGTTACCATAGCATCTCCCTCAGCTCTGGTCATCTTAAGGCATGACTTGTTTAGTCATGGTTGGCTGAAGAAGCCTCCCGTGGCTGTGGGTTCCTACAGGTCCAGTCCTGAATTGTGCTGTGGGCATTGATGGGCGGTATATTTAGGCCAAGGGAAGGGGAGAGGGCTCTGGCACCTCTTCCAGCCCATGGCTTTCAGAGGGAGATCTCCCTGAGGGGGGCCAGCCAGGAGAGCGGATGGGGCCCTTTATAGTTGGAAGAAGCAGGGAAAAAGCATCTTCGGATGCCCTGCTGCCGCTTTTTTGTGGGTGGGGCATATCCAGTCAAAAGGAGAGTCACTCTTATCCAGAAAACTCCTCTGACAGCTGGACTGTGGAGTAACGGCTCCTGAATTGGCCCAGGCCTTGTGACTGCCAGCAGCCTTCCCCAATCTCCGCCCCACCCCACCTCACAGGTAGGCTTGGTGGCTTCCAGCCTCTCAAGTAGCCATAGAGGCTCAGGGTCTGGGAATGGTGGAGGTAGGGTGCCTGGTCCGAGGCAGCTGGATGGAACGGAGAGGCTCTTTCCTTTGGGTGCTTTCAATCCAGCTGCCTTACTCTTCTGTTACGTATCAGGGAGTGGGAGAAAGGCAGGTGACGGCAGCAGGGCTGGAAGAAGGCAGGGGACCAGACCCTCGGGAGCAAGTTTGGGGGTTTCCCGGGCTGCCTCTAGGGAAGGTGAAATGAAGGAAAAAACGAGGAAGCCACGGCCCCCCCCACCCACCCCCACCCCAAGGGAAGGAGCTGGGCTGACGGACTGAGCTGGATGGGACCACCCTGCACCAAAAGCAGCTCACCTGGGTACCAGCCAGCATCCTCCTCGGGCGCTCTGGGCGTTGCTATGGTTACCCTTCAGCAAAGCACATCCTCAGCTGTCTCGTCTTGCCCCTCCCAGTTGCTCCAGCTGTTGCTGAAAAAAAAACAAGGCAGAAAAAAAACAGCTGAAGGATGACGCCCAGCCCCCCCCCCTGCACCAGGGCCCCCTTTGTGCTGCTGCAGTCCCCCTGCTCTCCTCCCTCCTCACCTCTCTCACCTGCTGCCGAAGCCCTGAAATGGTGGCATTTGCCAATGCGCAGATGCCCACCCTTAACGCCTTCAGGGTCCTAACGCCTGGTGGGCTCCAGTTTCCCTTTGGCTGGAAGTTAAACCGGCCACTAGGTGGGCCTGGAGTTTGGGGGTACTGGAGGGGCAGCGGACAGGCCCTTGGGGGGATTGTTAGTAATACCTTGGACGGCAAATCTTTTTTTTCCTCAGCAGTAATTGAAGGGATTGATATAAAAACACTTTTGAGACCCAATTTTGAGAAAGTTGTGAACGAGAACACCCTTTAAGGGGAGGGTTGAATGACTAGATGTGGCCCCCACACCCTCCCAGGTCAGCATCCCTCCCGAGCGGTCAGCTGAGGACGCACAAAGCGCTTCCAGAAACAGTCTCTGTGTAATATCTTTTTCCATCTCGTTCTTGTAGACTGTCATTTGTAAATCCAATTTTCAACTCAGTCTTGTTAGGTAAAACTTGTTTTTCTTCCAGAACATCTTTTAGAAACAATCTCTGTGCAGATGACGCTATGAAAATTAACTCCTGAGCCCATTGTTGTTCAAAAAACGTCCTTTGATATATCCAATGTTAGAAGATTTTACTTCACTTGTAAGTGAAATGTATGTGTTTACTTCCCTCTGGCTCCCTCTAGTGTCCATTTTTAAAAACCTCATTCTTTTTAATTCATAACAAAAACATTTTCCCACAAGAAGGATTCTTTATAATTTCAAACTCTTTTATGTATGTCTTTCTTTATATGCCACTCCTAACTCTGGGGGGCCTACAAGCATTAAAAATGGTAGACGTTAAAATGATAAAACAATAAATAACCATAAAGCAAGTACAGTTAAAAGATGTGGAGGAGGGGAACGCAACATGAACGTGGAGAGGATGGAGGCCCTTCTTAGTCCAACAGCCACCTCCAGAATGGGGCACCCCCGTTGGTAGAACCAGGTCTTCAGGCCCTTACGGAAGGCCAGCTGGGTGGGCGCAGATCTCCCCTTTAGAACACTGTACCTCTGAGGTGAGAGCTGCGCCCATCCTGCTGACCTTCCGTAAGAGCCTCAGGTACTCCCAGTGGGTGGCTGGTGGGTATGATGTTCCAAAGGGCAGGAACTATGGCAGAAAAGAAACCCTTCTCCTGCACCCTGCCAACTGAAATGCCTCGATGACGGAGTCTGCAGCATGCATGCACCCTCTGCCAGCACAGGGACTTAAAGGTGGTAGCCCACACCTTGAATTGCACCTGGAAGCAAACCTGCAACCAGTGCAGCTTGGCAGAACAGCAGTGTAACCTAGGCCACCTTAAGGGGCCCAAGAACTATCCGCACTGCCAATATTTCAAATTTATTTGAGCCCTTAGTCTAAAATCAAAAGTTTTAATCACCCTTTTGGTGTTTACTCTGTTTTTTTTCCCCCCTTAAGTACTTAAACTTGTAGTTAAAACTTGCTTTCAGTCGGAACTGAAGGAAGCTTACCCAACTTATCGATCCAAAGGCTCCTAATGGCTGAAAAGCAATTCTTTCTGGAAGTGATTATAAAAGGAAATATATATGAACCCTTGAAGGTGCCATCCGTGGATTGAGCAAGATGGCTGTTTCTTCTTTAGAGCTCTAAACCTGCTGGAGACTCATCATCTTGCAGTCTCTTCACAAGGAGCAGTTGTCAGTAGACAGTAATGGGTGATCTCAACCCACACACATGGGTTGGTGTCTCCTTGTTCAGAGAGGTTCCGAAGGGCCGGTCTACTCGCTGGCTCTTCATCCCTCCACGCCCGTTGCTTTCGCTTTGCAGAGCTGTCTTCAGTCTGGCATTCCTTCTTCCTCTTGGAGCCAAAGTATCTTGGAGGTTACAGACCTGAGAGATGCCTGGGGAAAGATAGTCTACCATTCCCCTGGGGGGTCTCCCTCTCTTAAGATGCACTCAAGGGGTTTGGGGCTTCAGCCTGTGTCCTCTGCTCCCTGGTGGCTCTGGTGGTGGGCTGGATCTAGCCAAGTCCAAGAATAGAGGAGGAATTCTGTCCAGTCAGCTGCCAGCCTCTCCCCAGAGAGGCTTTTTTTTTCTGTACAACAACCACCAAATGCTTTCTCTTAAATATTTTCTGTATTTGGTTTATTGATACCCTGGTTCGATTAAATTATGTGTGTGGTGGTTTCTTCGTCATCCTGTTTTGGATCACCTTAGATGGATAATGTCGTTGTGCTAAGAGAAAGGGAAAGAATGCAATCATATGGTCCCTCGGAGTAGCTGGCTGTTCAGAGAGGAAGGTTTAAAACTGAATCCAGAAAGATTTTTGCCCTGAAGGTTTCCTGCGAGATGTGATGGCTTCTTGGGTACCATGGTGCAAAGTTATTCAGTTCTGGGTACACTTGGTCTATTAAATCCCACCCTCCACCCTGCAAGGTCAGAATTCTGAAAATAAAATTTCTCCCCAAAAAACAAAAAAAACCCTAAGTGAAATGGAAGCTAATTCATTTGTCACAGAGGAGTTCCTTTTTTTTTTTTTTAATAAAGTTTTATTTGGGTTTTCACACATACAAAGTACAAGTAAAACATCTTTTTTGAAAATAGCATGGTCCCGGGTTGAACTTCTTTACACAGACACAAAACTCAATTTCATGCTCCTTTTTGTATTCTGTTCCATATCTTACGTACAGAACGCTGGAGAGGTTCAGGGCTCCTTATTATTTTATTTATTAGATTTGTATGTCTCCCATCTCTCCTGGAAATGCACCTTTCTAGCGGCACCCAATTATTCCCGTGTTTGCCTACTACGGATGTGGGGAAGGGCCACAGCTGGGCCTCCTAATTCCTTGGAGGCCACCCAGGGCTGTGATGTCACCAAATACAGGCGTAGGCAGATTCTATCCAGACCCTTTTTGATAAGGTGAACATGACCCAGAATTGCGTCGTTGAAGCTTGGCCAGAATGTTGGCCGACTAACATCTGCAGTTGCGGTTGCAGCGGAGGGGCACTAATGCGGTGGCCGTAGGCCTTGACTCTTGGGTGCCACGTCTTCTGCAGCCGTGGCCACTCCAGACCCCTGCAAGGAGGGCCTCCCCCAGAGACTCCAGGCCCGTTTGCACCGTCCAGAGAACCTGGCTCTACTTGGATCTCTTTTCGCAGAACTGGGCCAAAGGAGGAGCCAGTCACTCTCTCTCTCTCTCTTCTCGGCACAGATGCGAATAGCTGGAGGTGGCCGAGTTTCCTGGGCAAGGCTTAGTTTCTTTGCCAGAATGGTTGCATTCGCTAGGTCCAAATCCTGCCGTTTTTCTCTGTTCAGCCCTATTGATTCTGCTAAGCTTTGCCAAATGTTGCCTTTTTGCTGTTATCAGCTTCTGCCTCCTTTTTTTTCTGTAAAGACACTGTTCTGCTCAGTGTTGTAAAAGCTTGTGGGGCGGAGCAGGGCAAGGAAGACCATGGCAGGCTCCCGCCGGTTAGCGTACGGAGTTTTGCGGCAGGGCCGCAGAGGCTGCCAGGGAAGCTTTCCTGGTGGCCTCCCTTCCTGGCGTTTGCAGTCACCCGCTTTGTGTGGCGCATCGGGGGCTTATTGTAGCCCCCCCGAGGCTCTGAAGGATTTCTGAAGCGCCTGGAGGGTAAAAATCACGTAGCCTTTTGCTGCCATGAATGTTTCTACCCATGGGGGCCCACGCTGAGGTTCCGTTCCAAAGAAACGGAACACCTTTTGGCTGGTCGAGCCCTGGCCGTGTGTGTGTGTGTGTGTGTGTCTGCTGACCCCTGCCCATCTGGAGGTTGGCCAGGAGGACCCCAGCCAATGGCCGGGGGGTCCTTAGGTGACAAAATGGCCCTGTCGCTTGCAGAGGGGGCCCCGTTGCTTGGTACATCCAGCGGGTCGTAAATGCTCCCTTTTGTACACAGTGCTTGAGAAAGGGATGTTCAATTATGCCTGCATTTTTAATCTGAATTCAACCTGGTTTTGGATGGAGTCATGAGTAGTCAGAATTGTGCATTCATTGTGTTATAAGAGAGACAGGGTGATCTTGTTGATCTCAGAGTATCCCACTTCATGCTGGAGAGAGTCATCTCGGTAAGCCGAAGTGAGGCCTGGGGGTGGGGTGGGGATCTGTTCACTGTTGGCTTCCCTGGGTGTCCTTTGAGGGAGCCCTGCCCAATTGGGGAGGGGGAGGACTCCAGCCCTGCCAGGGGTTTTTCCAGAGGGCCCAGGGATCATCCTCCATGGGTCCATCCAGTGGCTCCATGGCTGCAGGGAGAGGGATACTTTGGCAGGAGTCCTGGTGGGATCTTTGGACCCCAGCCGGTCCGGCCCTGCAGGCCTTCAGAACAGGGCAGCCTCTGTGGGGCCTGAGTGTTTTCCATTTGGACATTCCCGTTTGATCTACTGGGAGGAGCCCGTCTCCACGAGGACCCAGGAGAGAGCAATTAAGGGTGGGAGATGAATGCCTTACCAGTTGAAAGGGAGGCTGTTCTCCGTCCCTCCCTCCCTCCCTCCCTCCCTCCGGGTATGGGTGCTGTTCCTGTGAAGAGTGGAGCTGAAAGCCACAGACCTGGGCATGATGCTTTTGTCATCATGTGGTTCTCTGGAAGCTTCCTGGGGTGAATGGAGCCTCCTGCATCTGAGCTGAGGCTGCCAGTTCCTGCCCTGTGCTGCTCTTTGGGTCAGTCCCAGAGCTGGGGGCTCTCTGGGTCCCTGCCCTGCCTCACCAAGCCTCCCGGCGTTGCTTTTGTGGGTCTCGGGGCAGAACAATCTAGCATTAGGACCCAGTGGGCTGGCAGCTCCTGTGACAAGAGTCTGGAGCAGCACTAGCGCAGAGTGAGTCTCCATCAGCTGGGCAGGATTGTGTGTGTGTGTGTGTGTGAGGCTCAGGGACCTCTCCCACAAAAAGGCCTCTTTCGCCTCGGGCCTCCCCAGGGTCTCCACCCGGCGCCCAGGGATGGTCGCTTCCTCCCTGACCTAAGAGCAGGATCCTGCCAGATTGTCCCGGCTATGAGCTGAGGCTGCCTTTTTCCGGAGCAAAATTGGCAGGAATAAAGCATCAGTATGGCCCAGGTCAAGCGGCACTCCTATGGCCAGGTGAGTGACAACAAGGTGCCCAGGACCAGATGACCCTGAGCTCCTTGCTGGGTGCTGGGTGGCTCTCCGGGCAGGGGGGGGGGAATGCCAGGGGTTGGGTGGGGGAGGGGGGGGAGAGAGAGAGGGAGGGAGAGAGGGGGGGGGGAGAGAGAAAACAAGGAGAAAGGTACCATGTTTTGTTTGCCCCTCGCCTCGCTTTGTGCGTCCAGAGGAGGGAGGTGGGCCAATATTCTCTGCCGGAAAAGCCTCTGTAGTTGGGATTTGCCTCTGGCTTTCTTGGCAGTCAGCTGGGCACCTGGGTCACCCTTCCCATTCTCGGCTCTTTGCCCCTTCTTGGTCTCCACTGAAACTGAGAGGGCTGTGGATGGTCCCCGAGAGCCCAGGCTGCCAGCCCGTTGTGGCCTGGGTGTCCCCTGCACACTCAGTGGGGGCCTTTTTTTGGCCATTTTCTTCGGATCCCTTTCTCCACCCACCTCCAGAGGCCGTCAGAGGAATGGCGTGACAATGTGCTTGGAGCTGTGGGGACTTGGGAGCAGCTTCCTCTTCCTTCTCTTGTGCAAAGCAGCTGGAAGAAGACCCGACATTCCCAAGCTTTCCAGCTGTGTCTCTCTTGCCCCGGCTACTCCGTCAGCCACCCCGAGAGCGTTCCTCGGTTCTCCTGCAGCGACACTGCCCGATGAATTGAGGCCAGAGGAAGTTATCTGACCATTCGAATGCAAAATGCGGTCAGCTTCCCAGAGGTGTCCGCTTCCCTCATCAGGGCACCTTCCTTTAGCCACGGTCCAGGTCTGACGGCAGCCTCGGTGCTAGCTGTGCACCTGAGCTTAGGGTGGCAGTGGCGGTGAAGAGCGGTTTCTCAGGTAGGAGATCCCTTGTCACTCCTTGGCTGCATCACCAGGTAGCCTGGGAAATGACCCCAGACACCCATCCCTGGCCAGTTCTGAGCTGTGACGTTGTGCCGATTGTTTGATTCAGGATGAAGAAACCTTGGGGTGTTGTAGGTGCCTTTCCGGAACGTGTAGACAGGTGGTGTCTCTGGGCACGACGTTCTCGGAAGAGATGGACCATTGGAAAACGGAAGGGCAGCGTCTCCCCTGTTGCACGGTGCTTTTCCTTCCAATTTTTTTTTTCAGAATACAGGGAGATTGTGGGACTAGACACAAGATGCTGAGCAGCATTTGGCCGGTTGCTTTGCATTTGGATTTAGAAAAGTCAACACCGATCATAGCCGGTGGCTTCTTTGTTTGGGCCTTCCCAAGAGGAACTTTGTGGCTTGGCCTGGCTGACCACCATAACCGAGACTTTTCCGTTTATGGTTGCTAATAAAGCGGTTGCAGAATTGGTCTATGTCCTTGGAAGGAGGTGAGACTGGCTGGCTTGATTTGTTCCCAAGATTTATATCCCGCCTTTCTGATCATCCACATTTCCCTCTCGGAGGAAACAGTGCTGTATAAAGCGAGGACAATGGCTGAAGAGGGGAAAGAAAGGCAGGGGCTATGAGCGAAGGGAAGGCAAGGCAAGGCAAAGCAAGGCAAGGCAACGAAGTGTGGTTTGGGCCAGCCTGCTTGCTTGCCTGCCTGCCTGGCCCACATTCCTACCTTTATTCATGCTTGGCTTTTTGTTCTTTGTCCTGTGACTCACAGCAGAAAATAAAACCCACCTCTTAAAAACCTTTTTTAGGCCAGCCCAGTCATCCTCCAGTTAACCCAAGCTGAAAATGCCTGACTGGAGGAGATGAATAGATGTCTTGGCTCCGAAAGGGGAAGGATTAGGGCCGGCAGGAGCAGCTCCCTCAGTTGGGAGTGACTCAGGAGAAGGCCCGGAGTGGGGCTTGGGAAAGGGAGGGGGCCCAGGCAGGCCCTCCTCGGTTGCTACAGGGGCTGAGGAGAGGTTTGGAGTCGCAACTCCAGGACAGGAGCGGCGGCCAACGCAGGTGCTTATTCTGGGCTGGCTGCTGCTCCTTGCGGAGTAATTAAATCAGAACGGGCCCCGACCTCGGTGTCCCCTGGTAGCCTTCTCAAATCCCAGGCTGCCTGGGCAGCTCCTTTTCCAGGCCGTTTTGGGCTTTTGTCAAACCTCAGTTCGGACACGGGGGATTTTCGCTTTGATTCCTTCATCTGGGCTTCTGCCTGGGTTGCCTTTGAACTCCACGTTGGTTCCTCCGCCTTGCTCCAGCCATAAAGCCAGGTCCATTCCCAAGTGGGCCCTTCCTGTCACCCACCGGTCAGTGGCGGAGCCCACTTCTTTCTGGAGGGCTGGTGAGGTTTGGAGGGCCCAGGGGTATGTCACCCGCAGGCTGCGTTCTCCTGAGATGTCTGTCTGTTCAGGCTCAGGGGTTTGGCCAGGCAGGCCCTTTTCTCCCCGGCATCATCGCTGCAGTCTGGAGTTTTTTGTGGCTCAAGACCAAAATTCTTGGGGGGATAAGAAGGGAAGAGATTTGCGGGATGGATCAAAGGCGCAAACGGCAGGCGGCTTTCAGGTGAAGCCATCCGGCTGTCGTGGCCTGCAGAGCCGTGGCGTCCTCCCACGTTCTGCACATGGCGCCTCTGGCAGGAGAGGAGAAAGCATTTCTGCTCCGGAGGTTTTCCCGGGGTTTGGCTCTCTTTCCCCGGGAGCCAAACCTCAAGGTTTGCTTCGTTGATTTGGGCCAGCTCCTAATTACCGGGGCATTAATTTTCACGGGTGTTTTCACGACGTGGTTTTACTGAATGTTAATTTTTAAAGTGATTTTGACGCTGTGAGCTTCTCCTTGCATGTGGATGCTGTGAGCTTCTCCAGGGTGGGCGGGTGTTGCTATTCTGGAAGGTGGAGTGGGTGCAAGAGGCACCTGGAGTAATGCTGGCAGGAAATGAGGGAACCTGACCGGATGTGGGTGTAAGCTCAGATTCAAGCCTAACATCAAGCCAAGCATTTAACTGAAGCCAAGGAAGGCCAGCCGGGCAGCCTCCTCCCTCCTAGAGCTTCTCAGAGCAGCTGAAAATCTGCCTGGTGAGGCGACTGGGGACCGTCAGGTCGGTGGCCTTCGCTGCAGCCGGTGCTTGTCTTGGGATGGAGGCAGAGGGATCTAGAATGGGGAGACCTTGTCCTCAGTCCCTTCCACGGACGCCTCCCTTCCTGCTGGCCCGGCTGGTGGAAAGGAGGAAGGACCCCGCTGGACCCAGTGGCGCTCCAGAGGGAGCTCTGGGGTGGCTCTGGGCACAGCTCAGTGGAAGCGGCCTTAGCCGCTGCTTGGAAGGAGCCAGGGACTGCAGCCTCGGATTGGGTCGCAGATGGGCCCCAGGTTCTGGGTCAGCTGCAGGGCGGAAGTGGCCTGAGAGACTCCATGAGTGCTGCTGCAGGGAGGCAGAGCCTGTATTAAAGGCCGCCTTTTGGCAACAAGGGTGGTAAAATGCACATATTTCTCTGCCCTTCTGGCATCTCCTGGCGCCCTGGTTTTGAGTGGTTTCAGTCCCTTCTGGGTAAACGCAGGCTGGAAGCTTCAGCAGAGGCCAAAGTGACCCCGGCTGCTCTCTCCAGTCTAAACAAGGCTGACCTTACGGGGCACGACCCAAGCCGGGCAGCCTTTGCCCCAAAGCACTCCAGGGGCCCAGCAACGGAAGCGGCGCCTGCCTGGTGCATCAGCCAGTCCAAGCTTCACCAAGTGCCCAGAAGGGGGTGGGCTGCTCTTGAAGGCCACTGGTCCAGAATGGAACAGCACACATAGTCATGGGCTTTGGTTCTGGGTGGGGCTCCAAATGGACCCCATACGCACTCGCAACTCCTGCTTGACGCGCAGGTGGCAGTTGCGGCTGGGAGAGCCCTGGTGCAACTCTGCGTTGTGCACCGGTTGCTCCCCTTTCCTGGATCACGAGCCCCTGCGCTCGGTCACTCTGGCGCTCTCGTGGTTGGATTACTGCAACGCGCTCCACGCGGAGCCACCCTTGAAGAGTATCCAGGCGCTTCACCTGCTACAGAAGCGAGCTGCAGGGCGGCTACGCCACCGGCTGCCACTTTGCTTCCAGGCCCAATTCACGGGGCGGGTTGCCACCTGGACAGCCTTTCGTGGCATCAGTCCAGGCTGTCACCCTGATGGGATGCAGCTGCCCCAACCAGTCAGCCAGCATCTTGGAGGGGGCAGATGGGTTAGTCAGAGCACACATACCCTCCCTGGCTACATTTGGCTCCCTTCCTCTACATCACGGCCTCGTCTTGTGGGACACCCTGGGATCCAGCCTCCTCCCCCCCCCACTCCTCCTTTTTAACCTTGTGGAAAGGTGCAGTGGCTGCTCTTCCCCCAGGCCCTGGGAGAGGTGAGACTAGACCCTGAGGGGTTAGGCTGCTGGACGGACTGGGGATCGCTGGTCAAGTACCAGAGGTTTGGCTTGCATTGCTGTTTGAGCTGCTCAGAGTTGCGTTTTCATCCGATGAGCGGCCATAGAAGACTGTTAAATACATAAATGAATAATGAAATCAATAAGAGGGGAATTACAGATAATAACCTTAGCTGTCAATCAACTGGCACCCATTGGGTCTTGCCAAGGTGCCTATACGCCAAGAGGAGGGGGCCAAGCAGCTCCCCTGGGGTCTTTCCCTCCCTCCATGATCTGGCTGGACAGCCAAGGGGTTCCCTTTGGAACCCTTTGGCCTCTTGGAGTTTGATTTTGAGGCCCGCTGCCCTGAGATCTTTGGGGCAAGAAGATCAGGCCGCGACATAAATGGATTAATAGGAGTTGCTAGGCTGTTCCTGCTCCCTTGTGAGGCTTCTGGGCTGGGGCGGGGAAGATGAGGGTCTGGGCTGGCTGCAGGAATTTAAACTCGGGGGCAGGGGAACCAGGTCTTCCCTGCCAGGTGCGGGTCCCTCCGGAAGGCTTCTGGGGTTTCATACGAGGGCAGTGTCTGTGGGGCCCGGAGAGGGAGCCGGCCTAGGACAAGGGCTCTCCCAAGTGCCAGGCAGTGGCAGGGGTCCTTGGGGGCCTCTTGATCCCCGTTGAGGTTTCCAAACAGACAGCGGTCTTCCTCTCTTCGGATCCAGAGCCCTTTTCCATGACACTGTCATGAGCTTCGCCGAGGGAACCAATTGGGAGAAGCTTCCCTCTGCAATTTATTTCCGCATCTTCGATTAAGGAGAGATGTTTGTGGTGCTGGAAAGCCGGTCTGCCTGTCCTCTTTGCTGGGCAACAGAGGCCCCACACGGGGCAGGATGCCCAGGTCCCTTCTGGATGTGATGGTGCTGGTGCCAGGGCCCCTCCTGGCCAGACCAGGTTGGAGTTTGCCCAGAGAGGCTCGGACTCCGCTTGATTTATCCCCTTCCTGGCGCATTGGCCACCTTCAGGAGCCCCGAGCGACAAGGCGCAGAGCCAGGGGCTCCGAAAGGCCTTTCCTCCAGAGGCCTCCCGTCAGTGCCCAAGGGGGCAGAGTCAAAACTGGAGCCTGAAAGAGCCAGCATCAGTGGCCGAGCAGTCGCTCTGGGAATCCTCAACCCGGAAGGTCCTGAGGAGGCTCCGATGTCCCAGAAGGAGGCGCAGAGCTTTCACCCAGATGGGCAGGGGCTGGGACTCAGGGTCTCCATGTGGGCGGAAGGCCTTCCCTGCGGCCGTTGTTGGCATCTCGGTTAGCGCTTAAGTTGTTTGGCTGGCAGGCCCAGGTTCCAGTACCCCACCCCCACCAAGGCATAGTCGTTGTCTGGTGACCTGGGGCCGGTTACTTTCCTTCAGCCCAGCCTGCCCCACAGGATCAGTGTTGGGCGGGAATAAGAACAGAGAGCCAAACGGGTCGCCTTGAGCTCCCGCAGGAAAGCTGGTCTGGAAAAGCTACGAGCAAAAAAAACGCGCAGCTGGCTCACCGTTTTTCCTTCTTGTGCTGCCTCTTCTAGGTCTCCAGCGCCAGTGCCAGGATGAGCGCGGAAGTGGGCAGCAAGCCCCTGAAAGTGGGTGCCCGAGTGGAAGTGATCGGCAAGGGGCACCGTGGCACGGTGGCATACGTGGGGGCCACCCTCTTTGCCACAGGGAAATGGGTCGGCGTCATCCTGGACGAAGCCAAAGGCAAGAATGACGGGACGGTGCAAGGCAGGCGGTACTTCACCTGCGAGGAGAACCACGGCATCTTTGTGAGACAGTCGCAGGTGAGCCCCGAATGCTCCTCCCCCTCAAGAAGGAAGAGTGTGTATGTGTGTATAGGGCAGAGGTCTCCAAACTTGGCAACTTTAAGACTTGTGGACTTTAACTTTGCTGGCTGAGGAACTCTGGGAGTTGAAGTCCACAGGTCTTAAAATTGCCAAGTTTGGGGACCCCTGGTGTAGGGGGAAAACTCCTTTAGGTCTTTGCTTGCTTGAAGGGGCCTGAGGAAGCCAAGGGGAGGGGCAGAGGTCAAGGTCTTCCTTTGACCATTCATGTTGCTCTCTTCCCCGGGTCTCGGCTGCAAAATTACACAAGAAGATCCCAATGATTATCTATCTTATCTATCGATCCATTCCATCCATCCAAATTCTGACATCCAAGCAGGCATGATATCATGCTTGCTGGGACTCCTAGAATTATTTAAGATTTTGATTTTCACGCTGCCTTTTCCATCCATAAGCATTTAAGCTTAGCCTAGTTGGTTTGGGCAGCTAGTCCTACCGTAGGCGTGAAAGCCGGCTGGGTGACTGGGTGCCAGTCCTCCTCTCTCAGCTCAGCCACAAGGCTGTTCTCGTAGGGAATGGAGGAGGAGGAGGAGGAAGCGCTAGGTTTGTTCGCCACCTTGAGTTTATAAAAAAGAGCAAAGGTGGGTCATAAATGAATAAATAAAGGTAACTATCGGTCTAAAAGAAAGGAGCCGGTCATTAAAATCACATGGCAATATATAACATTATTTTCAATTCCTTCCTTGGCCGCTGTATAAGAGTAATGCTGGATGGGGGGGGTCTGTGGTTTCTCTTTGGTGTCCTGATGCATTTCAGTCCCAAGCATTTCAGTGCTTCCTGTGGAAGCCACCCTCCCCATGGCCCCCAGTCCAGGGTTCAGGGCCCCAGGGACTTTTTTGCCCTTTGTCCAGAAGGATGCTAGGTAGCTGTGGCTTCTGGAGTCCTCCTTTCTTCTGGCTGAGCCTCTGTGCCCAGGCAGCCAGGGCAGGGTCCCCCCAGCTCTTCTCCTGCTGGAGCGCCTCCCCAACTTCACCCAACATTCAGGCTGGGTTGCATTCCTCAAGAGATGCCAGCTTTGGAAGGGGTATCCGGGGTGGGTGCGAATCTGTGGCGAAGAAGTGGTTGCTTCGAACCCTCAAGCGGCCCTCTGGGAAGCATACCAGCCTCCTCCCAGGGGGTCTCAGGTGGTCTTGCTTTTCCTTGCCTCTGCCCTGGGGATCCGAGGAATCGTGGCCCAAAAGGCGTGGAGGGTGGGCAGTCGGCTCTAAAAGGCTCCGAATGAGGCCGAATGTGCAGGTGCTTCCCCTGTGAGGAATTCACCTGCCCCCCCTGTGAAAGGACTGGCAGTCAGCCACAGGTAAGCAACCAGCAGCTTTTAGACGAGGATTGGCTCCCGCAATCCTGATCTCCTCGTCAGCTGCAGAGGGCGTTTGCAAAGCAGGCCGAAGCCCAGAATCTCCCAGTTGTACCTTTCGTTGCCTCGGGGACCCTCGGGGGATCTGCCAGAGCCCCAAAGAAGAAGGGCCTGGCTGGCCCCTTCCTGCCTGGGAAGCTCCACAGAAATGTCCTTGAAACTCTGGGCTGGCAAAGGACAGAGGGCAGCCTTGGGGGACGCTGACCACGCGGGTGGATGCAGCGCCATGCAGGGAAAGCCTTTTAGGATTGAATTGAATTGAATTCTTTACTGGCCAAGTGCGATTGGACACACAAGGAGTTTGTCTCGGTGCGTTGCGGCCAGAAGAGGCTGGGAAGGAAGAAGAAGGGGCCATTTTGTTCACCTCCTTTCCTTTCTCTTTAGATCCAGGTGTTTGAGGATGGCGCAGACACCACCTCCCCAGAAACCCCGGAGGCTTCGGCATCAAGAGTCCCCAAGAGAGGTAGGGTTTTCGGCTTTTTCAGCCTCCTGGGGGGGGGGGGGCTTCCCTGCCTGTTTACTGTGGCCATTTACGATGGAAAATGTCCCCAGATTTATCTCTGTTCTGACCAAGGCTTCCTGAGACAGTAACAATGACATACGCTCTTCCCAAAAACCTTGTTTTTATTTCAACGGCTGTGAATTATATGCATTCACAGCCCGTCATGAGTCCCAAACTGTTTATGAATAGTCCCACAGAAGTCTGCTACAGTCTTTCGGGATAAGTCTGTTAAGCACGCACCTCTATCTTCCTTGAAATGCTGCCAACAACTAAATTGCCAATTAGTTATACAAGCCCAAAACGGAGCACAAATTCAACACAGAGCTTCAGGTTTCAAACCAACCAGTACGAACAAAGTTGCTTCCTGCAAAGGCTCCAGTCCCTTTGCTCTTTCTTTATGTCTTAGGGGAGGGGCCAATCACCTCCAAGCCTTACTCCCAAGTCGCCCCTTTTGTCTTAGCTCTTCTTGCCTTCTGGCAGTTCTGTGCAAGCGCGCACTGGGAACAGGCTCCCCCTGTTCCTCTGCCCCACTGATGTGCACATAACTCTCAGATGGCCCTGGCCCCATCTCTGTGTTGTACGCAGATCCCTCATCTGAGCCCTGCACAGACTCCAGGACTGGCCCATGGTCCTCCTCGCCGTCCGACTCTGCTGCCAGTTCCACAAGCCGCCGGCGGACCACAACAGTCTCTTCCTTTGGGAACCTTGGGTGGCCGCCTGTCTTGTATGCCCCGATTCTGAGCATTGCCCCTTGAAGCGGTTTAGGTAGGAATAAAAGAGGTTGCCAGCGCAGGTGGCAAGAGTGAAATCCCCATGGAATGGGGCCAGACCCCTTCCGAGAAGGTGGTCCTTTGCCTCTGGGCAGCCGTGTCTTGCCTTTCAAGAGGAGGAGACCCTAACAAAAGTTCTGGCCACGAGGGGCTGCCTGTCAGCCTTCCAAGATTTTCTCCCTTTGCTTTTCATCTTCCGGCTGTCATAAGTAACGGGGCTCCCAGCAGGCGGCTTATGGTGGCATTCCAGAATCCCCCACGGATCCTGGCTCTCGTGGGGCTGGATGCTGAGGCCCTCCATGGATCTACTTGGTCCCAGGGGAGCCTGGGCTGGCTGAGCTGGGCCCCCCCAGGACCGCCCTCCCCCCTTGGGCCAAGGAAAGGGGAGGGGCCCACTTCAGGCCTGGAAAAGCAGTTGGTTCTCAGGGGTTGAAGCAGAAAGTGAGACGGTTGTTAAGGAAGGGGAATAGAGAGGAGCCGGCATGCCGGAGAGATGGCGGCAGGGAAGCCGCCTCCAAGCGGCATTTCATCTTGGAGGGGGTTCGGCTTCCCTGACAATCGCTTTCTGCCGGAGGGTTTCCTTGGAAACCGCCACAGGCGATCTACAGGCCCCTGCAGGCTTTTTCATGGCCTGCTGGCCTCCCCTCTTTCGGCCATGGCTTCCCCAGCCGCCGTTAGTGGAGGGTGGGCTGGCAGAGGGCCAGAGAAGGAGAGCTTGACCCCAGGGCTTGGGGGAAATCACTGTGGGGGCCCCAAAAGGTCAAGAGAAAGAACCTCCTGCCCACATCCCACCCACCCACCCCCGGAGCCCAGAATGCAGGGGGCAGAGTTGGGGAATCCGCGTCGCTTTTTCTCTTCCTTGCTGGGCCCTTTGATTCCCTTTTGTGGTTTGGCCCGCGTTGCTTCCAGCAGGACGTTCAGTCCAGGCCGGGTCCAGCTGAAGACGGGGACGAGGTTTATGGTAGCTGCCCTGTGACTATCGGCCTCTCCGCCCTGCAGGTGGACTGGTTGCTGCCTTGCAGAACCTGGTGGGAGGGGTGTGCGTGGGGCTGTGGGGTGAAAGGTCTAGACCGGGACTGGGAGACCCATTTGCAGGATTCCCCTCAGGTCCAGGAGCTCCGGGGGGGGGGGGGGGGGGCTTTGAGTGCCCTTCCCTCTCCAGTCCAGGAGCCAGGGTGGGTAGGGTAGGAGTGGAGGGGATGAACAGCCACCAAGGAGGCCCCAGGGAATCCCTTTCTCTTAGCCAAGCTGCCTCACAGGGGGGCGGGGGGTGGTAGGGGGAATATGGTAGAGGAAAAAAATGGGAGGAAGGAGTGAGCACGATGGACACAGCCGAACCCTAACTCTGGAGGGTGGGGAAAGGAATAATCACAACACATGGAAGAAATGATAAATAAAGAAGTCTTGAGTTTCAGAGGAAAGGCTACTAATAGGACAGCGATGGAACAAAAAGCACCCCAGGACTCTTAAGACATAAATTGGCACACATTTTTGGTGCAAACCTTCTGTGATTCCCTGCAAGGGCCACACCCCGAGGGCCACACCTAGAGATAGGGTCAGGGCCGGACGGTCCTACTTCAAAGCTGCTGCTGCTGCTCTTCTTCTTCTTCTTCTTCTTCTTCTTCTTCTTCTTCTTCTTCTTCCTCTTCCTCTTCCTCCTCCTCTTCCTCCTCCCTCCTCCTTTCCAAACGAGTTCAGAGAATTCTCCAGGAGCTCACAAAGTGCAGGCTTGTGGGGCATGTAGCCTTTTTAGGAGGAAATACCACCTCCCCCCAATAAAATCACTTTCAAAAACATTGTTGTTTTCATTTTTCTCCTCCAGATTCTTCAGAAGGCCCCAAAGCCAGCAAACTGGTAAGTAGTTTATTTCTGCCGTATCATCGTTCGATGTCGCCTGTACCGGCCTGGTGTTCATTGCAAAAGGGAAACGTGGCCAGACCCCTTTCCCACGAGATGCTTTGCAATGGGGCCCACTGCGTATTATTTGGAGGTGGATGGGAGGGGTTTGCTTGCTTTACCTAAGACCTCTTCCACCCTGACCCTTTTCGTCACCACCTAAAACACACCACCCTGTGCTCAGCTGGCGAGGGACGTCTCCATCGGCCCTGGAGGAGAAGGACTGAGCGTCCGGAAGATCTCTTCCCATGAGCTCAGGTGGCCCCATCGAAGCGAAGCCCACCTGGGTGGCCTTGCAGCCCCTCACACGTCTTCTTGTGCCGATCCAAGAGGCCTAAAAGGGCCTCTCCTTCCGGGTTCCCCCCACCCCCACCCAGCGGGCCAGGTGGCTTCGTTCGGGCCCCAGGCTCTTCCCTGCTTTTGTGATTCCAGGGGGATGTAAAATAATTCTGATTTTGTGAGGGTTTAGACTTTTTCTTCTGCTTTTATATTTTTGTGGCTTTATCCATCCTTGTAAACCGTCCGTGGGATGAAATAGGCAACGGGCCTCCTCCGTCTCGAGGTCCGGCTCAGCTGTTTTCTTTGCTCCTTCTGTCCATCGAATGGCCATTTGGTTCTCCCTCCCTCCCTCCGTCCAGTCTGTCCTCAAGCCAGGCTGCTTCTCCCTGTTAAGGGCTGCAGGGAGGCAGCTGCTCCTCTCGGCCTTCTTCGGAGCTTCGGACTTCTCCCCCCCCCCCCGACTTCTGCAGCCTCTCCTTGGGGGGCCTCTCCTCCTCTTGGTTCTCTCTGCTCTGGCCAGGCTTGTGCCCTTCCTTAAGCAGCTGCCCCATGGCCTCAGCCCCAAAGCTCTTGCCCCCCCCCTTGTCCCCCTCTGAAGTCACGGGGCCCTGATCAGTGTTGCAGAAGAAAAGAGACCTGCTTCCGCCCTGCAAACATGTGAGATGGTGGCTGAGATAGCAGTAGCAATAACCCTTAGACTTATATACCGCGTCACAGCCCCCTCTAAGCAGTTTACGGAGTCAGCAACAATCTGGGTCCTCATTTTACCCACCTCAGAAGGATGGAAGTCTGAGCCAACCTGGAGCCTGGTGGGATTCGATCTGCCAAATCGCAGGCAGCCGGCAGGCAGCAGAAGTAGCCTGCAGTGCTGCACTCTAACCACTGCGCCACTGAGGCTCCTGCATGCTGGGATCCCTCTGACCCCTCACGTTGTCCTGGCTCTTGTGCTGTTCGTGGTTCGGGGCCTGTTTGTTGCCTGCCCAGATCTGAGCATCCCTTCATCCTGGATGGCCCCTCTCCCTCCCCACCCCCATCCATCACAGGAGCTCCCTCTGGGCCTTTGGCGCCTCCCCCATCAGGCCAGCGGTTTCTTTCCCCTGCCCTGAGGAGCAAATCACAGCCTGAATTGGGGACTCCCAATCTGAAGCGGCAGACAGCTCCACTGGCGGTTGGGGGTGGGTGGGGGAAGCTTGGAAACACAGGGGTCCCAGAAGGGATGTGGCTGCTGTCAGTTAAGCGCTTTGCTTGTGTCTGCCTGGGGCCGGACTGAGCCTGGGGTTGGGGACCGGCTCTGGTCCCACCATGGCAGGCCTGGGGGGAGTGGGAGGGCAGAGCGAATGAGGAAGAGAGAGTTGCTCTCCTGCCATTCCTCAGGTCCAGGGGTGGGATTCTACAGGTTTGCACCTATTCTCCAGAACCGGTTGTTAACATTCTAAGCAGTTCAGAGAACCGGTTGTTAGAAGAAGTTACTGGCCTAGTCCTGTAAGGAAGGCAGGAAGGAAACATTCTGGTGTTGCTTACAGAAGCTGCCTCTCCATTAACCCTGATTACATTCTTGGCAGGACTAGACTTCCTGTCTCTGGAACTTCTCTGGAGTTTTTTTCCCTTCCTTTGCTGGTTCTTTGCTTGTGTGGAGTGCAAAGTTACAGTGGCACTGACAAAAGTGACTTATGACCCTTTTTCACACTTACGACTGTTGCAGCATCCCCACAGTCATGAGAGGCCAGGCGAGGAGATGCGTGCCTCAGTGTGAGTGATGTTGAGTTGGCCACGCCCAGCCAGTTACATGACCACCAAGCTATGTCCACCCAGTCACATGACCACCAAGCCACCCCCACCAACTAAGCCACGCCCACAGAACCGGTTGTTAAAAAATCGGAATCCCACCCCTGCTCAGGCCGGCCCATGCGCTGCAGCGCTGGGCTTGCTCCAGAAAAGGGATCCGGGCCAGGGGGGCTCTTGAGCCTTAACTGTCCGCAGGCAGCTCTGCCTCTCCTTCCTTCCTCCCTGGGCAGAATTTTCTTTGGGAAGCGCTTGCGGCCGTGTCTGTCGTTCTGCAGTCGCAGAACGTGAATAAAAGAGGCAAATGGAGCAGCGGGTTCTGTCTCCTCTTTGCATGGTGTTCGCTCGTGTGAACGTTGCGCAGCCAGAGGGCGATTCATCCGTACAAATGAAAAAAAAAGAAAGGCCGAAATAATACCCCACAAAGCGATCAGGAGTTCTGCTGTTTGCCGCGCTCATCTTTGGCACTTTTGGTGTTTTCTTTGTTTTGGAGCCAAAAACTGGAACGGGGAGTTTTGGGAAAGGACTGCGCTGCGTTGCAAAGGAATCCACAAACCCACGACACTCTTTCCCCCTTTTGCCTGGGGGGGGGGGACGTTGCTCTGCTGGGCTTTAGGTTGTACGGGGTGGTTGTGGGGAGAGGTTGGTGGGTGGCTTTGGGGGGTCCTCCAGCCCGTCCCATGGCTGCCTCCGATGGGTCCTTCTGGCCTTGCTCAACGGGGAGGGGAGCGTTTTCGAGTCTCCTGTCCAGGGACGATGAATTGGGCGCTTTCCTTGCCCTGCAAACTGCAGCCCAAGAGTGAAGCTCTCTCTGTCCCGGGAGAGAATGAGGACCCGGGAAAGGGGCCGTGAACTCCGGCCACTAAGTGGGGGCCTTTCCCCTGCTGGGCTTCGATTCTGCCCTTGATCTGGGGGGCGGGGTGGTGGTTACGGGTGATCCAGGACACGGGGGCTTTTCTTTCAGCTTTCCACAAAACGCTCTCAAAGCAGGAACACCTGGTAAAACACCTTTCCATTCAGGGGCCCTGGTGCGCGAGCCCCACCCCCTCTCCCCACCCACCCACCCCCTCCGATCTAACCTGTCCTTTTGTCCTCTTTCTATGCAGCGCGGAGTGAAACCTAAAAAGGTGGTGCCTCTTTTTTCTCGTGCGCATGAAACAGTTGTGCCCAAGGCCACACCGGGGGGCTGCCGTGGCCTCAGCGGCTGCATACACGCATGCGCCCCCGCCCCTTGCATGGATGTTCCCGTCAGGGCAGCCGAAGGGTCTGACGGGGGTCCCTGACCGGCTGAGGGCTCCCCGGGACACCTGGGCACATCCTTGTCCATCTCCTGCCTAGCGGTGCCCCGGAAAGAGCCGGCTGCTCATTCTCCAGCCGGCTTAGGATTTCTTAGGAAGCTGTAAAACCAGATGCCCCCCCCCCCGCCCCCTCCCCGTTCCGCCTGAGCTGGCCGTGAGGGGAGGGGGAAAGAACATCATGGCAGTGCCCCCTTTGCCCTGCTAATCCCTGCAGCAGTTGGGGGCTGCCCTGGGAATAGGAGCTGGGCTGTCTCCCAGGGTCAGAGCCAGCTGCGGGGAACGGCTGTGGGGATCGAGACCGTCGCCTCCCCCTGTTCCGCCCCCTGCTCCCCGCTTTAACTG
>NW_020769399.1:815620-829494 GCF_900518735.1 Pseudonaja textilis | reverse complement strand
CTGTTCCGCCCCCTGCTCCCCGCTTTAACTGTCTTCTAGAGCAGGGGTCTCTACACTTGGCGGTTTTAAGACCTGTGGACTCCCAATTCCCAGAACCCATGGCGGCCTGGGATTTCAAGTCCACCCAACCTTAAAATTTGCCAGGTTTGGAGACACCCCTCCCCCACAGCCTAGAGTCTCCGTCCACTGCTCTGCCCCAAAGCAGTAGGGAGGACGGGCTTTTTACTGCGGGGCTATGGGGAGAGAGGGCTGTGAAGACGCCGTTGGAGGAGAATTAGGCAAAGGGGTCTGGAGCGCTGTTCACGCTGCCCAGCAAGGAAAGGAGCCCTTTGGGGGGAGGGTGGGGGGGGGCCCCGCCCTGGATAGTGAAGGAGAAGCAGAGGCTGAGAACAGGCTAGAGGGGGAGAGGCCAGGCTGCTCAGCCCCCCCCCCCCCCCCGAACCCCATGGACGGAAAGTCCCAGCCCCGTTTCTAAGGTAGAAGCAACAGAACCAGGCGGCCGAATTCCCCTGCCCCCTTCCTCCTTTGGCTTCCAGCCTGCCCGAAGAGAGGTCCTACCTGTTTCCAGGGGGAGGGGGCTCCATCCTCCATGGCCGGACACAGAAGCTCCGAACTCAGCGGGGATCATGGATGGGTGGGTGGGGGAGAACCTCCTCCTCCTCCTCCTCCTTCCAGCTCTGCTTCCTCCCCGCCGCTGCATGTGCCTGAGGCCCGGGCTTGCATGCCTCGCTTGCTTGCGCCCGCTGCTTGCAGAACCGCCTTCCCTCCGTCCGCCTGGCTTTGCATGAGGTCCGAAATCTGGCCCTGGTTCTGTCGCTGCCCGTCTTTGAGGAGTGTCTGGCAGACCCCCCCACCCACCCCACCTGCCGGCACGCTGTGACGTCTCCCCTGTTTTGGCTTCTGGCAACAGGTCTCGGCTTGCCGGGCTGCAGGTGGCTTTGGTGCCCTTGAGAGCCCCGGGGCGGCCCCAGCAAACCCCGGGAGGGAAAGCGAGGCTGGGAGCGGCTCCGGTCTTTGTCCTCCGCCTCAGGGCAGCCCCCCCGTCCCCCCCAACTCCATGTTATCCAAACCGAGCTGAGTCCAGGGGGGGCTGGGATTGTGGGGGGGGGGCTCTTGTAGCTCGTCTCTCTGGGTCCAGGCAAGCTGTTGATTGGATTAGTTGGAACCTCTGGCTGTCCTTGTGGGTGACAGGTGGCTGTGGGGTGGGGTGGGGGGGAAAGGCCCCTCCCTCCCTCCCCACTCGGGCCCTGCCATCTGTCTTCCGGTCTGGGAGAAGCTCAGGTGCTGAGGCTCCAGGGGTATTGCAAGGCCAGAGGAGGGCAGGCGAGTTCCCGGCCAGAGTCGTGTTTCTCTGGTGGTGCAGGGGGGTGGGGGGTCCTTGGGTGCTCAGCCCCAGCCTGCTTGCCTGTGCCTTACGGAAGTCGGGGTGGTGTGGATGTTTGAAGGGCAGCCTGGGGTGGGATGCCATTTAATTACCAAAAAAACCCCTTGGTTTTTTTTCTCATTCGATCCTGCAAGTGGCCATCCCGAGAGGAATCCCTGCAGGAAGGTTGGTTTCAAAGGAGGAACCTTTTGGGGGTGTCGCGATCGAAGGAAGGGGCCTCCCTTGAGCGCCTGTGGGGTTCCAGCGGGACCCTGGGCTCCACCTGTGCAGGGAAAGAGGCCCGTCTCTGCCCTCCTTGGCAGACCAGAGCCCTTTGCTGCGGGGGGGGGGGGGGGGGAAGTGGGGGCTCTCCAAGGATAAACTGCTTTGGAGCAGACACAATGGTCGCCTTTCGGATGTCTCCTCCCCCAGCCTCCCTCCCCCAGCCTGGAATCGTGTCTCAAACACACACACCCTCACCCCTCCCTCTCGGTGGCTGCATATAATGGGCCTTGTTTCTAGGCAGCAGCCTCTCTGGGGAGCAGCCTCCTCGGGGCCTGGCGTCCCCCGTCTCTGCTTGCCAGCTCAGCCTTGGTAGCGGCGGCTGCTCCGGCTGCCCCGTGACTCCCTCAGCCCTTTTCCGAAGGGAGAAGGGTTTCATCTGATCGCTCACAAGGCAGGCCCCAATCCCAACGCCCCTAGATTTTCTTTCCCTCTCTAGAAAGATGGTGGCGGAGGACATTAGCCCTTCAAATTGGGAAGCGTTGCTAATCAAATTTAAAAAGGCAGGCGGCCCCGTGGAGCCAAAGTTGCGCCGGCTGTTCTTTTGCGCCTTCGGCTACTCGCCACCCGGCCACGTGGGAGGCCACGTTTCCTCTCGGAGGAGCCGGCGGTGGGCCTGCTGCAAGTCAGAGCAAGCCATAGGAGCTTTCATTCTGGCTCCTGAATGGGAATAGACAGAGGTGGCCCTGGACTTACAACACTTCATTTAGTGACCCTTCAAAAGTGACAAAACAAAGTGAAAAAAAAAAGGGGGGGACTTGGGACCGGTTTTCACACTTGGGACCGTTGCAGCATCCCCTGTGGTTGCGTGATCAAAAATCCAGGCGCTTGGCAACCGGCTCGTATTTATGACCTTTGCAGCGTCCTGTGGGTCACGCGGTCCCCTTTTGCGACCTTCAGACTAGCCAAGTCAACGGGGCAAGTCAGATTCCCTTAAACAAACCAGGTGACTAACTTAAGAATTGTAGTGATTTACTTAGGAACAGTGGCGAGAAAGGTCGTAAAATGGGGCAGAGCTCACTTAACGGATGTCTTGCTCAGCAACGTAAGTTTTGGGCTCAGTTCTGGTCGTAAGTCAAGGGCTACTTGGACCCTACTGTGAGCATTTTTATTCGTGCAGCAAAATCCCTTTTTATTCTCAGCCCGATGGCCGATTTGTCGTCCCTCGGGGCTTGGAAGATACGCCTGAAAGCGCCAAGGAGAATTTGGGGAAGGGGCTTGTGGGAAAAATGCTGATCGGATGCAGGTTCTCCTGGTCCAGTCGTGCACTCTGTCTCCTTCAGAGACCCCCAGTCTGGGAGACTCCCCCCAGTTCCTCCAGACCCAGACCTTCTGGTCTGCTTAAAAGCCACCTTGCTCCCGCCCCCCACCCTCCATTTCATGGACTCCTTGAGCCCCCGAGCCTGAATGCAGGCCCAGCTGCACACTGGAGGCGGGGGGGGGGTCTGCAGCAGGGAGGGAGGGGGCCTCGGGGATAAAACCCAGCAGGTCCCCTCTCTGCCACTACCTTCTACCAAGAGTTAGTCACTACTCCAGGTAGAAAGAAAGTCTCCCGAGGGCCATCGTTGCAAGACTTGGTGGTCCTTCTCTTTCCCAGAAGGCCTGGGGGGGGAGGGGGACGACCAGGCCGGAACTCCCCCATAGAGATGCAGCCTTAGACTGAAGAGTGAATGGAAGCAACCCTCGGGGGGGCATTTGGGCACCGACCCTGCAAGGAAGGACGCTCCAGTTGGCTCCTTTGAAGCTCCGGAGGGAGCCTTGGGAAGCAAAAAAGGCCAAGCCGGATGGAGGAGGGGGGGAAAGGGGAGGCATCCACACTCCAGGTGCACGTCTGCCCCCCCCCCCCCCCGTTTTCTCCCCATCCTCCCTCCCTCTGGGGCAAGGCACCTGCCCCATCTCTGGTGCAGCCACCCCTGACGCCGACGCCGCAGCTCTGGACCCAGAAGCTGCCTGAAAGCCCGGGGAAGGGAGGGGGAGGGCTTTGGCGTGGTGATGTAATCAGCAAGCGGGGCGGTGGTTGGAGGCTGCTGGCGGAGGGGACGTGCCGCCTGCCCACCCGCCCCCATCCCCCCCCACCTCCCCCCTCCCCCCGCCCGCCCGTGGCTCTGGCTGCTGCTCAGATGCTCCCCGGCTGCTGTCCAGCCCCAGGACTCAAGTCCGGGATCTAGGAGGCTCCGGAAGCAAAGACGGGGCTGTGGGGGGGGGGGGGGGGCTGCAGCCCTTTGCAGCAGGCTCTCCGGGAGGGGCTGTGTGTTGCCGTGACTGACCGAATGGTTTAATCTTCTGTCTGCTTCTCCCTTCTCCTCTTCTTCTCTGTCTGCTTCCTTCCTTCCTTCCTTCCCTTCTGCAACCATGAAACAGGCTGCCACCACACGGAAGGTACAGTCTTAAAGCGGGCAGCTGCTCCTCCTGCCTGGCACAGCTGGGGCTGGGGAGGGGTGGGGGGGGGTGGGCTGGGGGGGGGGGGGGGGAAACAGGAAGGGGGGGGGGGGGGGGGGGGGGGCGATGCTTGACTCTGAGGCACCCAGTTGCATTTCGTGTTTGCCCGTCCTTCTTCGTGCGTAGGAGTTGGTGCTCTCCTCCTGCCGCTGCTGGCTCTTCCTCCTCCCCCACCCCTGTTGTTGCCTGCTGCAGCAGCGGGCAGGGCAGCGGTGCGGCTGCCAAGGCCGCCGGGGTGGGCACGAGTGGGCCCATCCTGGGAAAGCCGCATGCCAGTTGCCCTCTTTTCTCCCCTCTCGAGCCAGGCTTCCCCATCAGCCATTTTCTCTCCCAACCCCTTCGGCCAGGGCTTCTCGGGGGCGCTTTCTTTTTTTTCCAAGAGGCCGCTGGCTTCACGGCTGGCCCAGCCGGACTATCCGTGTCCAGCCCCGGTGACAGATCGAGCGGGTGGGCTTGAGGCTTAGGGGCGAGAAGGGGCAAGCTTTCCCTTGCGTTGCCTCAACCCAAGGACCGGAGTGGTGCTTGTCGTAGCCTTGGAAGTCTCCCTGGATGTTCGGCCTGCGTGTTGTCTGAAGGAGGCGGCTTTCGGGGAGCCGACTGACCCTCCGGGGGCCCCGTAGCCCAAAACCTGCAGCCCCTTCTCGAGATCCTGCTAAGAGCTTTGGAAGGGCCTTCCTTTTCTGCTCTCCCGGGAGGTGGAAGGAGTCCAAATGCGGGGAAGTTACCAAGAGGGCCGCAGGAGGGTTGGATGGCAGCAGCCTTAAGAGGGCCGAGCTCAGCCCCAGGAAGGGAGCCCAGGCACTGGGAAGGAACCTGGCAGAGGAGAAGGGATTGGAGAGGGACGGTGAGGACCCCGTTTGCTCCTTGCATGTGGCAGAGGAACCAGGGGATCTTCGGGCTGGAAGGGACTTCCCATCGGTCTCATCCGATCCCCTGCTCAGTTAGTTCCTTTGGGACGGATGCTCTTCCCCTCCATTTGGAGATTTTTGCCGTCCTCCGCTCTTGTTATGGCCAACTGCTGTTAACCTTCCTGGTGCTGGGAGATTTGGCCTTCTTCCTGGCAGGAAGCCTCTTGCCGGTTCTGGGTCTCCTTTGCTTAAGGAAAGGGAACGCTTGGGAACGTCTCCCGGGATTTAAGGAAGCCTGTGGTGGTGGTGGAGAGACTTCCGCATGCTCAAAATCGTCCCTCGAAATCAGACTTTCGATGAAAAGCTGCTGTGTGGAAAGGGAGTAAGTGCAGGATGCCCACATCTAAACAAACCAATCAGTAGAACAACTTGCCTCCAGAAACTGTGAATGCTCCAACGCTGGAAGTTTTCAAGAAGAGATTGGACAGCCGCTTGTCTGAAATGGTATAGTCAGGGCTTCCTGCCCGAGCAAGGGGTTGGACTAGAAGACCTCCAAGGGCCCTCCTAACTCTGTTATTCTGTTATCTGCTCCTTGCTCTCATGGGAACCTTTGAAAAAACAAGCTCTGAGACTGTTGCCTAGGAGCCGGCTTTGGCTTGGGTGTGGAAGTCTAGCTGTGGATGAGCCACCAGAATGCAGAGCTGCCCTCATCTCAGGAAACCTTCATCGCTGAAGAGGGAGCACTTTGTCGAAGTCACTCCATGGGGCAGCCCCACGGCCTCCTTCACAGAATTTGATGGAGGTCCAGAAGGCAAACTCTCCCTCTTAAAATCTTCCATTTTGCGGAGCCTACTTCTGTTCTTTCGCTCAGAATCTGTTAAGGAATAACATGCGGATCAGCTCCACAATCTCTGAAATCAAAAACGATAACAAATCTTCGTCTGGAGATGCCTTCTGTGTATTTTTATTGTTTAAAAAGGACACCTAAAGAACACAGCCCATTTTTAAAAAAAACAAGGTTGAAACCCTGAAAGAAATTTGGACTTCCCATGCCTTTGGAATAAACAGAAATTGAAAGAAGATTGAAATGCAGTTTATAAGGTCCAAAGTTTAGGGTAACCAGAGTTGCCTTGTTTCTCATTTACATTTGCACTTACTCAATTTAAGTACATTGTGTTTACTCCTCATTGCAGATCATTCATGCCTTAGCGGAAGCCTTATTTTTACCTGGTTATTTTCGTCTAAGGTTTTGATGCCCTTAAATCTCTTGCCGTGACTTGCTTCTGATTTGTTACTTTCCAGCAAGGCAGGACAACCGATATTTGTTTCCCAGTCGGGAACAGCTGTGTGTGTGTGGCCGTGATTTCAGGGCAGATGAGATGGGATGGGTTGGGCTGGAAGAAAGAGGGAGGTCAGAGAGACAGGAGGGACCCAGTCCTTCCTTCCAGCCTCTCCCTGCAATGAGAAACCGCCTCCCAAAGGCACAGGGCCACTCTCTGGCCGCCTGCCCCAGGGGAGTGGTCTTCTACAGAGGTGGCAAGGGCCCTCTGGAAACAGACGCACCATAGACAGGAGAGAAATGCATCCTGGGTGAATTGTAACCAGCAAAGAAGCCTCAACTCAGAGAAAGAAGGAAAAAACAAACAAACAGTGAGACAATTATTCTTCCAGGGCTGCCCCAAATTCCTGAGTATAATTTTAAAGCAAAGCAGGGCTGTTGTCGTCTTTCGGAGGGAAGGAATGGAGGTTCACCTTCTCACCTGTGTGCTTTTCCCCACGTCCAAGGAAGGCCTCGGGCATCCTTTGAATTGCTTTTCTGGGAAACCGTTTACTCGGCTCCCTGGACAATTTAGGGAGCATGATTCTGTCGCCGAAGAGACAGGTGAAATCAGCGGTTCCAGATGTGGCAACAGACCTTCGTTGCAACAGGATTAATCTTGGCTTGGATTGCAGAAGGAAGCTGCCAATATTATCACAGCCCGTGAGGCCTGATCCTCCTCCAAAGAATGGCCTCGCCACATACCTGCCCTTGGGCTTGATGGGTAAACGGAGGTTGCAGGTGGCTGCAGAAGGGCCGACGTGTGCACCTCCCGAATCCCAGCTGCGCCTTGTACGGAGCTGCACATCCTGTGTTCCAGTGGGTTGATCCCACTACTTCCACGCTTTACTGCTTGAGAGGACACCCCAGCCAGGATTCCCCATTGGCAGGAATTTGAATGGAGCCCCTGTGCAGCTGCCCCCATGTGACAGAACCACTGCGTTCCCAGTGTGCAGAGCAAGAGAAGTCTGCTTGACCCTTTGTGAGAAGGCTGCACTGGGGAACTACCAGAAAAGAGCTGATGTGGTTCCCATCTTCAAAAAATGGGGGGAAAAAAGCAGACTCAGGAAACTACAGACCAATCAGCCTAACATCAATACCTGGGAAGATACTGGAAAAGAGAATAAAAAAAAAAAACAGATCTGCCAAAATCTAGAAACAAGTAAAGTAATAACTAGCCGTCAGCACGGGTTTGTTAAAAACAGATCATGCCAAACCAACCTTATTTCATTCTTCAATATAGTGATTAGCAGACCAGCGAAATAGGGTGGGCATAATATACTTGGACTTCACCCAGGCATTCGACCACAACCCATTTCTTGGTAAGCTAGAAAGAAGTGGGACAGATAGCATCACCATCAGATGGACTCGCAACTGGCTGGCAAACCGTACTCAACGAGTAGTCCTTCATGGGTCTAAGTCTCCATGGAGGGAAGTAAGCAGTGGGGTACCACAAGGTTCCGTCTTAGGCCCAGTACTCTTCAATATCTTCATTAACGACTTAGATGAGGGAATAGAAGGGGAACGTACCAAATTTGCGGCTGATACTAAGCTGGTAGGAATAGCGAACACCCTAGATCAGTGGTGGCTAACCTTTTCAGCACCGAGTGCCAAACCGGGAGCGCATGTGCACCGGAAACTGGAAGAGCAGCTCCCTGATGCACGTGCATGGAAGGGCCAGAAACTGGCTTAGCTTCCCCAACACGCACGTGCATGCTGGTAACCTGGTCTTCTGGTTTCTAACATGCATGCGTGTGCATGCACTCCAGCGAGCTGCTCTTCCGGTTTCCAGTGCTCCTGTGCGCATGAAGACCAGCTGGCCGGCGCGTGCTAAGGTCCAGAAGACCAATGTGCGACGGCTGGTGTGCCCAGAGAGATGGCGCTGCATGCCACTTCCAGCACGCATGGCATAGGTTCACCATCACAGCCCTAGATGATAGGCTCAGGATCCAGATGGATCTAGACAATGGGCCCTGTCTAACAAAATAAAATTCAATAGGCAAGAAAAACCAAAAGGACCCAGATAGACTAGGTGAAACCAGGCTTAATAGTGGTAACTGTGAGAGGGATCTTGGAGTCTTAGTGGACAACCAGCGAAATATGAGCCAGCAGTGTGCAGCAGCAGCCAAAAAAGCCAATGCAATCCTAAATTGTATTAACAGAGGGATACAATTGAGATCAAGAGAGGTACTAATACCACTCTATAAAGCCTTAGTAAGTCCACACCTAGAGTATTGCATCCAGTTTTGGTCACCACATTATAAAAAAAGATGTTGAGTCTCTAGAAAAAGTACAGAGAAGAGCAACCAGGCTGATTAGGGGACTGGAGACTAAAACATATCATGAACAGTTACTGGAACTGGGCTTGGCTAGTCTAGTGAAGAGAAGGACCAGGGGAGACAGGAGAGCATCTTCCAATATTTGAGGGGCTGCCACAGGGAAGAGGGGAGGGTCAAGCTATTTTCTAAAGCACCTGAAGGCCAGACAAGGAATAATGGATGGAAACTGAACAGGGAGAGATTCAACCTGAAAACAAGGAGAAACTTTCTGACAATGAGAACAATCAACCCATGGAACATAAGTTGCCCTCGGAAGTTGTGGTAGCTTCATCACTTGAGGCTTTCAAGAAGAGACTGGACTGCCATTTGTCAGAAATGATGTAGGGTCTCCTGCTTGGGCAGGTGTTGGACTAGATGACCTACAAGGTCCCTTCCAACTCTTAATCTGTAAGTAAGTAACGTCTGTAAAAAAAAGCCCACGTTCTGCACTTTTTTTTTGCTCACAGAGCTGCCTCACGTCCCGTGGGGCTCTCACAACTGGTGCCAGGTGCTACGAATCCTGAAGCCGGGCCTGGTCTCTTCCTCACCAGCCGTATTCTGGGATTGGAAACCTTTCTGGGCTTCTGATCCTCACTGCAGCCCAAAGTTTGCTCTCAGCTGCCTGTCCACGCACTTTTCCTTTCGGAGCATTTCATCTTCCTCCTTTCAGCCCTGTTGAAATGATGGGAGAGGCCCAAGAGCCTTGCGAAAGGGAAGCGGCGGGATTCAGAAGGAAGTCCAGGAACATGGCCTCTTTGTGGCGTCCTAGCTTGCAACAGGCTGCGATGAACACAAAGCTTCGCATTTGGGGTTGTTGTCTTGAAGCTGCACGCTCAGGCGGGATAGTCTGCTCGTTGCAGCAAAATTGCTTTCCCACACACACACCCAGATGTGTTATGTTGAGCTGTGCCTGGTGACTTAGGATGCTTGTGGGTGGCTGTGGCATCTTGTGGGCCCTTGAGCCCTTCCCTGCCGTATGCACTGGATTTCAGGCTTGGCGCGTGCTCCGAGTGTGAGGTTAGGTCGGATCTATCCAACGATGAGCTCATTGAGGCTTCAGCTGCCTCTCTTCCCTTCGGGCATTGCAAGGAGAGTGCCTGCCCTAAGCATCGCTCTGCGCTGCCTCTGGATCCCCTGTTCCTCCTTAAAGTGGGCTCGCTCAAATGGAGAGGAAGGCCGGAACTGGAGGTGGGCTGGATTCCAGATGAGTCAGTGAAGCTTGTTTGAATGGAGCCCTTTTGGCCAATTGTTGCCTTCACGTGGAGTCATCCTACCGAGTTGCTCCCGAGTGGATCTTCGTTGGCAGATTCTGGGGAAAGTCCATGGCATTGCTCAGCTTGCCTCGACTTAGATGTCTTGCTTTCAGCACCCCTTGTCCCTAAAACGAAAGACGTGTTTCAGATTACGTGGTTGGTTGAAAGATGGAAGCAAGGTCTGGATGCGTGGTCCGAAAGCACCGGAGGAGGCTGGACTCCCATCAGGGAGGAGCCGGTCAGCGCCCAGAGCTTCCCTCCTTGTCCCTCAGAGTCAGATGTGGCCTTCAGGCACTTGACTGAAACTCCTTCCTGATGCTGAGTCACTTCTTGCCCAGGGAGCACTCAAAGATCGCGTTGGTCTCCCAGCTGGCCACAGCAGATCGTCTGGGCCCGTCTCGGTCAGGATCCTGGATGAGCTTTGGACTAAACTAAATTTCATCCTTGCTACGAACTGCATCGAGGACACCAGATCCGTTTTCTTTCTTGTGTCCTTTCCCCCCGCCCTGCAGTCATGTTCTGCTTTCCATGTTGTTTTATGAGCCCCCAGGGCGAGCATCCAGGGTTGGAGCATATCCCCGCCTCCATGGGAGCTCACACAGTGGCCTTTTTTTTTTTTTTCCGTCCGGGGGGGCGGTTGTTATCATGAGATCACGGAAGGCCTCTCTCCAGGGAGAATTGGATTTGACAGCTTGTGACATCGGTTGTCGGGGCTCTGTTTCTGGGGAGAGAGCGAAATATTGCAGCCATCGTGGCGGCAAGTTCTAGGCCGCCTGGATGGTTCTTCTCTGATGAGAATCGACCCTCTGCACGATCGGCTGGTGAGAGAAAGGAAAAGGTCACCACATAGGAGGAGTAGATGAGATTCTCTCTCCTGACCTCTCCTCTGCTTTGACTTGCCGGTTCTCGTCCCAGAAGGTTGCCCGGCCTGGCACGTGAATGTTTTGTGGGAGATCTCTCCTCCTCACGTGGTTTTCTCTGCTTAGCCACTCCCTCTTTTGTGCTAGCTGATGTTTTCGGGGCTGGGAGCTTCCCTGAGGGATACAGGTTCACTGGGGGGGACAGGGCTCCAGGTGGGTCACGGTGCTGCAGAGCCCATAAGAAGCCAGGCGGAGCTGCGGAGAGGACTGGCTGCTGAGTAGGGTATCAGCCGGGAGCAAAGGCCCCCTCCCTTTTTCCCCATCGCATAACTTCTCAGATTTAACGCAACCTGCTCAGGTGCTTCTCAGCATCGTCAACAACCAGAAGTAGTTGTTGTTGTTGTTGTTTTTGGAAGAAGGTAAAGCTTAGTATATCTGTGGGCTGAATTGTGGCGTGGATAGCAAATGCCAGTCACAGTTGTCGCCTCCAAGGACACATACCTGCACCCTGGAGTTGGCTCTCCCTCTCCTCCTGGGGCTGCAAAGGGTTTTCGGATCGGTTTGCGCTAGCCAGGAATGACCCAAGCTCTGCCCTTCCTTCCTATCCAGGTGTCCTGGGGATGGGGGCAGAGCCTTGGGGCAAGCAAGAACAAAGCTTTCCCCAAGATGGGCAACCGGCCGGGAGTCAGAGCCCCCTGCGCTTGTCACGCACGCAGCAGCCTTCCGACTCCCTCCACTCGTCTTCCCTGTCCTCCTCTATTCCGGCAGGCTCTGGCTGTTTTCGGTTGGGAGCTGGCCTAGGAGCGCCTAGCACTGGGAAGGCCCCATTTTTTTCATAAGCCGAACCCAGATAAACACAGCCGGGCTCAGCTCAGGCTTAATGAGCCCGTGTGCCGATCCAGACTCAGCAGATGAGCTCTGGAGCTTTTGCAAAACGAGGGCGTTTTCCGAATCTTGGCGGCAGCCTCTAGGTTGGCATCTTGGCCTAAATGCCAGGGTGTGCTTAGCGGAGCCGATCCACCCTTCGGGATGGCTTCCCAAAGGGTTCAGGGGGCAAGATGCCAGGGAAAGTTAGGAGACCCTTCTACCTGCCCCCAGAGAGAAATCCCACCTCCCTCTAGGTAGTCCGGGTTTCCAAATCCCTCTCCCACTGGAAGAGTGCACTCGGCCACTGGTCCTCTGGTCCTGGGAGGTCAACAGAGGTCCAGTCAGTCCTTAGACCCTCCCCCTCCACGATCTTGAGAGCCCAATAGGCCTGGAGCCAGGCAGAAGAGAGACCAACCTCCTTTTTGCACCCGGGGCCTTGTTTGGCAGCAACCACGCTCTGGGGTTGCTGGTCGTCCGAAGAGCCTACGCTTCAGAGCTGGCCTTGGGGAGAGGCAGTGGGTCAGCCAAGTGTTTCTGGCTCTCTCCCCCTGGGGAACAGGCTGGCATCAGCAAACACATCGCGGTCTGTGGAGGGGAGGCAGGTTTCCTGGCCTAGTCCTGAGTCCGGCGAGGCAGCGTTTCATGCCTTTCTCAGGCGCTGCTGCGGCTGTGGCTGGGCCTTCTGGGGACGAGGAGCCCTAGGCGGGTGCCTCGCCGGTAGCCAGCGGGGCAGAGAGAGAGAGAGGGCCCAGCGCAGAGGTTTGTGGGCTGATGCTGCACGCACTAATCTCGCTCCTGTCTCTCTTGTCGTCCCTTCACTCTATTCTCCCCTTCTGCCACTGCTGCTGCCGCCGCCACCTGTGTCTTTCTGTTCCTGTCTTCCCCATGTGACTGTCTCTCCTCCTCTGCTTTCTGCTCCTGCCGGCCTCCAGACCGCAACGAGGAGGCCCAAGGTGAGAAAGGGTGTGTGTGTGTGTGTGTGTGTGTGTGTGTGTGCGTGCGCGCGCGCCCTGGTGATTTTCTTTTTTTAAAAAAAATACTAATTTTATACCAACTTAATGGGGGTTAGACTAGATGACCTTCAAGGTCCCTCCCAACTCTTAAATCTGTAAGTAAGCAAATAAGAAGAAGAAAAACCGAAAGTGCAGGAAAACTAGAAAGAAAAAAAAGAGCAATAAGAGTAAAGAAAAAGAAAACAAATTACTCTTCATGACAAGTATAAAGTAAATTAACCGGTCTCTCTTAAAATACAACAAACTCTCTCTTCCCATATCCCATCTGTAAATAAATCCCTAAAAGCCCGTTTTAGTCTTAACCAGCAAAGGTCCTTTTATCAGAGAGATGACAATGTAGCTATTTTTATTTATTTATTTATATTTCGTATCTCTCAACCGCCCACGTCGCTCAGATCATTGTTGGTTTGGTTGCTTTATCGCCTCATTAACCTTGATCAAATAAGCCAACTTTATATTCCTTCCTTTTTACTTCTAAACAACCTGGGTCTCCAGTCCCTTCAAATAATGTCCCAGAAGTTGCTTTCTTTTCATTCCTCGTCTCTTCTCCCAAAGTTCTTCAAAGCTTTAACAAGTTTCTTTTGTAAGTCCAATATGGGAATATTGCCCAGGTCTCTCCCTTGGTTTGTTGTTCGTATATCTCTTTTAATTATTCAGACGTTAGTCAAGGTGATTTGTATGTCCAACATGGCAATTTTTTTTCCGTGTTATTCTTGTTAGCCTGTGATTTTTTAAATCTAACTTTCAGATCAAGCTTAATCTTGTTTAGTAAAACCTTTTCCTGTCCTTTTTTTTCTTTTACACTGTCTCTAGAGGCAGACACTTTTAAAATTAACTTAGGGTTCCATTGTTCAAACACATCCTTGCATATTTCCAGTGTTAAAATACTTTGCTCCATTCTGTACTAGTAAGTCTAATTTAAGGGTTTTTTTCCCTCTTCCTTTACCTTTAATTCTAATCTTCAGTTCCTTCTGGTTTCCTCAGCTCTCCTAGGTAAATCAGGAAAAAACAACACAACAACTTTACCGTAGGGTTGCAGTAAGAGAGTCTTTCAAGCATGCAAGTCCCAACCTCCCCGCTACCACTCGTCACTCTCTGATCCCTGAGGGTGGGCCTTTCCTCAGTTTCTTTCTCTGTCCAATGGGCACGGAGGAGTGGGTGGGATCCTGAATTCTTTCCTCCGGTGGCTTCCTGGGCAGCCTCTCTGGGTCAGAAGGCCTTTTCTCGGCAGTGGAGGTGAGGCAGCTTTCCAGGGCAGAGGTACTCCAAACTTGGCCACTTTAAGACTTGTGGACTTCAACTCCCAGAATTCC
>NW_020769399.1:804098-815610 GCF_900518735.1 Pseudonaja textilis | reverse complement strand
TCTTTTCTCAGGGCCAAACATGCCCAGAACCACTTTCTCTAGGATCTGGTTTCTGCCCTCTTCCGCTTTCTCTATACATGCAGGGTGAGGCCCTGATCTGGAACTGGCGCTTGGGGGGGGGGGGGGGGGGGGCTGAGCAAAGTAAATAAAGTTGGAAGGATTTAACTCCCCCAGTTTGGAAAAGACAGCCTAAAATTGTGTTTACCTTCCCTTTCCACCCCACCAACCCCGTGGCCTCATAATCCCAATTTGCAGGCAAATGGTCCTTGCTCTGCCTCCGTTCCCCACCCCGACTATTTTCGGTGCGGCTGCTCTTCTCCTTCTCCTGGACTTTGGATTATTTTTTTTCCCTCGGTGAAATGATTTGCATTCTCAGTTTCTTCCCATTGTATTCAGTCTATTTTTTTATAACCTCGAAGAGCAATTTTAAATGTTATTCTCTTTTGGGGGTTAAACTGCCCTACCCAGGTTGTCATCTGCAAATTTGATAAGCGTTCCTTCCGTCTTTTCCTCCAAGCCCTTAGTAAGGACACAGAAGGGAGCAGTGACCTTTGATTTAGGGTTCGTGCTCTTACATAATACAGCTGATACGATTACTCTCCCTATATTGTATAATTTCCTCCTGCTATACCGGAGTGGATAGGTGGGGTGGGTGGGTGGACGGATGCTGGGGTCTGAGGAGATGAGAGCTCTGAGCAGACGGACCAACCTGAAGGCTCAGTTTAAGACCACCTTGGTGGATTTTGCCCCTGCCCCACCAAAAACTATGGAAGAGGGAGATGCCTCAAGATGTGAAGTGGGATCTCCTGCCCCCCCCCAGAGCATCCCTGTCAGTCTGGGCGAGATGGTGCTTCAAAGCGGGGGAGAGCAGCCCCCTCTGGGAATTGTAGGCATTTTGCCAGCTCCCCCCCCCCGACTCCCCCGGTGGCCACACAGGTCTTTCTGCAGGCCGTTCTGCTGCCTCCTTTTGAGCGGCCAGCTGTAAAATTTAAAAAGTTTTGGCTTTTGCAGATAGCCGGACTCCTCACTTCCTTGGCATTTTTTCCAGGAGCCGTGAGCGGTTGTGCATCTTACATGGGTGCCACTTACAAAGGCCGAGGCAGACGTCAGGCCTGGCAAGATCTCTTCGGGTGAAAATGCTCTTCTCTCACCCATCCTCTGTCGTTGCAGCCTACCCGAACCGGCAGTTCGGCCACATCCAGCAGCACGGCGGGGCTCTCTGGCTCGGCCTCAGCCTCAGCCGGGGAAATGAGCAGCAGTGAACCAAGCACCCCGGCACAGACCCCTTTGGCTGCCCCCATGGTGCCCGTCCCGGCTCTGGCATCCCCAGTGGCTCCTCCAGCAATCCTGTCTCCAACAAAGGTGAGGAGGGGGAGGAGGAGGAGGAGTGTGTGTGTGTGTGTGTCCGGTTGCACATTCGCAGCAGGCATCTTGGGAACCTGGGACGGGCTGCAACCTCCAGATGCCCTGGTTGCAGGTGTCGGGTATTGCTGGTGAGATCCTGGGTGCGGAAGGGCCTGCTTCCTGTCCCCCCCTGACTCCTCTGGAGTCAGGCGGCTTGCAAGGGGGGCAGCCGAGGCCAAGGGCCTGAACTGGGGCTCAGCATTATGGGAACACAGCCCTCTTTCCTAAGGTCGAGCCAAGCCAGGCCACAGGTAGCAGCCTCAAGAGACACCCCCCCCACGTCTTCTCTGTGGCCAAAGGGTGGAAAGAAGAGGATCTCTTCCCACGGAATTGCGGCCTTTTCTTACAGACTATCCTTGCAGTGAAATCCAAGGCTCCAACCAGTCAGGATGGGACACTCCCACAGAATCCCCAAATCCCAGCATTGGCCCCTCTGAGGGTCCTGCAAGTCGAAAGGCTGCCTAGGCCGCCCTTCGTTCCTTAAGCTCCCTTCCTTCCTCCGAGGCAGACTCTGGCTCCTGTGAGCAGGCCTTTTGCCCTCCCTTTGCTTTCAAGCTCAGTTCAGCTCTTGGCCTGCCCCACCCCGGAAGTCCAGAATCCACGCCAAAGTAAGCACGAAGCCGGAAGGTCTCCAAACTTGGCCACTTTAAGATTCGTGGACTTCAACTCCCAGAATTCCTCAGCCAGCACGACACCCAATGCCTGTCTGAGGAATTCTGGGTGTCGAATTCCACCAGTCTTAAAAGTGGCCAAGTTTGGGGACCCCTGCAGTAAGCACAACCCACAGCCAGGACAGAAGGACGGCGACAGGTTTGCTGCGAAGAAGAATCACACGTCACTTGGCGACTAAAGGTGGTTGCACCGTTTGGTGGGCCCGTTAATCCTGTGACCGACGGTGCCAGGATGGCAGTTCAGGGGGCAAGATGGCATTCCCCCTCCCCACAAAAATGAATGCATTTCATTTTGCTCGTGGCATTGGTTTCATTTGAGAAACGATCCCACCCCTCGCTAGAACCAGGAATTGGACAAGAGTGGATGATCTGGAGCTGCCGGGGGGAGGGGGGTGGGTGGGGAATGTAGCCAGGGGGTGGAGGGAGCCCTTCCTCCCAAGGGAGGCCAGGGTGATTCAGAGGGCCCCTCCCTCTGCCCGGCAGGAGGAGGAGTCTCTGCGAGGGCAGGTGCGAGACCTGGAAGAGAAGCTGGAGACCCTCAAGATGAAGCGGAACGAGGACAAGGCCAAGCTGAAGGAGCTGGAGAAGTACAAGATCCAGCTGGAGCAGGTCCAGGAGTGGAAGAGCAAAATGCAGGAGCAGCAGGCGGAGCTCCAGAAGCGCCTGAAGGAGGCCAAGAAGGTGGGCTGCTCCGCTTCGGGAGGGGAGGGCAGGCAGGCAGGGAGGAGACCCCGCCGGACTTTCCCGTTGACGGAGCCGCCTTGGGACGCGCCGCCCGGCTCTCCTTTTGCTTGGCGGCCTTCTCTCCCCACATCGCCCTGATTGATAGCCGCCAGTCGGGGATCGGGCCCCAGGGTATCAACCACGTTGCAAGCCCCGTCTGCTTCCTCCCGGCCCCTGCAGGAAGCCAAAGAGGCCCTGGAGGCCAAAGAGCGCTACATGGAGGAGATGGCCGACACGGCCGACGCCATCGAGATGGCGACCCTGGACAAGGAGATGGCCGAGGAGCGGGCGGAGTCCCTGCAGCAGGAGGTGGATTCCTTGAAGGAGAAGGTGGAGGATCTCACCATGGACCTGGAGATCCTGAAGCATGAGATCGAAGAGAAGGGTGAGCCACCCCCACACACACACACCCCAACAGGCAGGCTGTGTGGGGACTGGAATGGCGAGTGCCTTGAGGGCAGAGCCACCACCTGACCTCTGGGCTGCAGCCTCAGAAACGGTCCCTGCTATGCCTCCAGGAGCTCCTTTCCCCAATTGGGGTGTTTTCGGGGGGCGGAGGGGGGCTTCTCTCCCCTTCTCCCCCTTGTGGGCCATCTGGAAGCACCTAGGCAATGAGGGCAGCTGACGTGGCCTGGGGGCTCCGGACCGCCTGACCCACAGCTAGGAGCGGGTGGAAGGGTCACGGGAGGAGAGAAATTTGATGAAAATACCAAAGGATTCAAAAGAAAATTCCAAAAGCACAAACGTTTTGCGCAAATCTATGGATTCTGCCTCGCGTGGCCCTAGAGGAAGGCGTATTCCAGAGCTGGCGACAGACTAACGGCGGACATCAAAACGATCCAGACTCTGAAATTTAAATAGGTGGACAGACAGACAGACAGGGCAGGGACACCACATTTTTGTTTCATCCACCACTTCGTACGTTCTCTGTGAACCCTCTGCGTGTGTGTGTCTGTGTGTGGTTTCCAATTCTGCAGGTTCTGAAGGAGCTGCCTCCAGTTACCACGTCAAGCAGCTTGAGGAGCAGAACGGCCGCCTGAAGGAGGCCCTTGTGAGGTAGGCGCACCGGCCGCTGGCGAGGACAGCAGGAAGGGGGGGTCGCAGAGAAGCTGCCTGGGTGGAGGGGGCCGGGTGGGGTGCCCAGGCGCCGGGGCAAGTAGTAGCTGCCCCCCTCCACTCCTTTGGCTTCGCGGGGGAGGCAGAGTCTGCTCCCCTCTCTGGCCTGGGGGGGCTGATTCCAGCTCCCTCCCCCCTCTTCGTGCCCTGGAAGGATGCGGGACCTGTCTGCCTCGGAGAAGCAGGAACACGTGAAGCTCCAGAAACACATGGAGAAGAAGAACACGGAGCTGGAGGCCCTGCGTCAGCAGAAGGACAAGTTGCAGGAGGAGCTGAAGCAGACCGAGGGGACCATCGATGAGCTGAAGGAGCAGGCAAGTCGCCGGCCAGGGGCGTCGTCGGGCCAGCTCCGGCTCCCTCGGTGCTCCAGAGACTAGCGGTGGTTCTCCCGCACCGCCCCCTTAACCCTCCTTCCCGTTCCAGGTGGATGCTGCTCTGGGGGCCGAGGAGATGGTGGAGACGCTGACCGAGAGGAACCTTGATCTGGAGGAGAAGGTCCGCGAGCTCCGCGAGACGGTGGGCGATCTGGTGAGAGCAAGGAGGACGGAGCCCGGCTTGAGGGCGGTGCCCATAGGGGGCTTGGGCGCCAGAGGGAGCGCGCCACGTTTGGTCTCCCTTGAGAAAAGGGGTGGGGGTCTTGCTCGGGACGCCTTCGCTATCTGCTCTGTGGGCGGCCCCCTTTCTACCCCCCTTCTCCCCCCCCCTAGGAAGCCATGAACGAGATGAATGACGAGCTGCAGGAGAACGCCCGGGAGACGGAGTTGGAGCTGCGGGAGCAGCTGGACATGGCCACGGCTCGAGTCCGCGAGTCGGAGAAGCGGGTGGAGGCAGCGCAGGAGACGGTGGCCGACTACCAGCAGACCATCAAGAAATACCGAGAGCTGACGGCCCACCTGCAGGTACCGGCGACTGCAGAGGCGGCTGCAAGCCGGGGTGACCCAGAGGGAGAGAGCCCCCAGGAAGAGGTGCCCGGATCCAGGGTTGGCTTCTGCCCATCAGCTGCCCCCCCACGTTTTGACGTGGCCCAAATAAGGGAGGCTGAGGGTGCCGCACACAGAACGCCAGCTTTAAGCCCACCCCGTCAGGGGTCTCCTAGCCAAGGGGGAACAGCCCTTCGCCTGGGACGGTCTGAGGGTCTCGGCCCCGGCCCCGCTTTTCGCTGACGCTGCCTTTCCGCTCCGCAGGACGTTAACCGAGACCTGATGAGCCAGCAAGAGGCCTCTGCGGAGAGGCAGCAGCAGCCGCCGCCCGAAATGTTTGATTTCAAGATTAAATTTGCCGAGACAAAAGCTCACGCCAAGGTAGGACGGCCTCAGCCTCAGCAGCTGCCCTCTTGTTCCTGGCGGCTCACGTAGCGGTCGCTGGGCGGAAGGGGCCAGAAGGATTCCATTATAACTGTTCAACTGGGGGGCTAAGGCACCCCAAAACATGCTCCAGGCTTGACCTGTGACCCTGATGGGGCCGCAGCGTTCCTTCTGCTCTGGTCAAAACAACTCCTCCTTTCTCTTGGTCCAGTTCTCCAGCCAAAGAGACTCTCCACAGCTCAGGGCTGAACTCTCCGATGCCCCCTGAGCCGCTGGCCTGCTGGCCGACATTTCCCTGCCCACCTAGGTCAGGCTATCAGTGCGAGTAGCGGCCCTGAAAACCTCACACTCCCCTGCACTGAAGGGGTGAGGCAGTTGGGACATGAAGCGCCTGCAAGCAGCGGCCACAGCTCAGGGGGAGCCCGCAGCCCCCCCCCCCCCCCCCCCCGGTAACGTGTCTTAATGCAGGCTGTGAGCCTCCACGATCGTTCCAGTCCCGCCTCCTGTCCTCCAACTTTCTTTCTTCTGTTGCTTCCCTTTCTGTGGCGGATGCCCAGGTGCATTAAGTCTGGAGCCAAGGCGGCCCCTGTTCTGCTCCTGGCCTTGAGCTCTGGCCCTCTTCCCCGTCCCTCTCCTGCCTCATGGCCCCCCTCCGCCCTTTCCGGTCACCCGGTGGGGCATTTCTTTACCCGGATCTGCTGCTGTGGGGAAAAGCCCGTTTTAAATGAGGGAGGGTGAGGCCAAGAAGCCCAAGCAGGTAGGCTGGGACCTACGTGGGGCATTTGAACGGAGAGGGAACACCCGAAGGCCTTCCCCTGGGGGCCAGGGACCCCCCCTCCTGGCCATCCCCGGGGCTGAGGGGGATCCCCCAGGCTGGGCCCCATCGGAGCACTCTTGCCTTGCAGGCCATCGAAATGGAGCTGCGCCAGATGGAAGTGCAACAGGCCAACCGGCACGTCTCCTTGCTCACTTCCTTCCTGCCCGACAGTTTCCTGCGGCACGGCGGGGACCACGACTGCGTCCTGGTGCTGCTGCTGCTTCCCCGGCTGGTGGGCAAGGTACCCGAGGGCGCCTGGCGCTAACTTTCCCTCCCTTTGGGATCCCGGCTTGTGTGGCGCGAGAGGCGATCTTTGCCATTCAAGCGTTCCCCCTTCTTCCTCCTCCTGGAAGCGGTTGGAGAAGTCCCTGAGCGCCGAGTTCACCTTCAAAAATCCTCCGCTTCCGATCGCTGGCCTGCTTTCTTCTCGTTTGAACTCCCGTCTGCGATCAAACTCGGACTCCGCTTAGCGGAGAACCCTGTTTTTTTTTTTTAAATCACAATCAGTGAGGTTTCCACCTGCTTTGAACAGGCAAAAGAATATCCTTTCCCTGTGCAAAAATTGACATTTTCGTAAGGCAGAAGAAGATTATGAATAGCCCGGTAGTAAATTATGCCCAGCGACTTCTTGTAGCTGTGATTTAGGGCTGACAGCCCCCCCCCACCCAACCCACCCCCCCCCGTCAGAGGCAGCAGCTCTTTTAGGAGGGAGAGATCGAGTGAGTCGGATCAGGTCTCCCTCCAGCACCCAGGATCTGGCTACAGCAGCACCGAGATCTGGAGGTGCAGGGGGGGCTTCTGGAGGGCAGGGTCGCCTCTAGCCCCCTTCCCCCCAGGCAGAGGGTGGAAATGGGGGCCCGTCTGCTGAGGCCCCGACAGCCCAGGGGTGGGATTCAAAAACTTTTACTACCACTTCTGTGGGCGTGGCTTAGTGGGTGTGGCCATGTGACTGGGTGGGTGTGGCTTTTTTTTTGCAGGCCCACCCACCCACCCGTTTTGGGGAGCTTCTTAGCCACAAAGGAGCCTCTAGGGAGGCGTTTTTGCTCCCCTAAGGCAGGGGTCTCCAACCTTGGCAACGTTAAGCCTGGAGGACTTCAACTCCCAGAATTCCTTGCTGGCTGGGGAATTCTGGGAGTTGAAGTCCTCCAGGCTTAAAGTTGCCAAGATTGGAGACCCCTGCCCTAAGGCTCCTCTGGGGCTCTGGAAGAAAAGGCACAGAGCATGGGAGAGGCATGTAGCACCCCCCCAAGCTCCGTTTTGGGAGCTTCCTAGCCTCAGAGGAGCCTCGGGGTGTGTGTTTTTGCTCCCTTAAGGGTCCTCCGGGGCTCTGGAAGGCAAAAAATGGAGGGGGGGGGGGCTGAGCTCCTCTCTCCATTTTTTGCCTTCCTGGGCCTCAGCAAGAGGAATCCCAGCACAGCTGGTCTTATCTACAGCTGATTGTTGGGAGGGAAAAAAAACACGAAAGAAATACCTTAGGCCACAGGTGGGCAAACTTTTTGGCGGGGGGGGGGGCTCATTGACTTTTAAAATTTGACAGACGGGCCGCCACCCGGTGTCGAAATGCCTGTCATTACAAGTCAAACTCAAATGAATGCAATCATTCAATCATTCACATCAAACCTGAATTCTGTACCAATCTTCGGCGGGCCGGATTAAAAAGACCAACGGGCCGGATGCGGCCCCCGGGCCGTAGTTTGCCCACCCCTGCCTTAAGCGAATGTCAGGCAGGCAGGCGGGTGAGCGAGCATCGGGCGGGAGGGCGACCGGGGCTGGGGTTGGGGGGGCGTGGCTAGCCAGAACTTACTACCGGTTCGGCGACCCACGCCAAATTCTTGCTCCCGGTTCGCCCGATCCGGTGTGAACCGGCGGAATACCACCACCGCAGCAGCTCCTTCCTCTCTGAAACAGGCCGAGCTGATCAGCAGACAAGCGCAAGAGAAGTTTGAGCTGAGCGAGAACTGTGCCGAGAGAGCCGGTCTCCGGGGAGCACCGGGGGAGCAGCTGAGCTTCGCTGCTGGGCTGGTCTATTCTCTGCTCCTTCTGCAAGCCACGCTCCACAAATACGAACAGTGAGTGGGGGGGGGCATGGCCGGGCCTGGGGAGTCTTGGGGGAGGCCCGGGGCTTGGCCCAATGGCCTCCTCCCCTGACGCCCTGCCCTGCCCTCCCAGGGCCTTGAGTAAGTGCAGCGTGGAAGTCTACCGAAAAGTGGGCTTGCTCTATCCGGAGATGTGCGTGCACGAGAGGTCCCTGGACTTCCTGATTGAGCTGCTGCACAAGGACCAGCTGGACGAGACGGTCAACGTGGAGCCCTTGACCAAGGCCATCAAGTACTACCAGGTGCAGCCCGGGCGGGGTAGGGAGGGCGAGGCCAGGGCGAGGCGGGAGCGCAGCTCAGCAGAGCTGAGAAGGTCTTTCCTTCCCCTCTCAGCACCTGTACAGCATCCACCTGGCTGACCAGGCCGAGGACTGCACGGTGCAATTGGCTGACCACATCAAGGTGAGGGGAGCCAGGTTCCCGCGTGAGCCCCTGCAGGGAGGGCTGCTATATGGGAGGGGGAGGTGTCAGGCTTCTCTTCTCTTGGCTGACACCCCCACCCCACCCCCCGGGGGGGCAGAGAGAAGAGGGCTGCATGGTGGCGCTGGCTTCGCCCTGCTCTGAGCACGGCCGTCTTCCCTTGCAGTTCACGCAGAGTGCCTTGGACTGTATGGGCGTGGAGGTCTGCCGGCTGCGCTCCTTTCTCCAGGTAAGAGTCTTGCCTGACTCGACCGGCCAGTACCCCGGAGGGCCGAACCCGGCTGAGCCTCCCTCTCCCCTTCTGCAGACCGGACAGGAGGCCTCCGACTTCGCCATCCTCCTGAAGGACCTGGAGACTTCGTGCAGCGACATCCGCCAGTTCTGCAAGAAGATCAGGCGGCGCATGCCGGGCACCGAGGCTCCCGGCATCCCTGCAGCCCTGGGCTTTGGGCAACAGGTGAGCGGCCCGTCCAGCCTCCCCCACCCCAAACCGGTGGGGAGTAAGCCTCCCCTGCCTCCCTCTGCTGAGAACTTGACGCTGCGCTTTGCTTTTCGCTCTCCTAGGTCTCAGAGACCCTGCTGGACTGCCGCAAACATCTGACCTGGGTGGTGGCGGTGCTGCAGGAGGTGGCGGCTGCAGGGGCTCAGATGATCGCCCCCTTGACCGAGAACGAGGGCTTGCAGGCCGTGAAACTGGAGGACCTGGCCTTCAAGGCCAGTGAGCAGGTTAGCAGGAGCTGATCCAGGCTTGCCCCTCCCTTCCCTCCCCCTCATCCGCTCAGTGGATTCATTCCAGTGCAGATGGGATAGGATCTCGGCTCCCCGGACAGGGCTGGAACCGATCGGTTTGCAGAGATGCGGCTGCAGGCCTTGGTTGCTTACTCGGGCCTGGGATCCTGAGCAGAATATCTGGCCGCGGGGGTGGGATTCCTGACCTCGTTTTGTACCTCTGAGAAGGGGGTGAGGGAAAGGGCTGCCAGCAGTTTGGAGTGGCCAAGGCCGCTTCGGTTCATGCCTCTTCTGCTGCTGCCATGGTCCGGGGAGGTGGGGCACTCATAAGAAAGGCCACGTTGTCCACGGTCCTCCAAAGCTTCCCGGGAAGTGGGCATGGCACCCTTCTCTCGTGGCTGCAGACCTTCCGGGAGGTCAGGCAAGGACTGAGTCCAAGATTCCTTCCCAGATCTATGGCGCGCAGGGCATCAGCCCTTACGAGTGCCTGCGCCAGTCCTGCAACATCCTCATCGCCACCATGAACAAGATGGCCACCGCCATGCAGGAGGGCGAATACGACGCAGACAAGCCCCAGACCAAGGTGAGCCCCACGCCGGCTGCCGAGCGTTTGCCGGCAGCTCCCGGCTGGCGCTAGGAATGGGCCGGCAGACGGGAGACGGAGCTCCGACGAGCCTGTCCGCATTTGCCTTCCCACTTAAGAGCTGCCCTTAGAGCTCGGAGAGGGAGGGTCACCGTTGGCAGCTCTGAGTTGGAGAGGTCATCTCCGGATCTCCTGAGTGAACGGCCGGTCCGTTCTTTTGGCAGCCCCCTCCTCCGGTTGAGCTGCGGGCAGCCGCGCTTCGGGCCGAGATCACGGACGCCGAGGGCCTGGGGCTCAAGCTGGAGGATCGAGAGACCGTCATCAAAGAGCTGAAGAAGTCTCTTAAAATCAAGGTACGCTTGGCCAGCCCATCCGCCACCTCGGCCTGCGCCAGGGGAGCCTCATCCCCCTGGCCGCACGCCTATCTCTCCTCCCTGCCGTCCAGGGCGAGGAGCTCAGCGAAGCCAACGTGCGCCTCAGCCTCCTGGAGAAGAAGCTGGACAGCGCCTCCAAAGATGCTGACGAGCGGGTGGAGAAGATCCAGAGCAAGCTGAGCGACACCCAGGCGCTGCTGAAGAAGAAGGAGAAGTAAGCGAGGGGCCTCTGGAAGCTCGGGTGGGGCGGGGGCATCCATCCCTGAAGCATTTCAGACTTAACTGCCTAAAATGACCAATGGGAGGAGGGAGAACCCAGGAGACGGAAACCGAGGCCGACCTGAAGTAGCAATCAAGCGAGCAGATCTGTCCCCCCCCCCACCCAACATCCCAAGCCCTCCAGAGGCAGAGGTCTCCAACCGTGTCCACTTTAAGACTTGTGGACTTCAACTCCCAGAATTCCTCAGTTTCTTTCTCTGTCCGATGAGCACCGGGGGGTGGGGGGAGATCCCGCCTCTTTCCTCCGATGGCATCCTGGGCAGCATCTCTGGGTCAGAGGGCCTTTTCTCTGCAGTAGAGGTGAGGCAGCCTTCCAGGCAAAGGTCTCCAAACTTGGCCACTTTAAGACTTGTGGAATTCTGGGCGTTGAAGTGGCCCGAGGTTGAGGACCCCTCCTCCAGAGGCCACGCTCGGCGCCATCTTGGGGCTGTCACCAGGGAGGAATCTGGCCTGAGGGGGCTTCCAGATAAGCTGCTTTTTCGGGTTGGGCTCGGCAGACCAACCGCCTCCTCTAAAAAACTGGGCTGGGGTCTGGGTTGTGGCAGTGCATCCTGGGCCCCCTCCCAGTCCACACCTGGGGGCTCTAGATTGAGGACCCAGGAACCCTAAATCTGGGGGACTCTGCCACCTGGCAGTCCAATAATTCAAGCAGCTCAGGCGGTTGTGGGGGGTGTCGCTATGCAGCAGGGCAACTGGTGCACAACGACAGCCCCTCCCAGTCTGGGCAGCCCACTCTGCAAACAAGGCTGGAGCCCGGCCATCCAGCCGCACCCGGAGCCCTGCAGGCGCCTCACACTCCGTGTCCCTCAGCTCAGGCACCGGCTGCATCCCCAGCCTTCCCCTGGGGGGCAGGGAAACAGGGCAGGAGCGATTTGGGGATCTGTCCCTGCCACCCTCGTCCGTCACCTGGGAAGAAACCGTAAAAATTTAGAGTGTTAAGCTCCCCCCACTCCCAAATCCCAGGGCCCGAGAGGGCAGGGGGAGGCCCAGGGATCA
>NW_020769399.1:776654-804088 GCF_900518735.1 Pseudonaja textilis | reverse complement strand
GTCCCGGCCAGGGAGTTCAGTCTTATGAGCTGCCTCCGTCCCCTTGGCCAATGTTTTCCCCAGCCTGACCACCTGTCCTTGGGATCGGAGAAACCCGGGCTCTGAAGGGCAGCCCCCAATCTGGGAGACTCCCCTAGGAAGCGGGGGCCTAATACGGGCCGAGGGCGGTGTTTGGTCCCCCCCGAAGGCTCTCCCCTTGGCCGAGTCTCTTCCGGCAAGGCCCAGGCGGCCTCTGCCGGGAGGCCACCCCTGCTGACGGCCACCTCCGCCTGCCCGTCTCTCCTGCAGGTGTGGGTGCCAGCCAGGTGATGGCCGGGGGCTCCGGCCCCGTTCAGGTGAAGGACTCCCCTCTCCTGCTCCAGCAGATCGAGGCCATGCAGCTCTCCATCAAGCACCTGAAAAACGAGAATAACCGCCTGAAGGTGAGCAGCCCCGGGTGGCCCCCCGAGATGCCCGGAGCAAAAGCTTCCCCCCCAGGGTGGCCTTGGTTCTCCGGCCACCCACCCACCCCCCCGACTCTGACTCCCCTTCCCTTCCTTCGCCGTCTTCTCGGAAATGGTGGGGGGGGGAGGAGGAGGAGGACGGCCAAGTCGTCCCCTTGAGCTGCACCCAGACGTCCCTGCCCCCAACCTTGTTTCTCAGGGAGCCCAGATGAGGAGGGAGTTGGCCTCGCTGCCCCCCCTGCACGTCCCCAAGCTCTCGCTGCCCAAGGACAGGCAAGGGGAGGAGGTGGTGTCCAGCTCGCTGTATCGCAAGACCAGCGAGCTGCTGGAGACCCTCTACCACATGAGTGCCAATGCCCAGGTGGTGGACGTAACACGGCGTAAGGCAGGTGCGCCACGGGGGCTGGGAGCAGCAGATGGGGTTGGGGGGTTGGGTGGGTGGGACTCTCCTCCTTCCTCTCTTTCAACGGTCTCCCCTCCCTCCTGCAGTGGGCAGTCCAGCAGCTCAGCTCCTGAAGCAGACCACCCGCCTGGCATCCCTGAGCGAAGACATCGAGAAGCTGAAGGTAGTGCCTGCCGTGGGGGTGTGGGGCGTGTGTGTATCTGTGGGTGCGGTTCTTCCTAAGGGGGTCTGGGAGAGAGGGTCACTTCTCGCTCTGCGGGAGGCCCCACCCACCCAATGCTTTAGATCAGAAGCCTCCAAACATGGCCACTTTTTAAGCCTTGTGGACTTCAGTGCCCAGCCTAGCTGGCTGAGGAATTCTGGGAGCTGAAGTCCACAAGGCTTCCTTGGAAGCCCCACCCCCAGTTTTAGGCCTTAGGCTGCTCCAGAGCGACCGCTGTGCTTCCCCTCTGCTCCAGGATGAAGTCAGGAAGGAGACGATCCTGCAGCACCCCGGGGCCAGCATCCCTACCGACTTCGGCACGTTCCCCTCGGTGCCTTTCCTGAAGGTGGGTTTCTTCTGACAGGAAGAGAGGCGGTGGGGCGAGCTGCTGCCAGCCCTTCCAGCATTCCTCCACCCGCTCTTCTTCCTCTCCTCCCCCCCCCCTCCAGGCCAAAGAGGAGGAGAAGGACAGCGCCATCTACGTGGGCCGCGTGACCTTCCCCTGCCAGCCGGGCCATGGGCAGCGGTACAAGCTGGTGCTGACACCAGAACAGCTGCACAAACTCCACAGCCGCCTGAACTCCTAGGAGAGCCGCCTGCCTCTGCGGTGCCCTGCCTATACCCGCCCGCTGCCCCACCACGGCTCCCCTTCCCAGAGGCCAGAGGGGGAGTCGGTCTTCGTGGTGAGACGGGAGGGCGGCTTTGACGGAGAAGGGATGCTTCCTTGTGCCTTCTCTTCACGGCCTTCCTTTTCCTCCGCTGTTTCGGTTAAGGATCCCAAACGGGGTTCCCTGGGGGGAAGAGCCCAGGGATCCACAAGCACTACAAGAACGGGTCCTTACTTGCATGTTGACTTCCTTGGAGGAGATTGGAGGTGAATCAATAAAGCTCTCTGCAACCCAACCTGAGCCGTGGCTTCATTCAGGCGCTGGACTGCAGAGGCTCTCCCTCGCTCTCCCCCTTGGCTGCTTTGACTCCTCCAGGCCACAGCTGGGCCCTCTGGGGAAGGGGCCTTGGTAGGGGGCCGCTGCTCTGGAGGTCTGCTGGGGGTGGCAGCCCCCACATTTCATTCAGTAAAGCGTCTTGGTGCACCTGAAAACACAGCTGCAATTAACCCTGGCCAAGGGTGGCCTGGCCCAGTTTATGGCTTTGCTGAGGGTGGGGGGACGGTACTTGCAAGGTCGTCTTTTTTTTTTTAAGTTTTATTGATTTTAACAACAAACAAAAACACATCAAACATAAAAGCATCATCCTCCTTCATAGATTTACAAACAGTGTATCGGTTGGTTTACCACTTTTTTTTGTGCATCCATTTCCTAGTCGCCATTATAGTTATATTACATAATAACTCATATTATCAATCAACAATTATATAACCTGATATCATTACTAGGCAATCATTTGACTATAATTTTGTTAATTCGCACTTTAACGAGATAGCTATAATTTAGCAAGTAGGTCTTCGGCAGCACACATACTAAAATTGGAACGATACAGAGAAGATTAGCGTGGCCCCTGCGCAAGTAGCTCTTCTTTATACACAACTGGTTTTGGGGAGGGGGGAGTTGTGTTGAACTGACCTCAAGCTGCTTTAGGGCCACTTCTTTATGCCAACCACAGAAGGCAGCCAGGCATTTTGCCATTCCTAAGCCCACCTCAATTCCAGCAAGAGCTGCTCCAAAGAGATGTCTTCCTATGTTGAATTTTTTGCGGGTGGGGGAGGAAATGGAGGCAGCCGGGCCCCAATTAAGGCTGCTGGAAACGGCTCTGTGGTCGCCCTCGTTCCAGGGGCCCTCAAAGTCTCTCCAGGGTGAAGCCAGCGGCTCTTTTCAGCTGCTTTCTATACCACTGAGTGTATAAGCGCTTTTGGTGCCTGGCTGGCTGCCATTTGCCTTGGAGGGGAGGGGGCCCTTGTTCCTGAGTCACCGAGGCCCCCACCCAGGACCTGAGTGGAGCTGTAGGTCCTGTACCCCAGGCCCACCCACCTCATTCCACTTTGCCTGGTTCCATCATCCAGCGCCAGGGTCAATTGGCTTTCTGCAGGCTTTTCTGCATTGCTTACGCTGCCAAGACACAATGGTGTAGTAGCAGGAGTTATAATTCACCCTAAAAAAAAAAAAACAACTGGTCACGTGGGTTTCAGGTTTTGCTACCACGATTGGAAAATAAACCAGCAAGAAACCTTGCTTTTCGAAATGTTTTTATCTCCGCTGTAGTAATTGCAGCACTAACTGACCAGCAGAAATAGTTAGGGCTTACCCCAGTGGTGGTATTCAGCCAGTTCTGACCGGTTCTGGAGAACCAGTAGCGGATATTTTGAGTAGTCCGGAGAACTGGCCTATCCCACCTCTGACTGGCCCCGCCAACCCCCATCTCTTCTCTGCCTCCCATCGAGTCCCAGCTGATCGGCTGGGTCTCCTTTGGTTGCCCTGCACAGGAGAACGGAGCTGGAAAGCAGGTTAGTGGGAATGCCTAAGCCACACCCACCAAGCCACGCCCATAGAACTGGTAGTAAAAAAACTTGAATCCCACCACTGCTTCAGGAGGAGCAGTTGGCTTTTGAAGCTTGGTCCCATATCTCACCTCTCAGCCGCTTTTGCTCAAAGCTTTGGAAGAGCAGAGGGAATCCCTTCATTCAGCACCCTGACTGGTCCACCTATGGAGCAAACCCTCACTGGACAGCAGGGCCAAGAACCGGATGCAGGACCCTAATCTGCACCCCAGACCCAACTGGCTTTTCTGGGCAGTTCCACCCCGCTGCCGGCTGTGGGGTTTGACCCCTGGATCTCCTTCCTGCGCATTGGCCAAGCTGGTGACCACCCATCCTGGAGATTCTCAGCCATCCAGGTCACGGTTGTCCCAGAGGTGCTTTTTTTGGGAGGGGCAACTGGACTTTCTTGGTTTTTTTCCTTCAAGATGTTTCGTTTCTCATCTAAGAAGCTTCTGTTGGAGCTGAAGCTCCGGGACTTGTGGGTGCTCCGTCACTGGTTTACAAGAACAGACAGATACGAGCCTCAGTGGAGCAGTGGTTAGATCAGGGGTCACCAACCTTTTGGACCACCAAACTCATCCTTTTAAATCCTCCACCCCGTTTTCCTACCGATCAATCGTTCTTTATTTGGGATTGCAGGATACCGTCTCCAGCTCCGTTTTCATTGGGGGGAAAGAGATTTTTGGCTTCATGCAAGGAAAGCAGCAGAAGTCTTTCTTTCACTCCCCCAGACTCTGCCAGAAATGAGTCTTTTGCCAGCGCAGCCTTGTGGAGCAGGATGCCTTGCAGGGTCCCAGAAAGACTCATTTCTGGCAGAGTTTGGGGGAAAAGAAAGACTTTTGCTGCTTTCCTTGCATGCAGCCAAAAGCAGAAGAAAGAAGCGGAAAGAAGCAGCCCGGTGGCCAGGCCAAGCGCTTGGGATGCATGGGGCAAGTTCCCCCCCCCCCTCACTACCTCATCTTGTTTGCAATGCAAGCGACGCAAGCCTTGTGTTCCCGTGGGCCATGTGGGCGGCACAGCCTTGTGTTCCCACACAACCTGGATTAGTTGCTTTGGGGTGTGGGGGGGTGGCATTTCTCTGCGGACCACGAGTTGGCGACCACTGGGTTAGAGTGCAGCACCGCAGGCTACTTCTGCTAACTGCCAGCTGACTGCAATTTGAATCTCACAGGGCTCAAGGTTGACTCAGCCTTCGGTCCTTCCCAGGACAGTCCACTGAGGACCCAGATTGTTGGGGGCAGGAGGCTGACTCTGTGAACGGCTTAGAGAGGGGCTGTAAGGCACTATAAAGCAGTAAAGTGCTATTGCTATTTGCCTGAAAAGGGTGTTTTTTTTCCCCCCCGTCCGAGCAGGAGGCTGGACTAGAAGACCTCCAAGGTCCCTTCCAACTCCTTTATTCTGTTAATAACTGAACAGCTGCTCTCTCTCAACCTGGGGTGGATGTGAAAATGCCCAGAGACCCAAACTGCCCTCCCTCCCTTTGCCTGGCTGGGCACCACTTGCAGGTGCAGAGACTGTGCCACGGGGGAGGGAGGGGGGGAGAGACACTCTGCACCTCCTCAGAAGCCCTTCAGCCACTTGGAGCAACACTCCAGTGTCTCCTAGGCCAGGGGTCCTCAAACTTGGCCACTTTAAGACTTGCGGACTTCAACTCCCAGAATTCCTCAGCCAGCAAAGCTGGCTGAGGAATTCTGGGAGTTGAAGTCTGCAAGTCTTAAAGTGGCCAAGTTTGGAGGCCTCCGTCCTAGGCCGAGAATTCAGCCAGTGGCTCAAGTCTCTGCGCATCTATTGAGGCGTTCCCCCTGCGGCCTTTTCTACCTCGCCCAAGCAGGACCGGGCCCTTCCGCCAAGATCAGGCTCCGCAGCGCCAGGAGGTTTTCCCAAGTACCCCCCTCGCTCCCCGGGCTGATTCCCGAAAGGCCTCACGAGGCACGGGGTTTCCCGGCAGGAGCTGCCACCCCCACCCCCCCGCACCTCATCCCAGCGCGCGGAGGAGGCCGGCGTCCATTGGCCGGCGAAGCACCTTTGTCTCCGCCCACCCGCACCCCGGCTGGCTCAGCGCAGGCGCGCCCGAGACAGGCCGGAAGGGGCGGGCGGCCCGTCGGGGAGCGTTTCCGGCTGCGTGGGACGGGCGCGTGCGGCCTTTTCTTCGGCAGCCGCCATGGTGAGCGGAGGGTCGGAGGGAGGGCGGGCGGGCGGCGTGGCCGGGCCTAGCGGGGTCTCTCCCCCGACCCTTCCCTTTCCCTTCCCCCGCTTCCAACGCCTGACTCTCCCCCCCCACCCTCCCCGGCGTCCCGCAGGTGCAGCTGCACGTGCTGTTCGAGCACGCGGCGGGCTACGCGCTGCTGGCGGTGCGGCCGACGGAGGAGGTGCAGCTGCTGCAGCCGCAGGTGGAGGAGAGCGCGCTGAGCCTGGGCCGCTTCCTGACCCTGGTGCGCCTCGAGGCCTTCTCGCCCTTCCGCTCCGCCCAGGCTGCGCTGGAGAACATGAACGCCGTCTCGGAGGGTGAGAGCGGTGGGCGGAGGGCTGGGCTGGGGCCGGGCGTGTGTGGGGATATTCCGCGCTTGACCGACTGCCCATCCCGCAGGGCTGCTGCACGAAGACCTGCGGCTGCTGCTGGAGACGAGCCTGCCGGCCAAGAAGAAGAAGGTCCTGCTGGGCGTGGGCGACCCCAAGATTGGCGCCGCCATCCAGGAGGAGCTGGGCTACCCGTGCCAGACGGGCGGCGTGGTGGCCGAGCTCTTGCGAGGTGAGCGGGTAGCGGACTGGGAGGGGGTCGCGCGGGGGAGGAAGGGCTGCATGGCCCGAGCTCTGACGCCCCTTCTCTCCCCCCCCCCCCGCAGGGATCCGCCTGCATTTCCACAGCCTGATCAAGGGCCTGACCGCCCAGGCGGCCTCCAAGGCCCAGCTCGGGCTCGGACACAGCTACTCCCGCGCCAAGGTGAAGTTCAACGTCAACCGGGTGGACAACATGATCATCCAGTCCATCAGCCTCCTGGACCAGCTGGACAAGGATATCAACACCTTCTCCATGCGGGTCAGGTGAGCCGGCTGCCCTCCCTTTGGAGGTTGTGGGGGTGTGTGTGTGTTTCTGCAGTGTGTCTGGCTGGACTTGAACCTGCCCTCCAGGCACCCTTGGTCCCTGTGGTTGTGGGGTAGGCTGGGCTTTCCTGCCTCCTTCAGCTTACCACAGGCAGCTGGGACCCCACCGCTGGCTGTATAGAAAGAGGAGGCACAGCAAAAGGCCCTCCGTGCACCCCAGTCGGGCCACCCCCGTGCCTGAGCTGTTTGGTTTGTGCGGGCACAGCCTTCCCTTGCGCAACAGGGGAGGAAAAGGCGGAGCCAGGAGTGGCTCCCTTTTGGTTCACGTGCTTTGTCTCTCTTTGTGGCGGCGCAGAGAGTGGTACGGCTATCACTTCCCAGAGCTGATCAAGATCGTGAGCGACAACTACACCTACTGCCGCTTGGCCAAGCTAATCGGGAATCGCAAGGAACTGAGCGAGGAGAGCCTGGAGGCCTTGGAGGAAGTTGTCATGGACTCTGCCAAGGCTCAAGCCATTCTGGATGCCTCCCGCTCCTCCATGGGTCAGTGGCAAGAGGGGGGAGGAGAGAAGGCTGGAGGTGGCATTTCACTGGGGCTTGTCAGAGGGAGGCCATTCCAGAATAAACCTTAGAAGAGTGGTCAGTAATTTACACGACCGTGTGGTTGGTCAGCACGTTGTGATACGAATTTTAAAGACTTTTTGCTGTGTGTAGAAAAGCATGCAGGTTGTCCTATAAAGGACTCAGTTGCCTGCCTATTTGAACACACACACCACACACACAGACCAAGAGTTAGAGTTCTCCGTGGCCATTTCCAAGTTCAGCTGTAATATAAGTCACAGTCCTGGGTCCTTCTTGGCAGGCCATGTGCTACATCCCGGCTAAAAGACCAGACGACAGTTGCTTGCTCCCGGTCAGGGCCCTTATCCCCTCTCCCCAATGCTGGGTTCCCTACAGGAATGGACATCTCGCCCATTGACCTCATCAACATCGAGAGCTTCTCCAGCCGAGTCATCTCCCTCTCCGAGTATCGCAAAGGTTTGCAGGAGTATCTCCGCTCCAAAATGAACCAGGTGGCTCCCAGCCTCTCGGCCTTAATTGGAGAAGTGGTGAGTGGTTTGGGGGCCTTTGGGCTTGTAAGTAAGGGGTGAATGGGGCAGTTTTCGTGTACCTACGTTGTGTGGAGTGGGCTGCTCTGGCCGCAGACATGATGTGCATTTGAATCTGTCAATCCACTGAATCTCAGTGCTGAAACTTATAAATACTGATCTGGGCCAGGGCTGAGGCAGGCTGCTCCTTGGGGTTGGATGAAGACAGGCAGGCAGAAGGAACAAGCCTCACTTCTGCTCCCAGCCCAGGCTGGCTGGACAGAAGGGAGAAGGGGGTTATTTGGGGGTTTAGGATACAGAAGGCTTGGGGAGTGGGTGGGCAGAGCGGTGGCTGCAGTTCTTTTTGATTGGCTGTTTGCCTCTGCACTCGCAGGTTTTTTCATATTGCTTTGATCAAGAGTTTAATTTTTTGTAGCCAGCCACTTAGATTGACTAGTGCAAGATGGGCACTAGCAAATTGCGCTAAAGAAATAAATCTACGGTCTGTACCCTGCACAGGTGGGGGCTCGTCTCATCTCCCATGCAGGCAGCTTGACCAACCTGGCCAAGTACCCAGCCTCGACAGTTCAGATCCTGGGGGCAGAGAAGGCCCTCTTCAGGTAATCCGCTGGGTGGGCCGGCGCACAGCCTGCCCCCCCCCCAAAGCATTTGAGCTTAACAGGGACCCAGAACTGCTGCTGGCCAGGCCCCTCCTGGCCTGCAGCCAGACCCCTCCCTCCCTCCCTCCCTCCTCCCATGGGGATGGCCAACCTGGTGCCAAGGAGGTTGTCTGCATGGTTGTCTCCTGCCCTGCAGGGCCCTGAAGACCCGGGGAAACACCCCCAAGTACGGCCTGATATTTCACTCCACCTTCATTGGGCGAGCAGCGGCCAAGAACAAAGGGCGCATCTCTCGCTACCTGGCCAACAAGTGCACCATCGCCTCTCGCATCGACTGCTTCTCAGGTGGGCTGCAGGAGCTTCCAGAGCCCGCCCACCCCCTCGCCTTCTCCCCTTGGCTAGAGAGGGGAAGGGAGCCAGGACGGGTGCAACCCACCAAGAAGCTTTCTGCCTTGGCCATGATGGTTACATTTTTCGTCATCAGCATTTCGCGCACCGAGCGAATGTTGACATCAGAAATATCTGAGCCGAGGCAGCAGCTGGAGGGAATTCCCAGTGGCGGCACTTCCGGATATACTGTGAGCAGCTTTAGCTCAGTCGGCCGTTCTTCTCTCTTCCCTTTCCAGAAGTGCCAACCTCTGTCTTTGGGGACAAGCTGCGGGAACAAGTGGAGGAGCGCCTGGCCTTCTATGAAACCGGGGAGGTTCCTCGCAAGAACCTGGAGGTCATGAAGGAGGCTGTGGAGGAGGTGAGGGCCGTGGGGGGCATGCGGGGGGTGGACTTGCGCTGTTGGGAGTGATGAAAACTCAAGAGCCTGACCAACCTTATGCGTGGAGGCCAAAGCTGATTTAATGAGCCTGATCCAACCAAGCGCCCTTCGCACAATGCTGAGGGCCTTCTTGGCGAGGGTGGTGGAGCCCAGCCCCAGTGACCGTCCTCTCGCTCCACAGGCTTCGGAAGTAGCAGCTGCCATCAAAAGGAAGCTGGAGAAAAAGCAAAAGAAGAAACTGAAGCAGGAGAAGAAGCGCCTGGAGGCTTTGGCGGCGGCTGCAGAAGCAGCCGAGATGCAGAACTCCTCGCTCCTGGAGTCTCCCGAACAGGTGGGGAGGATCTTAGTTTGCTTGATTGTCGTTGCGCCTCGTAGAAGGAAATCACAACGCCGTCTTTAGTGCACGTCATGACCACGAAAACAAACACAAACACACAAACCTTCACCCTCCACACATGGAACTGAAAACCCCCAATACTGCACTATACAGCAGAATTCAACAGAGCTCCTGCCCTGGGATAGAAGCTGTTTTCAGCCTATTTGCCCTCGTTTTTATTATTATCCTGTACCGTCTGCCAGATAGTTCAAAAAAAGGGGGTGCCCAGGATGAGATGGATCTTTGAGAATGTTTTGAACTTTCTTAAAGCAGCAGGAGCTATAAAGCTCTTCCAAAGAGGGGAGAGGGCAACCCATGATCCTCTGGGCAATGACGTTAACCCTCTGGAGTGCTGTCCTATCTGCCCCTGTGCAATTGGCAAACCATACAGAGGTGCAGTAAATTAAGATACTCTATGGTGCAGCGGTAGAAGGTCACCAGCAGTTTTTCATCCAGTTGTTTCCTGAGAAGTCTCAGGTTGTATAATCTCTGCTGGCCCCTTTTGACCAGGGCTGCAAGGTGAGCACCTCAGGTCAGGTCCTCTTTTAGGGTAACATCCAGAAACTTAAAACCAGCCACTTGCTCCACTCAGTCTCCATTGATAAGCCAGGGCTGGATGTCTGATCTGTTCCTTCTATAGTCCACTATCAGCTCCTTGGTCTTATTGATGTTGAGGACCAAGTTATTGTCTCCACACTATGAAAGCAACCGGTCCACCTCATAGGCAGACTCATCCCCCTCCCGAGATGACTCCCACCACTCCTGGTTGCAGCTTGCGAGTGCTGCCAGCGTTGAAGAGGCCCAGGGGAGCCAGCCTCCTCCTCCTCTGGGAAGGCCGTCCCAAAAGCTACAAAATCAGTGTTTTGTAGTGTGGTGGTTGTGGTGAGTGTGAGGCTGCACTGAGGTTGCCTTCCTTTTTCACAGGAGAACGAGGGGAAGGCCAAGAGGAAGAAAAGGAAGTCCCAAGAGGTGGAGCCAGAACCCACCAACAACGGCCTGGGAGACGAAGAAGCGCCTTTGCCCAAGAAGAAGAAGCACCGGCAGTCTCCGGTGGTAGCGGTGGCAGAGGAGTCCCCAGCCCCCCAGGGGAAGAAGACGAAGAAGAAAGCCAGGGTGGAAGAGGACAACAACTAGAGCACACAGGGAATCCAGCCGATGCAAAGTCCGTCCAATTTCGCTTCTTCAAGCAAAGCTTTGGGGTATTTTTTTCCCCACAACCCAGAACTTTTAAAGCAACGAGACGGCAGCCCACTGGGCATCTCTGACGTGTGGAAGGAAGGCTGCTCTGAGGGAGACCAGACAAGGCAGCTATGGACGGCCAGGCTTCTCCCCAAAGGCAGACAGGAATGCTCTGGGCTTCTGGCAGAGGGAGGAGGAGGAGGAGAAGCGGGTCGGGCCGAGACCGCCCACGAGTCCCTGCGCTTGTCCCATCAGTGGGGATATGGGGCTCTAGCAGGAGCGCCTGCTGCAGGACTGGAAACCCAAATGGTCTTTAACTCACGTGATGTAGTAATAAAATGCGCTACTTTTTTGTACAGCATTTCCCTTCCATGGGCTCTTTGGGGACGGGGCACCAGAAGGGAACGTCGGCTTTCTCAGGCAGCCCTAATTTGGGATCCGGGGAGGGAGGGCTGAGCTGGTAGCTTTCGGCTCACCCGAAATGGCTGCCCCAAGAACCAGAAGTGCTGCTCCGTTGAGCCAAAAGGGGTGGCCGACTCGACACCTCCCGACCCTTGCCCGGAAGAACAAGATGGTGGAAGCCGTTTGCTCCTTCTCTCCCCACCCTTTTTCTCAGCCGCGGTTGGTCTTGGCTTCTGCGCCTCAGCAAATACTAGGCTGCGGGTTGTGGCAGCTTGCACAGCCCTGGGCAGCGCGGTGCTGCATCACTCCAGAAAACTCCCTGCCCCCCCCCCGCCTTTTTGTGCCAAGATGCTCCTGCTTGCGGTCAGCCCCAGGCGTGGCATCGTTTCTCTCTCGTTTTTTACTCCCAGCAGCTGCACAGGCGATCTTTTCACAAGAGAGCCAGTGGCTCCTTTTTATTACATGCAATAAATTATACCATAAATTAGGAAGAAATAAAGGAAGAAAAAGCCAAGCAGCCGGAACTGCCACGGCGAGCAAGAATCCCCTTTCATTCCGCCAGAGCTGCAATCACGGCGTGGGTGAAGTCGTCGGACGTGGCGTAGCCCCCCATGTCTGCCGTCCGCACCTGCCAAGACAAAAAAAAAGCACAGGTGCAGGAAACCCCTGGGCTGATCCGCTCCGGCGTTCCCATCGCGGCGGTTCAGTTGCCGTAAATTTTTCTGTGCCAATTTTTTTGAGGCCTTGCCAAAGATTGGGAGGCCGCCATTGGCGGAGCCAGAGCACTTGACCAGGGACCGGCCTCTGAGCATGGAGAGCAACGGGACCCTGAAGGGGTCTTCCCACAGCCGGGGAGGGGGTGGGGGAGCTGCCCAAATCTCAGCTGAGAAAAATACCTCCCGCTTTCAAAGGGGACTCCAGGAGGAGGTGGGGCTGGAAACGGCTTTGCCCCCACACCGGCCTTTTCAAAGCAGAGCCATCCTGTGCGATGCACGTTGCAAGCCCCTTTTTATGAGCTGGTCAAGGCAGCCTGAAGGCGGTTGGGAGATGGGAGGCGCCTGGTCGAGCCCCCCCTCTGGGAAAACTCCCCAAGCAGAGTGGGAGGGCACCCGGGGGCTGCCAGTAACCTCAGGGGCTGGCAAAGGCTAACATGGGGCAACTTTAGAATGACAAGAATTGGAAGGGATCTTGGAGGTCATCTACTCCAACCCCCTGCTCGAGCAGGAGTCAATATTCTAAATACTAGGCTCAAACTCCTAGCCTACTGATGGTGAGGGGAGAGCTCCACCTCTAGGCCACTGGAGCTGCTTCAGGTTTAGGAAGATGCCAGTGCCCCACAGACCCATCAGCCTTGCCCAGAATGGATAAAAGATATTCAGGTGGGTGGGGGGGCAAGGAAGAGGACAGGCACCTGTCAAAACCACCTGCTGTTTCCATTACAGCTAGTCCTCAACTTACAACTGAGTCACCTTTCCAATGGTGACCTACCTGAGTGGGGTGGGGGGGTATTTCTTTTGAAATTCCGATGGGTTGACACACACACACAGTTCGAGGCGCTGGGCTACCCAGCTGCAATTGTGGCCATGACACTTCCTTGCCTGGCTGACTTCGAGGAGCAGCACAAGCGGCCCAGAGCCGACCCAAGGGCCGCTTAACGGCAGCAGTTGCTTTGTGGCCACCCTGAATAAGCTTCCGAAATTGGGTCGGTCCCAGGAGGGCTGTCGTGGCTTGCAACCATAACAGGGAGACACACCACCCCCCCTCCACGGCAGCTCTTAACTCAAGGACTCCCTTTAGTGGCCAATCTAGCCCACATGTGACACCCAGAGCCGCTTCTGCCTTCAAACGAGGCAGCGTCGTTTCTGCTAGCATTTCTCACCCTGGGCGGATTCTCCGCCTGCTGCCCACCTTGGCCGTCCAAAGCACCAAGGCCCCTTGCAAGCCGCCTCTTCCTTCCCTATTAGGCCCCTCAGCGTATGCGGCATCCTCCCTGTGCCTTACCAGTGGCCCCCAACCTTTTTTGTGCCACGGCCCGGTACCAGCATCACAAAATGATCCATGGCCCGGTACCGGCATCAGCGCGCATGGCAAGGCGAGCCGAGCGACCGGCCAGCCAGCCGTCCCCCGCTTCTCCCTGCCACCTTCAACTCCTCCTTTGTACCTGTGTCGATGGGCTTCGCGACGGCTTCGGGACGGTCGCTCGGCTCGCCTTGCCATGCGTGCTGAAAGAATCCCCGCGCCTTAGTTTTGTTTGAAGCCGCCCACCCTCTATGAAACTAAGGCGCGAGGATTCTTTCAGCACCCAAACGCCGCTTTCTACCCGGAAAAGCTCACCGGAAGCATTTTTCCATCAAAACAAGATGGCGGCGCCCAGCAAACCGGCGGCCCGGTAGAAATTGTTCCACGGACCAGTACCAGTCCAGGGACAGGTGGTTGGGGACCCCTGCCTTAAAGCAGGGGGGTCTCCATCCTTGGCAACTTGAAGCCTTGGTGGACTTCGGCTTTGCTGGCTGGGGAATTCTGGGAGTTGAAGTCCCCCAAGGCTTAAAGTTGTCAAGGTTGGAGACCCCCCTGCCTTAAAGGAGCCACTCCTTCCCTTGGCACAGCCAAGAGACACCCCAGGGGAGGGGAGCTTAGGGGAAACCATGCCAGATGTTTTGCCGGAGACCAACAGAAGCTCCAGGAGTCCCGTCTCTGTTTTCCACCTCGGCTTCCCATCGCAGATGGCAAGGGGAGATAGATCTTCCTCCGGCTTCTTGAGAATAAATCTAATAATTTTAAGTGGCTCAGCTCTGCCAAGTTCCAGAAGGCAATGAAAGAGGAGATCGCCAGCCACGCCGTGGACACGGGGCTCCTCCAAGGCAGACCACGGGAGGAGCTGGGGGGGGGGAAAGGCTGGGAGAGGCTTTCGGTGGCTCCTCTGCCACTTGGAAGCCTCTTTTCCGGTCCAGAGAGATGATGGGGCTAATGGAGGGGGGTTGCTTTGGGGGGTGGGTTAGAGTGCAGCCCCCCCCCCCACCAAAGACAGGCGGGAACGGTGGCTGCTCAGGGGATCCAGGCCGGTTCTCTCCGTCACAAACCCTCCAGCCTGGATCCTTCTGGGAGCCTCATGGCAGCTGCCACGAACCGGCTAATGCGGACAAGCCGGAAGGAGAACCCTTTTATTCAGGAAAGGGAGTGGAGTCCTAGGTTACACGTCACACCCACAAGCCCCCAGCACCCCCAACAAGCCCTGGAAGACTCTTCCCCAAAGTCCTGCTGCTTTTCCGGACTTTCCCACGAGGCCCATGCTCCCCAGCCAGCTCTTCCTGGAGGCACTTTCCCTTTGACACACCCTTCCCGCCGCGGAGGCCAGCTTCCAAGGGGGCACCCCAGAGCACCAGGCCCCAGGCAGGCCCTTCCTTTCCCCCACCCCTGCCCCAGTCTCTTCCAGCTGGAGACGACCAGACCTCCGGAGGGCCTGGAGGGGTCAAGGGGCAGGAGGAGGAGGAGGAGGAGGAGGAAGGTGCTTTCTTCTCCCTTCTTGGGGAGGGGCCAGGGCTGCAGGGTGTATGTGCGTGTGTGGGCCAGCTAGATGCCATAGTGGGGATGCAGGTGGTCAATGACAGACTTGATGAAGTCCGAGGTGGTGGAATAACCGCCCATGTCCTGTGTCCGCACCTACAGGGGAGGGAAGAGAAACAGCCATCACAGACGGGACAGGAGCAGGACGCCAGAAGCACCCGGGCAGCCCAGGCAGGCCTTCCGCCCGCAGCGGTCAACCTGGCCAGGAGAAACCGCTCCAGCCTGCCTCCAGATGCCCTGGGACCCACCCCAACTCCGCCCCCTCCCTCTTTTCCCAGGCCTCTCACCTTGCCCATTTTGATCACCTTCTTCACCGCGTCTGAAATCATGGCCGAGTGGTGCTCCAGGCTGGTCGGGAGAGAGAGAGAGGAGGGGATGCAATCTCAGCAAGGGGTGGAGGGGGGGGAAGGACAGCTTGCCCTCCCCCCCACCCCCCACCCCCGATGGGCAGGGAGCAGCCTCTGGGACGCCCGACTCAAGCCCAGCGGCCCTGGCGTGGGCACCTACTTCAGATGGCGCAGCATGTTGGCCGAGGACAGCAGCATGGCCGTGGGGTTGGCGATGTTCCTTCCGACCGCCTGGGCAAAGGGGTGACGGGCGCCCTGCAAAAGCAGCCGAAAGGTCTCTGCAGAGGCCGCTTCCTCCTCTTCCTCCGGAACCCCCCCCCCGCTGGCCCTGGCCATCCCGCCCCCCCAGGGAGGGGAAGGGGCAGGCCCAGCCTGGTCCTCACCATCTCGAACACAGCGAAGTCGGCGCTGTAGCTCTCCCCTGGGACCACGCCAGCCCCTCCCACCAGGCCGGCTGCCAGGTTGTCGATGATGTTGCCGTACAAGTTGGGCATGACCAAGACGTCAAACTGGTAAGGGTTCTGCACCAGCTGGAAGACACACCCACATATCCCTCAGGCTCCAGAGCCTGCCTGGGCCCAATCAGGCCAGGGGCATCCCCACCTGGGCAGAGCTCTCCCCTGAGGGGCCGTTGGAGAAGAGGGCAGGGGGGGGGCTCCAGAAGTCCAGCTCCCTTCCTCCCTCTCCCACCCACCCCTAGGAAGCATCTTAACAACAAAGCCCCCCTGGGCTCCCCAAAGGCCTGTGTGCCACAGCAGTTCAGTTTTTTGTCAGTTTCCGATCTCTCGTTTGCAGGGAGGATCCAATCCGGTTACCCATGTTGCTCAGCCACAGCCCGGGATGTGGCCTCCAAAGAGCAGCCCCCAGGAAGCTGTGGCCTTGCGATGCCAACATCGCCAGCCCAGGACCCACAGCTGCTGTGTGCTGGGTATCCAAGGAAAGGGGCCCCACCCCAATCCTGGACTTCCACGGTCTTCAGGCCCTCCCTAAGCAGCCCCATTGGGGGAGGGGGCTAAAGGATGGACCTGCAGTGGCTGCTTAAAAGGCCTGAGAAGGCCCCACATGTGGGGAAATGGGGGGGCAGCTGACCAATTGGGGGCCTGGATTTGTTCTTTTCTTCTGCAAGAACCAAAAACGCCGTTTCCTTCTTTCTGAAAAATTATCTGGGCTCCCTTCACATAAAATTAAAGAGTTGGGACTCCGGCCCTTTGCCAAAGCCTCTCAGAGAAGGGGCTCCTCTGCTTCTGCTCAAAGCCCCAACTAACTAGGGCTAATATTGAGCCAGGATAATAAGCCACCGTTGCTGAGTCTGCAGAGACCCCGTTCTGACTTCCAGATCCAACCGGAGCAAGAAGGGCTGGCACCCAAACCACAAATTATCCAATCTAATTTGGGATTCTAAACAGACTGTTTCCCCCCCCCCCCCCCCCCAACTGCTGGCAGCTGCCCAGGTTGGCCTCTGTGGAAGAGGTCCTGGCCTCGCTGGTGCAGGCACCCTGCAGAGCCCCTCCCTCCCAGGCCCCCTCCCTCAGCCAGGCCTGAAGCGGGGCAGCCCTACCTGCATGCAGCAGTTGTCGATGATCATGGTGTCAAAGGTGATCTTGGGGTACAGCTCGGCCACCTCCTCGCAGCAGCGGAGGAAGAGCCCATCCCCCAGCTTCCTGGAAGGACCACGGACGAGAGGGACAAGTTCTCACAATGACCTGGATGGCCTGTAGAGCCAGGTGTGCTCCATGAGACGGCCAAGCCTTCTCTCCCTCCCCGCCACCTCCAGGCAAGAATGACCCAGCCGCAGCCTGAATCAAAGGGGCTGAAGAGACCCAGAGCACAGCGGCTTCTTGGCAAGCAGCAGAATCAGAAGGAATCGGAAGGCCTTGGAAGCTGCCGCGGTGGCTCTCCTGGGCAGCAGCATGGACACAAATGGTCCTAGAAAGGACCATGAAGGGCAGCTTCTGACCACCTCGTGCCCCATGGTTGGTGCTTCTTCCCAGGCCCAAAATTAAGCAGATGGAACAAGGCCTGTCCAACTTTCCAAGGCCTTTCTGTACCAAGGTAAAGGAAGAGAAAGGGGGGGGCTTCATCCAGTCCACCCCAACTTCTTCAATCACAACACACATTTTTGTTTTTTAACATATAGTGGCCTACAGCAGGTTCTTGGGCTTGTGTCAATTTTGCTGCAAAGCAGGTGCTTCCATTGGCTCCCCAAAGCTCCGAAGAGGTCATAGGAAGATCCTCACCCCTCACTCCACCCCGACCCACCGAGGGAGGGAGGCTTACTCACATGATATTGGCCTTGTGCACAGCAGTGACCTTGTTTCTCCCCTTCTTGGTGGCAAAATCAAAGGCAAATTTGGCAATGCGCTGAGATTTGGCCCGCGTGATGATCTTCAGGCATTCGATGACCCCCTTTGCACTCTGAACACAGAAAGAAGCACAAGCTGTCCGACTCGCTTCGGCTGGCCATTAAAAGGAGCAAAGCTCAACCGCTCCAGAGAGCCACATTTTGGATCAGGAGTCTGCTTTCCCTCCAACTGCAGCGTGGCCCAGAAGAAAAACCCAGGGAAGGCTTTGCTCGGTACTGCATTCTGGGAGTTGAAGTCCACAAGTCTTAAACTTGCCAAGTTTGGATACCCTTGGTTTAAAGCCTGAAGCAAAGCCCTCCTGCTCACCTGCAGATCTGAAAGGACACTCCCAGGTTTCCCTTCAGCCTATGGCAGGTGTTAAGCTGGTTGACGTTTACCCTGCTGGAAAACTGACCTGACACCCCCTCGCCCTGCACCCAATCTATAGGTCCTCAGTGGTCCCTTTCGGCTGCTGCAGCCACACTCCAGGTTCACTGGAGATGCCCCCCCCCCCCGCCCCCCCGCTTTGGAAGCCCAGTAACTGCTGCTAGTCAGAGGGACCATGACGCTCACCTCGTGCTCCAGGGAGCTGTACTCGCCCTCCGTCTGCTCACGGATGATGACCAGGTCCAGGTTGTTGTGCCGGGTTTTATAGCCAGGCAGGCTGCTCACGTGGACCACGTTGGCAAAGAGGTCGAGCTTGCGCCTGCAAGGAGGAGACGGGGGTGGGAGGGTTCCATCCTGCATCCCTCCTGCTGACCCCCCCACCCCAACCAAAGGGCTGCAGGAGGTGGAAACATACCTGAGCCTCATGTCATAGGAGGCCAGCTCCCCTTTGTACTCCATGGGGGTGTGGATCTTCCCTGCAAGGCCGAGAGAGCCCAGGCAGTGAGGGGGCTGGAGGGCAGCGAGCTCCCAGCCCCCTCCCCCCCTCCTGGGGGTCCCGGGCAGAAGCCTCACCGATAAGGGCCACCTTGCTCTTCTGCATGGACTCCAGCACCTGGTCCAGGATCTCCTCCGAGGCCAGGTTCTGCACCTCGCTCAGGTGGTGCTCGTCGAACTGCACCGGCACGCCCGCCACCTGCACGGGACAGCCGGTGACGGAGGGGAGGGGGTGAGTTTGACCCCGCGACCCCCCAATCCTGCCTCGCCCCTTCACACACACACACACACACACACACACGCTCACCTTGAAGACCTCCTTGACGGAGTGCATCAGCTCCGGGCCCACGCCGTCCCCCGGCAGCAGCGTCACCGGGAAAGCGCCGTCCGCCTGCAACGGGAGCGGGAGGGTCGGAAGGGCTCCCCGCGAGAACCCCTCCTCTCCCCCCCCCCCGCCCCGACGGGAGCCTCACCTGCGCCGGCTTCTGCAGAAGCGCCGCCGAGCTCGAGAGGCCCCGCAGGAACCGCTGCAAGACAGGGAGGGCCGAGTGAGCCGCCGCCCCCGCCCCCCCCCCGCCCCGCCACCCCCGGCACAGCGAGACCCGTCCGCTCACCCCGCCGGCGGAGGCCGCCCGGACGCCCTTCAGCGCTCCCGCCAGCGCCATCGCAGTCCCGGTAGTTCTCCGGGCACCGTAGGGGAAGAGCGGCGTCCGGTGTTCCGGTTACGCGACCGGAAGGGGCTGGCTCTCAGTTTCCACGGGCGGCTGTTCTGATTGGCCCTTGCCGGTCTCACAGCCCCATCCGGCCCCTTCAGTGGGCACTTGATTTGGGGGGGGGGGGATGCGGCACTTCCGGGCTTCAGTGCACTCGGAGGAGGAGGGGCCAAACCCAGATTTATTTGTGTTTTTAAGAGGGAGGACTTCAACTCCCAGAATCCCCAGCGGCTTCTGAGCTGTAGAAGGCTGACTTATTTATCTATTTTATTTTTATTTAGTTTAGTTTTTCAAGCATGTATGAGAAAACAAGCCTAAGTATGAACATAACATATAAACATATAAGTATAAACAGGTTTAAGTATATACATAACAAATGAGTACGAATAAATGGGAACAGTAGGACAGGGACGGTAGGCATGCTGGTACGCTTGTGAATGCCCCCTTACAGACCTCTTAGGAATGGAGTGAGGTCCATGGGAGATGATTTTCTTCTTCTTCTTTCTTCTTCTCCTTCTCCTTCTCCTTCTCCTCCTCCTCCTCTTCCTCTTCCTCTTCCTTCCCTATTACCATTGTCATTCCACACAGAAGGAAAAGTCAAGATGTGGAACCAGAAAATGCCAGCACTGTAGGACAGAGACGGTACACACCCTGGTGCGCTTATGCACGCCCCCTTACAGGCCTCTTAGGAATGGAGTGAGGTCCACCGGAGACAGTTTAAGGTTAAAGTTTGGGGGGGTTTGAGGATGACTTCAACTCCCAGAATTCCCAGGGGCTTCTGAGCTGGTCTCGGCTGCAGAGGGCTGACTTGGATGTGGTCAGACTGCAAGGGTCGTCTGGATGCAGTTACGGTAAATAAACACAATAATAAACAATAAATAAACCGTGAATAAAGCTCAGCTTTAGGGTGTTGCAATTAAGCTCTCACGAGCCCCCCATTTTAGCCCTACAGGGACATTTTGACTCAGAAAATGAAAATATTCCTCCAGTGACTGGGGAGAAGGCAAAGGCCTCGTCTCGGCCTGGGCTTTTCTGGAAAGCCCCTTTCCTGGCACTGTGGCTGCCGGCCAGGCGCCACTTGGGCAGGGGTGGCCTTTGCTGCAGTTACTCCTGTGGCCAGCTAGGCTTTCGCTTCCACCCAGGGACGCCACCTAACCCTGAAGTTGCAAGCTGTGGAGGAGCAGTGGGGCGGCAGGGGCACCCTCGGCTTCGGGGTGAGGGGCCGGTCGGGGGGGCTCAGTGCTACTTTAAGGTGCTCTGTCCGGTTCATCTGTCCCTATGCAGACTATTTCCATTTCTACAGCAGCTCACTCCAGCCAGGTTGCTGGTGGTCATCCAGCCTCCATCCAGGGACAACTTTTGCAAAGCAACTTTTAGGAAACGACCAGTTTGCCCAAATGGCTGCAGCCTTCTCATCCAGAACCTTCTGGAACAGGGGGTCTCCAACCTTGGCAACTTTAAGACCTGTGGACTTCAACTCCCAGAATTCTCCCAGCTGGCTGAGGAATTCTGGGAGTTGAAGTTCACAGGTCTTAAAGCTGCCAAGGTTGGAGACCCCTGTTCTGGAACACTAAAACATTCCATCCAGAAATGGAAGCTGCCAAAGAAGTTGACGGCTGGGAAACAGATTTATTGATGTGGCTCCTTCCTTCCGCAGGTGGAGAGGCCCAAGGTCAACACATCTCCCTCCCCCCAGTTCCCATTAGCAGCCCTGGGGGTGCTAATGAGCTGAGCCTGAAGAGGTGTTAATGGGTGGAGAGAGGTGAAGGAGAAGCGGTGCCTTCCCATTGGACAGGCTGCCTGGGAGACAGGGGCTTGAGGATCTTTGGGTCTTTGCTCCACATACACATACACACACACCTAGGAAAAAGCTGGCCTGTCTTCCTATTTGAAGGAAGCGCCTCTCCTTGGCCAGAGGAAAGGTGGCAGCCCCGTTCCGCCTCAGCAATGGAGCCCTCACTCAACAGGGCCAGTGAGGTCTCTCCGGGAGGCTCCACAGGAGGCCCAGAGAGCAGGTTGTGCTGGGCTCTACCAGCCCATGCAGGCCCTTTGCACAGCCAAAGGCCGATAGTACCATGCTGTTCCCAAGCAGCTTCCTGCACCTCTCCATCCTTGCTGAATTCGGGAAAGGCTGGCCTGATGTGGTTGAAGAAGAAGAAATAATCCCCAGGCTGTAGACCAGATTGTGAGGTTTAATCTCCCCGGCCAGAAAAGGTAATGCAGTTGTATGTCGGTCAGGTCTTTGAGAGGACTCAAGTAAGAGTCCCCAAACTTGGCAACTTTAAGACTTGTGGACTTCAACTCCCAGAATTCTCCAGCTAGCTATGCTAGCTGGAGAATTCTGGGAGTTGAAGTCCACAAGTCTTAAAGTTGCCACGTTTGGAGGCCTCTGGTCTAAAAGAAGACCGAGAAGAGGGCTGTGGCAGCAGGAAAGCCGTTCCCGCTGGAGCAAAGAGAACAGCTCCCCTTGGGACCCAGACTGAACCAGGCAGCTGGCACAGCATGTCAAAAGAGCAGTCTTGTTGCCCACCCACCCCACTCAAACTCCTGGGAAGGAGGTCATCCAAGAAAGCCAGTTGCAAGCAGATTGAGACCTGAGCCCAGAAAAAGCCTTTCTTTGCAAACCTGTGGACTGTGGACTTTCATTGCTGACCTGTGGAATTAATTCCTGCAAAACGTGTTGATGGTCACTGAAAGAGATCCGTCAGCGGAGGACTCCGCCTTGGGCTCTCTATTTTAGTGCATTTTAAAGGCAGTTGGCTGGGTGGGGAATTCTGGGAGTTGAAGTCCACAAGTCTTAACGTTCAGAAGTAGCTTATGCATCATTCAGCCTACCCCCAGATGGGCTTTCAATCTGAGAAATGATGATTATGATGATGCCACTTCCTGGCTGCCCTCCATCTCATTAAGCCAGTCTCCCATAAGACTAATGGCTGCCTTTGTACCTAGCACAGAGGGGTGCCATAGTTGTTTTTTTTAGTTTACTTTATTGTCACTACAACAAAATTAAATGCCATCTTCAGTGTACATCATGACTATGAAAATAAACACAAACACACATCCTTCACACTCCACACATTGAATTGAAAACCCCTGGTATTGCATTAATATTGCACTATACATTAGAATTACAGTAGAGTTACTGCCCTGGGATAGAAGCTGTTTTTCAGCCTATTTGTCCTTGTTTTTATTATTCTGTACCATCTACCAGATGGTAATATTTTTTTTAAAAAAGGGTGCCCAGGATGATATGGATCTTTGAGGATGTTTTGAACTTTCTTTCTTTTTAAAAAAAGTTTTTATTGGTTTTTAAAAACAAACATAAACAAACAGAACATAAAAACGTCAAGCCATCTTCCATATGTATACATACAGTGTGCCAGTTGGTTTACAAGTTGTTTGTGCTTCCATTTCTTCAATTACAATTACATTGCATATAATCTCGTATTTTCAATCAAAAATTAAATACCTTAGTATCATTATTAGTCAATCATTTAACTATACTTTTATTCATTCATGTTTTACAAGATAATCATAATTTACTTAGTTTGTTTTATAACAGTTCATATTATCATCCCAAATCTATCCTAAAATCATTCTGTAGATATAATAAGAAATAAGTACATCTTTATATATTTATTATTTTCTAAAAGTCTACATATTTCATTACTGTATTTTATTGTCTAACCATTTATAGAACAGATTCCCAATTTTATAAAATTGTTTATCCTCTTGTTCTCTCATTTCAAATGTCAATCTACTCATTTCAGCACATTCCAAGATTTTCTTAATGATTTCCTCCTGTGATGGTGTTTTCTCATTTTTCCAGTTTTTGGCAAATACAATCCTAGTCGCTGTTAATACATTTACAATCAGATATTTCAAGTCTTTACTATATATTTCAGGTAAAATTCCCAATAAAAATAACTCTGGTTTCAAGTCTATATGTTTTTTTGTCATTTTTCCCAACCATGTGTGGATTTTAGTCAAGTATTTTTTAGCATCCGCACAAATCCACCACATATGGTAATATGAGCCAGGTGTCTGATGACATTTCCAACTTTTTTCGGATTTATTCTTGAACATTCTTGCTATTCTTGTCGGGGAAATGCCACCTGTAAAACATCTTAGACAAATTTTCTTTATATGCTGTTGACATTGTCATTTTATAATTTTGGGACCACAATTTTTGCCATTTCTCAAAATCAATCCCATATCCAAAATTCTTCCCCCAAGCAATCATAGTTTCTTTAACTTGTTCTTCTTCTAATTTAATTTCTAATAAATATCCATACAATTTTTAAATCACCTTTTCATCAGTACCTGTCAAAGTCTTATCTAAAGCAGTCAATTTATCATAGAAACCTTCCATTTTAGAAAAAAAATCTAATTTTTATTTATATACCCTATGGCTATTATTAAGTGTTGCACTTTATGATTCTTGACAAATGCATCTTTTCTTTTATGCACACTGAGAGCATTTGCACTAAGACAAATTCCTTGTGTGTCCAATCACACCTGACCAATAAAGTATTCTATTCTATTCTACCTATTTTATCCTGTTTGATTGCTTATTAGTAACCTATACTATCACTAAGTGTTGTATCTTATGATTCCTGATGAATTTATTTATTTTTTCTTTTATGTACACTGAGAGCACTTGCACCAAGACAAATTCCTGTGTGTCTAATCACACTTGGCCAATAAAGAATTCTATTCTGTTCTGTTCTGTTCTGTTCTGTTCTGTTCTGTTCTGTTCTATTCTATTCTATTCTATTCTATTCTATTCTATTTGTTTCTATTACATTCCCTACCACTGTGGCCAAATTAAAATACACCTCAGATTTGGTTTTGGCAGTCTTAATAAAATAAAATATAAAATAAATAACATAAATACTTTATAAAATAAGCCAATAAAACCCCTTTCCATCAGCCGCATCTTGGGAGCCAAGTGTCCCTGAGCATCTGAAGGTGCCGAGAGGGGCTTGGCATTGTCTCTCACAGGGAGGAGAGACCCCCTACCCCACCCCACCCAATGCACCCTCACCCCCCCCAACCCACCCTGGGCCTTAAGATGGCAGGTTTCACTCGGGGGTCCAGCAGGTATTTTAACAGGATGAAAGCTCCAGCTTTCCCTGGAGAATTGCTACCTGCTGGGTCCCAGGAGGGGCTCTTTGGGCAGACCCCCCTCCCTCTCCAGGGAGGCTGAAGAAGGTTGGGTCCCTTCCGGAAATTTGCCTGGCTGGCTGTGCATTTTCCCCAGACTGGGAATCCACACAGGGCTTGAGCCAAAGGGGATTCCGCTGTTAATGACCTCCATTGTTGGAGAGGGCTTTGATTCCTCCCCCACCCCACCCCCAAAAGGACAGAGCCTCAACTCTTGAATGGGCCACTTTTAGCCAGAATCCCCATGGCCTTGAGCAGCCCTCTCCGGGCCTGGCAGCCCCCACCCCTCTGCCCTCCCTCCAGGGAAGCTTAATGGCCCCTGGATTCTTAGGGGTACTTCACACGCTACCTTTGATGAGGAGGCAACATTGATGATTACATTTACTGGCCCATTCACGGAAAAGTAGATAATTATCTAAAGGACAAAGATGAGGGACTGATTGCAACAATGCAAGAAATAATTACTTCAGAAAACTTTCTTCCGGCAATGCATGCAATGTGCAATCAAATCCAGAGATTTCATAAGTTACAATATGACTCCTTACTTTACACTGGCCTCCTAATTACCCTGAGTAATTAAGTGATGCCTTGCAATGCAAATTCTGGAAAGGCTTTTTGCAAAAACTAACAAGGCAATGAGGAACCTTCCCACTTCAGCAAAGATTATCTATGCTTCATGACCGTGAGATAAGCTTGTCTTTAAGGTGATTGCTAGTCTGATGTAATTATGGTCAAGGGCCATCCTGGGCCTTCAGCCGCAGCAGAATTTAATGTAATTTTAATTTAATTTGATTTGATTTGTCAATCGCTTACAAGATAATAGGTGTAAGTATAAGCATGAGTAAGGATACAGAAAAAAGGTAAGAATAAATGGGGAATCACTAAACCTCTATAACTGTCTGGTTTGGTTCTGCAACCCAACAGGACCGACACAGACTTCAGAGGATAATTAGGACTGCAGAAAAAACAATTGGTACCAACCTGCCTTCCATCGAGGACCTGTACACTGCACGAGTCAAAAAGAGGGTTGTGGAAATATCTAGACCACTCACTTCCCGGACATAAATTGTTTCAACTCCTACCCTCAAAACGACTAGACACAAGGATAGTTTTTCCCCAAATGCCATCACTCTGCTAAACAAATAATTCCCTCGACACTGTCCGACTATCTACAAGTCTGCATTACTATCTTCTCATCACTCCTTAGCGCCCATCCCCTCCCACTTGTGACTGTATGACTGTAACTTTGTCACTTGTATCCTAACGAGTTATATTGACTGTTTCCTAGTATGATTTGATTGCTTACTGTACCCTATGACTATTATTAAGTGTTATGATTCTTGACTCTTGATGAATGTATCTTTTCTTTTATGTACACCTAGAGCATTTGCACCAAGACAAATTCCTTGTGTGTCCAATCACATTTGGCCAATAAAGAATTCTATTCTATTCTATTCTATTCTATTTTCAAGTCAGTGCTCCTTCCAAGTGGGAACTTTGCAAAGTTATTTTTCCAGCATTCAGAATTTTGTTCTTGCCTTTCGAAAGACTTAATTGTCTGTTTTCCTCCCACCACCCCTTCATCCAAGGCAGCAGTTAAAGGGTTGCTGAGCATTTAGATCAGGGGTCTCCAACCTTGGCCACTTTCAGACTTGTGGACTTCAACTCCCAGAAAAGCTGGCTGAGGAATTAAAGTGGCCAAGGTTTAAAGTCTTAAAGTGGCCAAGGTTGGAGATCAACCTACTCAGAATTTTATGCGGATATAGAAGGGGGGGCAGTTGAGTCAAATACTTGCCTGCTTACTCCCCAAGACTCCTGTCCTGGCAGTGGCAAGCTAGCCAAAACGAAATGCAGACATTCCCACCCGGGAGGACGGGTTTTCTTCTAACTAGGCCCTCTGTGCTTTAAAGGTGGCATGGCAGAACAACTAGACATGGTTCCCAATTTATGGTTTTGCAGTGAAAAGGACCAGGAAAACACCTGAAGCCAGCCACCTCAAGACCCACTGCCTTCCAGAGAATGCTCAGCCGGGGCTCAGCCCCTCCCACCAGGCCTCCCTGGACCAAAAGGGAGCCCGAAGAGGTGAGGGGGGGGTTGTCCTTCCCCCTGGTCAGAGGCCTTTTGGAACACTGGCAGCAGCAGAGAAGCTGAGCTGGTCCAGGAAGCAGCTTGTCCTTGCCCGAATGATGCTCCAGGGGACCCTCCGTAGGGTCGGTCTCCGCCTTGGATTCGGTCCCTGGGGTGTATGGCAAGTGGGCCAGGCCACCTAAGCCCAAAGTCCCCAGGGAGGGGACCCTGAGTTTGGAATAGAGCCCCCAGCCCCCTCTTGCCCAGGTGGGCATCAGCAGGTGGGCAAATTCCATCTCTGCTCAGCTGGGCTTGGTGGGCTGCCTGGGCTTGTATGTATCTGTGTGCTGGTCACTCCGAGGCAGCTGGCCACCCTCCCTCCCTGGCAGCCTCAGTTGAGATTGGGGTGTGTGGGAGAAACCGCTAGCATGTGGGTGTCCTCCACAAACAAACCAGGATGGAAGGAAGCAATCTCCCCCCCCCCCCACCCCACAGATACATGGAGGGCAACGGTTGTCTTCGGCCCTTTGATAGGTGTGAGGTGGGGGGGGGGGGCAGCTGTGCTGGGCCCCATCCTGGGACAAACAAATCTGTTTGCTTTCTAGGGGAGGAGGCGTTCTTTGGGCAAGCATGTTTAACCACTTTATAGGGGTCTTATTTGCAGAGCTGCCTCTGCGGGCTCCTTTGAAATGGGCTGGAGGGTGGGGGAGGCTCTGCAGCTGCTCCCCAACCTGCTCTCTGGGATACAAGCCTGGGGTGGGGGTGGGGGTGGGGCACTCAGCTAGCCTTTCTGAGTTGCTGTGGGCCTCGATCAGAGCCAGGCTGGCTGCAGCTTCCTCTTAGAATAAGCCTAGCCAGCCTCTGATAGGTGTTGGGGGCTTTTCCAGACCACAGGCCAAAGGAGCTGCAGCTTGTAATGCTCCCAAGGAGTCCATCTGGGTCAGACCAAGGCAGCCACCAACACCAACACCAGCATCAGGGTATGTTGGCCCAGATCTGGGGCACAGGGGACCAACCAGGAATTCTTCCCCTGGCATGTGTGTGCCTACCCCCTAAGGATAATGGTCTCTGCTCAGAAAAGGGGTCTGCCCCCCAGTTCTGGAGCCAGAGCTGCTTCGATCCCTCACTCAGGGGGTCCCTAAACTTGGCCACTTTAAGACTTGTGGACTTCAACTCCCAGAATTCCTCAGCCAGCATAGCTTTCTGGGGAATTCTGGGAGTTGAAGTCCACAAGTCTTAAAGTGGCCAAGTTTGGAGACCCCCTGCTTGAGGGCCACAACATGGCTGTCATGCTGGCTGAGGAATTCTGGGAGTTGAAGTCCACAAGTCTTAAAGTGG